>JAHQIY010000011.1:2405000-3005000 GCA_019054805.1 Brachionus manjavacas | reverse complement strand
GCCTTTTATTGCATCGTTCTTTGATTTCGTCTAGCAGTATATTAAAATTCAACTTAGAATCAAATTTAATACCAAGAAACTTGATTTCTTTTTGGCTCATTATTCTGTTTCCATAAATTTTTAAGTTTAGATTATCAATCTCTTTTTTGTACCTAGAGAAAACTACTGAACACGACTTTTCAACTGATATCTTCATTTTCCATTTAATAAGCCATTGTTCTAGTTCGTTGGTGAATTTATTTATCTTACATTCTGGGTTCCCTTTTTTGTTATAAATGAAGAATGTAACTAGATCATCTGCGAAAAGCAGACAGCATTCGTTATTAGTTTTGTTTCTTTTGGAGATTTCATTAATATATATACTAAATAAAAGAGGACTAATTACTGAGCCTTGAGGAACACCTGCAGTTATGTTTGATATTCCTCAAGTGGTCATTCACATTTACCTTAAATGTCCTACTATCTAAAAAGGATCTAATCCAGTTAGTCAAGTAATGAGGTGGATTCATTTTAATCAATTTAAAAAGTAAACCTTCATGCCAAACCCTATCAAAGACTTATCAAAAAACAGGGAACAAAGTAAATTTTGTTCTTAAAAATTGAATAATCTTGAATAATTAATAAGTTTTATCAAAAGTATAAAAAATTTACTTAAAAGTTTTTAATTAATCATTTTTATTTTCATTTATAATTAACTAATTAAGTGTCAATTATATAACATGGAATTTGTTTAATTTCAAAATTTTCTTGAAAATAAATTTTATCTTTTGACAATTTTTATCTAGATACTGAAAAATAAAATTTATTTTTATTTAATTAATTATTATATATTTTTAGATTTTAAAGTTCTTATATTTAAAATCTTTATTTTTCAGTTTTTATGATATTTAAAATAAATTTATAAACTTTCTGCTTCTTTAACAAATCTCATTTCAAAACATTTTACCATTTTAATAAATAAACAAATAATCCATAGCTGTTTTGCGGCTTAAATTCAGAAGCCAGTAGCAAGACTTCAGAAATTTTTTTTTTGAAGTCATAGAAATTATTTCAAATCAATTGCTTTTAATTTTAAACAAACAGTAATTATGCTTTCACAATTTAATACTTAGCCAGATTTGGCGTTAATTACATCAAATAAATAAATGGCAAATAATTTTTTAATTCCGCTATGGTAAATAATTTTTACTAATTTTGATAATGTTAAATGAAAATTTAATGAAATAAAAATAAGTGAAAAATCGCTACAGGTAAAACATTCTATAATTTTTTGTTCTATTCAACTAAAAAAAAATAATAATTTTTATTATAATTTTCTAAGGTTAGAATTTTTTTTATAGATATTTTTTTTTAATTAGATTTTTTTATAAAAGTAGTTTTTTTTAATATCGAAAAGTTTACTAGCATTAGCGATGAGAGAAATTAGGAACCTAAATAAATTTTGATTATTCATCTTTTATAAGGAATCTAAAGAAAAAAATAAAAACTCTTAATTTTTAAAATTTTATTCAAAACAATTTATAAACCGAATAAAAACAATTAAAAACTAAGTTAATCGAACCTTCAATTCTCTATTTTCTTTGGACAAACTAGCGATTTCCCTGCCAAGTGTTTCCAAATTTTCTTTAAGTGTCAAATTTTTGATTAAGGTGTCTTCGAGCAGTGCTTGCAGTTTTTTGTTAATTTCCAAACACAGCTCCATGTTCATATGACCATCGCTGCCGATCAAATTGCTTGTCTTTCGAGCAAGCTCTCTTTTTACTGCATCATGCTGCTCACTAGTAAATGCTCCAATGTCATCACCTGTCATCGCATACGCTTGAATTATCCTTAAGCAATTAAATACAATTAGAAAAAAAATAGTTTTATTTTACTTTGACTTCTTCTTCAAGTCACTAGTCAACTGATCCACATGCTCTTGCAGAAAGTCAATTTTCTCGTTCCTCTTTGCCAAAGTCTTCTGCAATTTGACTATTTTATCAATAATTTTTTGCTTATCTACATCAACTATGTAAACATCCTCGGTGTTGGCAGTGGGTCCGCATATAACCTCGTTGTTAAAGTTAGCAGATGGTGGAGTAAGTGACGCACTGTTGTAAAAGTTTGAATCAATAGAGCGTGTCTCTTCATCTGGATAGTTTAATGAATTGATCGAGCTGGTTCTGGATATTTTTTGACCACTGCTGCAATTTTGAGATGTAATCTCATTTTCTGGTATAGGAGTACTTGAAGTTGAGTTTTGTTTTTTTTGGAATGCTTGCAGCTGTCGAGTCAAATCTTTAATATTTGCAGCATGCTTTTTTTTTAGAGATAAATTTTCGTCTTGGACATCTTCGAGTTTTGTTTTCAACTCTTCGGCTTCTTTCTTTGTTTCCTCAAACTTTTTCACCATGCTTGAATATTCGTTCTGAATCGTGAGCAACTCTTGGCGCAATTTTTCAGCCTGATTGCAGAAAAATTAAATAGAGAAGTAAATTTTTTTTCATTTTTTTATAAAGACTAGCATTAAATGCAAAATCGTATTTGAAGTATTTGAATTTATGAAAAAAAAAGACTAGATGAATTTTTTTTTAACTTTTGTTCGATTTTTTTAGGGTACTTTGGTCAATTCAGACAGCATCATCAATGAAGAATGTCATTATTTATTGATTTATTAATTATTCAATTAACTTCCTTTAATGAGAAGCAATTAATGAATAAATTAATATTAATAATTATTAACTAGAATAAATAATTATTTTAATAATTTGAAAATTAATATTTATTTCATGGAATTTTTCGTTGAATAATAATTTGAGATAATTTTTGTAAAATTAAATTTAAGATCCTTTTTTTTAATTTATAATTATCCGAAGGAGCTCGAACCAAAAATATTTATTAATTTAATTTTGTCAAAGGACATTTTGAACCTGAAAATCTAACTTTGATTTTTCATTTTTTTTAAAAAAACTATTATGATATTTGAATTATACGACCAAAAATACATTATAGTGCACTTGATTTTTAATTTTCAAATTATGACCTCTTTGGGTACTAGGGACCGGAAGTTGACCAACTCAAAAAAGTTAATAGTATTCAAATTCATATAACTAATGAATACAAAAGCTTGATATAATAATCGACCCCTCTATTGTTAGCTGAGACTATAAGCTACAATAGTATAATCATAGTTATTATAATTATTTTTGGCCGAGTAATACACATTAATAAGAAAAATCGACTTTTTTAGAATTCAAAGTTGAGTTTTGATTTCTTCCCTTAATTTTTACAATAAGATCGACCACGATTCTGAAAGCGCATCAAAAACTTTACAAACTGACAAATTTTCAGCCGTCCCTTCTGCTTCCTTCAAAATCTGCTTGAGTTAACTTCCGGCCCCTAGTACCCAAAGAGGTCATAATTTAAAAATTAACAATCAAGTGCACTATACTGTATTTTGGGTCGTAGAATTCAAATATTATAATGGTTTTTTAAAAAAATGAAAAATCAAAGTTAGATTTTTCAGGTTCAAAATAACCTTTAATTATTTTTCCAAAATTGATATTTATATTTAAATCCTACATACTTTCCATTATAAATTCTATGAAATGATTTCTATTATTTTTCACGATTTTATTAGTTTTTTTAATTCAGTTTTTCATCGAATTCATCCATCATTTAAAAAAAAAAGGTCCTCTCACCATCACACACTCAATTTCTGATAATTACACAACTCGAAAAACATTTAAGCAGAGTGGTTTGTAAAGTTAAAAAAATAAGATAAAATTACAGAACTTGTTTTTCTTGCCACAATTTATTGAAAAAAAAATTTTCTACATATTTATTGAAAAAGTGTGTTTATCATATTTTTTATTTGTAGTCTCACTTACTTGATCACTTAGCAAAAATTCTAATAAAATAAAAAATTGTCTAAATATTTTCAATTCGATTAAAAAATTCTATTTAAATGCTGATGCTATGTTAGAACATTGTAGAAAAATCTAGACTCGTTAGTTAAGAGTTTTGGAAGGATTCTTGTTATTTGTTAATTATTTAAATTTTTATTTAACAATTTAGATTTTTAATATTTCTTGAAAGCATTGTTTAAAACGGATGATTTTTAAAATTTTTATTTACATTAAAAATGAAAAAATAATTTTTTTTTAAAGCTAAAAGGGGACGTATCCCACATGCGAAATCCTTAAATAAATAAACACATTAATTTAATTAATATACTACTTTTTTTTTTTAAATTTTTTGTTGATAAATTTATTATAAAAATATTGTAGCAATTAAAAATTCCGAAATGTAATTTTTTTAAATTTAAATTGAAATTAAATTTTTTAATTGTAAAAATAGAAATTTTAAATCTTTGTATATTTTTTTAAGCAAGTACTTCTTGAATTAAAAAAAAAACATTTTGTCATCTCCGAATCGGGTGTAATTTTTGAATTTAATAGGAATTAATTATTTTTTTAAACCCTAAAAATATACTAGTGTGTTATTCGGGTATTAGGTGGATGGTAACACAATTTTACCCAAAAAAAATCGAAATTCTCCAAAAGAATTTTATTTTTTTTTTCAAATTCAAGCGTTTTCAGCTTAATTAATCAAATTTAAAGTAAATTTTTGTAAAAAAAAGAAAGTCTTATCAAAACTTTAAAACAAATTGATAAAAAAATATTTACTTCGTTTTTTATCAACTCATTTGATGCTACCAAATCTGATTTGGTTTTATTAAGGTCCTCTTTTATCGTTTCCACTTTTCCATTAAGAACTGTATTCTCGTATTGAAGCTGGGTATTTTTTTCAGTTATTTTTGACGTAAACTCGAGTAATTCGCTTTGCTTAGCCTTGTTTAAGTCCATCTCTTGTTCCAAATCATTTAGCTCACTTTTATAAAAAATAACCTGGTGTTCGAGTTCTTTTTTGCAATCAATTTCTCTAAAGAAAAAATTTAAATTTTATTTTTTTTCACATAAAAAATCTACTTTTGCCACAATTCAAGTTGACTTTTAAGATGCAAATTTTCACTCAACAAATTACTGTTCATATTTTGATGCTCTTTGGCTTTATCTCTACTATGGCTTAGCAAATTGTCCACTTGATTCTTGTCGAGTTCGAGCTGTTTCACCTTTTCTTTAAGAATAGCCCGTTCCTCGAACATCTCTTTAACTTGTGACTTTAACAAATTGAGTTCTTTTTTCAAAATCTCGCTCTCAGAATTGACCGGACCAATTGATCTGAGATTGTCGCCAATTTCACTCATGGTCTGCGTCTCTGAATCAGCTAAATTGCTGTTTTTTTCCTCCAATTTTTTAATCTGTACTTGAAGTTGCTCGACCAAAGCCTTTGTTTGTGCATGGGCGTCTACTTCCATCTTAAGCTTAATAACCGATGCTGACTCTTTAGCATCGTTTAGGACAATTTTCTCCTTCAGACGCTCAATTTCTTTCTTTTTTTCGACCAAGTCTTTGAGCTTGGCCTCGTTGTCCTTACATAATTTGTCATGGTGGGCCTTATTTTGGCATATCTTGTCCATTAGGCGCTGTTTCTCTTTCAAAGCATCGTTCATTTTGGATTGCTGTATTTGCATGCTCTTGGTCACTTCGATGCATTTGCGCTCCACCTCAACATATTTCATGACCATCGAATTTTTGTCTTTTTGCGACTCGGCCACAATTTTTTTCAAAGACTCCTCCAATTTTTGGTTCAAGCTGGCATTCAGTTTTTCCACTTCAAGCTTTGATTGCTGTTCGATTTCAGCAACGCGACTTTCCAGTTGAGCATTGTCGCTCTCTTTTTGTCGGATCAAATCCCTCAGCCTGTTTATTTCGATCTCGTACTCGTTGCTTCTATTTGACGAGCAGCTAGTCAAACTGGGTGATTTGATCAGCTGGTTATCTGTGCCATCATTGACCTCGTGAGCCAAGTCCAAGGCACTTAAATTGCACAGTTCATTAGATTCTTGAGTCTGTGACATTTTTTATCATTTTAAAATGATATTGATTTTTAATAAAATATTAAAATTTTTAGATTATTTTTCTCTTAATTCAGTTAAACAAAATTAACAATTGTGTTTGATGATGAGATGTATTATTATTCGAATGCATTAATTGGATTTTGATCAGAAATCGATTTTTAATTAAATTTAGTATTTTCAAATATTTTACTAAAATTTATCTAAATTATCATTTATTTACGAAAAATTAACCAAGCAATTTTACAAAACGTAAAATTACGTTAAAAAAATTAATAATCTAATTTTTCGTAAATTTGAGTCAAGTCTTACTTTTTTACAAGGTAAATTTTGGCAAATTCTTGCAAAAAAATTAAATAAAAATTTTGAATTTCATTAAAACATAATTATTTTTATTAATTAATCAATATTTAATAACTTTTTTTTTACATTTGCTGCTACTTATTTACGTATTTTTACAAAAATATTGTTTAAGTAGCCCCAGATCACCCGCAATGTCTAAATCTTCAAGCTTTGTTGTATATCTCTATTGTATACCCCTTTGACTGGCAATTGTTTTCCTCATGACTTGGTCAATCAGAATTAGGAATAGTGTCTTAGAGAGGATGCACCCTTGCCTGACCCTTTACATATTTTGAAGCTCTCTGATTGTCCTTTTTCCAGAATCATTTTCTTCCAAATTAACAAAATTTTGGAATGATGTCGAAGTCACTTTGATGACAAAGAGTGATGTGCCTTGATGAATAATTGTACAATCGCTTCAAAGTGAAATCACAAGTAAAAATTGATATGACATCGATTCATAATTATTAAAATACTTTGATTAAACAACAATGTAGAAATTATTTTTTATTTTTCATCTTATTTTATAAGATACTATTAAATTTAATTTAGTAAATCAATTTATAATTTTTTTAGCAAGTAATGTTTTGAAAAAATAAATTAAAATTTTCTAGAGGTTAAACAAACATATTGAAACAAACATATCAACTAAAAATATATTTTAATAGATGAAAAAATATAAATAAAATAAACTTCTAATGGTGAGTGTCTGATAATCAAAATAAAGGAATAAAGGTATCAGAAAAATTTCAAAAAAAAACTATCATCTACTTTTTTACCTAATTTATTTTAAAAAAATTTAAATCTAAAAAACTAAAATTAAGTTATTTATTTATTCAGTAAACGCGACGAGAATGATGTAAAAAAAAAATAAAAAAAAATGAGATAAACTTAATTATAAAATATTTTTTTATCAATAATTAACACTAGTAACAAATACCAAGCATTTTTAGTGATTTTTTAATCCAAAATATTTGAGAAAATCTAAAGGAATCTTGCTAAGTACCGTAATGCCTTGCCCCCTAATGCCGCATTTATTTTCAGAATTCTGGATTTTAATGCATGCATTTAGCCCACTTTTTTTTCCAGATACGCTGCGACTAAAAATGCTGCAGTTAATGTCAAAATTTTGGTATAAATGCCGCATTAAATATGTAAAAAATAATAAAAATATATTTTTCTATTTTTTCAATTGTTTCAAAATTTGAAACACAAAAAATATTCTTCGGACATAATGCATGCATGTAAAGTTAAAATTTTGAGTTTTAATGCGTCACGAAATTTTATTTAAATTGATAAAAAAAACTTTTGATAAAAGGTATTTTAATATAAAAATGGCATTAAATTTTCCGTATAAAAATTATTTGTTTTTAAAAAAAATGAAATTTTTATTTTCTCTCGCTAGCTTCTCTCTCACGTGCTTCTTTTTCTAGAGTTTTTTTATTTTTGCTTCCCTTTTTGCGACCACCACGGCCTTTTCTGGTTGGTTCTTCATTTGCTGCTGTTTTCTTTCATTTTCGACTTCTGACTGAGCATTAGCAGCTTTATTCATAAGCATTAAAACTCAAAATTTTAACTTTACATGCATGCATTATGTCCGAAGAACATTTTTTGTGTTTCAAATTTTGAAACAATTGAAAAAATAGAAAAATATATTTTTATTATTTTTTACATATTTAATGCGGCATTTATACCAAAATTTTGACATTAACTGCAGCATTTTTAGTCGCAGCGTATCTGGAAAAAAAAGTGGGTTAAATGAAGCATTAAAATCCAGAATTCTGGTTTAAAGTGCAATGCATTAGGGGGCAAGGCATTACGGTAGTAGTTTTTTTTAAAAGAAAAAAAAAATATTAAAGAATCTGTTCAAAAGATTCGAGAATTTAAATTTTTTTTAAACAAGTCAAATGACTGGTTTGGTACTTTAAGTTTTAATAGATAAACAAGATAAAGAAATTGGAATTTAACAACTAAAGAAATTTAGCGGATTTTATATTTATTAATTTGAAAGACAAAATATGTAGATTAAAAGTCGTTAATTCAGCTTATTCATCCAAAAAGGGGGACTGATAATCCAACTTTTTACAATTAACTTTGTTTGTTCCCTATAGTTAAATAATTAATAAAAATTTCCAAAAAAGTGAGTTCAAAATAAAAAAAGTAAATATTATTTCTGCATTTTTTGAATTAAATGAGAGATTTTTCAGGGAAGGATTGAGTTATTCTGTCCCATTGGTCGTCATACTGGGGGAAGAATATAGAGAAGGTTTTGAATCAAGATATATCGAATATCCAACTCCATTATGAAATTGGTCTCTAACAATTTCTTCTTTTTTTCCTGAACTATCAATTCAATTATATATATCAATTCAATAATATTTAAATAGTATTTAAACATGACTATCCCTAAGCTTTTTTAACTTATCGTTTTTGATTTTCTTTTCATTACTTAGACTTATTTATCCTTTTTTTTCTTTTAATTTGTTTTTATTTTATTTTATCATATTTAACTTTATTTTGAATTTTTTAAATACAGTCGTACCTTCGTTTAACGAACCTCATTTTAACGAAGTCCTTGAATTAACGAAATGGGAACTAAGAACCGGAAATAACTATTTTAAATTCTATACACAAAATTTTCGATATAACGAAATTTTGATGCAACGAAATAAAACAAAAGAACAAATAAATAGGTTTCTCTTAAAAATTAACGAAAAATTCCTATAACGAAATGAAAAATCAATTTTTTTCACACTTTTTTGTTAATTTTCAGTTCTATAAAAAAAAGAAAATTATTTGAAAATAAAAATACATTAAATAAAAATGAATAAAAAATCAGTTTCAAAAGTCTCTACGTCTAAATCATCCGATACAGACCCGAAAAAACGTAAATCTTTTACACTTGAAACGAAGGTTGAAATAATTAAAAAACATGAAAAAAATATTTCAACAACAGAAATGGCGAAACATTACAACTGCAGTCCATCTACAATTTCAACTATATTAAAATCTAAAGCCAAAATTATGGAACATTATGAAAAAAATCTTGTCGGTCCAGAAAAAAAACGAATTAAACTATCATATTACGATGACGTCGATCAAGCTGTAATTTTTTGGTTTAATCAAGTAACAAAATATACAAATGTACATATTTTTTTTCGAAGGAGCATTAGCTCGGTACAAATAAATAAATTGGCCCATACGTTTCAAATTGGAAAAGTGTCGCCTCGGGAGTACCTCAGGGTAGTGTGTTAGGCCCAATTCTCTTTGCAATCTTCATCAATGAGCTACCAAGTCAATTGAAACACATTAGCAAGCCTTTTTCCGACGATCTAAAAATAAAAGCGATTGTGGAATCCGAGATAGCTGATTTTGACGCAGTGGCCGAATGATGTTGGACATGGATGATGGTAGCAAACGAGAGCAAGATTAAGGTTATGAATATAGGTAGCAATGAGCATATAACAAAAACCAGGTCATATACGCAATAAAGAAAGATGACTCACGCATTAAGCTTCAAAACACCGAAGAACGTGACCTTGGCATCATTCTCACGCTTTAATCAAGTTCATCTCGCAGTCAGCTCATGCCGCATCAAAAGCTAACCAATTTCTAGGAATGCTAAGAAATACATTCGTGTCTAGGGAGGTGGAACTATGGGCCTCATTATATTGCACCTACATACGTCCGCATCTGGAGTTTTTAGTATCGGCTTGGAACCCGGATCTCAGAAAAGATATTGACACCCTTATCCAGAGAAGGCTAGAGAAGGGTAACTAGAGTTCATACTAAATACTACTAAATTTAATACTAAAAAAAAAAAAACTTAACTTAGCTATCAAGTCTCATGTAGCCAAAAAATGGAAGAAGCCAAAAAACATGTAGCATAGGCAT
Organism: Brachionus manjavacas; assembly: GCA_019054805.1. Taxonomy (NCBI): domain Eukaryota; kingdom Metazoa; phylum Rotifera; class Eurotatoria; order Ploima; family Brachionidae; genus Brachionus; species Brachionus manjavacas. Next base: position 2,994,805 of record JAHQIY010000011.1, on the reverse strand, counting down.
TGAGCAAACATGCAAATCCAGTCCCGTGTCCAATATGCAAGACTATGGTAAAAAATGAAAAAGAAGAAAATAATTAGCTAAAAACACCCACTCTAATTTGAAGCTTTGACAGTCATTTAAACTTAGTCTTTTTAACTTCTTGATAAGATAATATTATCTGTGAATTGAAAAATAAAAACTTAAATAATAACTTTAAAACATTTATAAACCCTTTGATCTAAAAAATATAAAAATTGATCACAAAAAAAATGATTTTCATTTTGCTTTTTTTTTTTGTTTTTTAAATCACATTTTGTGTGATCATCAATTTGGCGATCACCAAACCAGCGTTATTAAAAATATTTCATTTTGAACAAGACATCAATTTCGATAATAACCCGCATTCAAGGCATTTTCTACCTAATCCAATTTTAATTGTTTAAACACAGAAATTATATAAAACTCTAAAAAAGATGCTTAATTTGGGCGGGCTTTATTCTTAGAGTCCACAATGCGAGTTTATGGCACCAATTCAAATTTAAAATGTGTGTAAGATATTCCATTCCGCCTTTTCTGTAGAAGCAATTTTTTAGCGTTAATTTAATTAAAAAAATTGCTTAAATTTTTTACAAATTTGTACCAACTTCAAAAACTGATGCGCAGACAATTTTGAATTTTAAAATGGCTTTCAATTATTCATTAAATGCAGTATTTAAAAAAATGTAACATCTTACTGAATTAATTTAAAATTATTTGCAATGACTTCATGTGGCTAATTTGTTCCTTATTTTAACATTTTTGTTTTCCTATCAAAAAATAAAAATTAAGGAAATTTTTTTTAAATTTTAATAAGCCAAAAGGCAGTCTGTTGTTAATTATAAAAATAAAAAAAGTTTTAAAACAAATTTGAATTTTATCTTTTTTTCTAATTCAACGCATTAAAAACTAGTAGTTGACTGAATCACATGAAACGTGTCCATAATCAGTGTCGATTCGGTCAAATATTTTTTCTATCTGTTTAAAATCATTGTGATTACTCAACATTAAAGTGGACACATAACTTGATTTGTCTTTTCGCGAAAATACCGAGAATTTGCACACAAACTTGAATGGTTCCCTGATTTTATTCTTTTCATATTTGTATCCATGTTCGACTGTTTTTTCAGCGTCATGAATAAGAACAATCTCAGCTCGATTGGCATACTTTTTTGCATCAAAAGCTCGCTGTGTAGCATTGATATGGTCAACCAACACAATTCCCCACAGCTTGTTTTCCTCGATGCCAAGTTTTTTTTCCACTTGGTCAAAACTTGGCCAACAATAAACTCTATGATTCATTGTTTTGTTGTAGAGCGCAAAATTGTTCACCCAATTGATGTCTGTATCGATTGAAACAACTTGTTTTTTGGTATCGACTGCCAATTTGTGAAGAACAGGAGTTGAAAACTTACCCATGCCAAGTTCCAACAAATCTCCAGTGGTCATCAGTGATGCCACAACTAGAGGAATAGAATTGCTTCCATATCCATAATTGTAAGGCAAATTAATGTACTTGAGTACCACGTCATTGGCATGCTGTTCTAAATCAATGTCATTGCTCTCCAAAATTGTATGTGTTCGTAATTTGTTCAAGTTTTGGAAGTTAGACTTTGATTCTTTATAAATTAGAACTAGGAAAATTAAAACAATTGCACCAAAACAGATTATCAAACGATTGTTCATTTTTAAAAAATACAAAAAAATGAGCTCTAAATAAATTTAAAATTAGATTAGAAAAGTACTATTTATTAAATTTTCTAAAATAAAATAAATTTGTTTATTTTAAAAAATTAAAGAAAAAATTAGCCGAAAACATTTCAACATAACAATTCCCACAGAACACGGGCTAATTGTCCTCGTCCACTTGATCTCAATCAAAGTGAAGAGAAACGAAATTAGAATTACATCAAATTGATTCAAAGTCAACTAGAGAAAATTATTATTTTTACTAGATTTTTGCTTTACTAGAAATGAAATATATTTGTAGTAAAAATAAGTATTAAATAATCATTATGATATAATAAAAAGGAAAAAAAATATTTTTTTAATATAGAAAAATGAAATTTTGCAGGATCTGATTTCTAGGCATTCTGAATTTTCTTACGAATCTTCCAAAAATTACAAAAATAAATTTCTTTTTCATTAATTTAAATTAAACTTAAACAAATAAATTAAAAAGATAAAACTTAATTTTAATTAGCAGAGAAATAAAAATCATAAAATAAAATATCAATATTTTTAGATTTATTTTTTTGTCTCTATGTTCTATTCTAATTCGAATTTTTATTTAAAATCCGAAAATTTATTTCACTTGAATGCTAAAATTCTATCATCGCTACTTAAATAATTTTGAATTAAGTGGTTATAATATAAACTCTACTTTTGAATTGTTTCACTTTTTAAAACTAACAGAAAATTGTGTAGTATAAAATTTGTATTGGAATTTTTGTATGGAAATTCACAATGCCTGATTTTTTACTTTGCTAATCTCATTTGGAAATACATTAAAAAAGTTATTTTTAGTAAGATTCTAGAGCGTTAAAATTAAAAAAAAACAAAAGAATAAATCACATTAATATTGGACAAACTTCTGTAATTCAGAGAGTAAGCTCAAAGTTGTTTTCAAAAATATTTTCGGGCTTAATATTAGACATGTTAATAAATTTCGGATATTATTTAAAGTGAAAAAAAAACTTTTAAAAGAATAAAAACAATTTTTTTTAATTTAATTTATTGACTTTTTATTCTTAAAAATTTTTAGTCCTAGAGTAACGTTATTAATTGAGATTTAAAATTTTTTCAATTTAAATTTACCCTTTTTCATCTAAAAATTGTGTTCTGATCAAATTTCAAATTTGGTCAAAACTAATTCATTTTCTTGATTTTAATTACTTTTCTGTTAGTTATTGTTTATTTTCTGGGAAAAAGAGCAAAGAAAATAGCAATAATTTGTTCGATTTATTAATTTTAATTGTTACTAAAGAAAAAATTCAGCCATAACACACAGAAAAAAAAATTTTTCGAAAAATAAATTTTTAACAAAAAATTTTAAAATCAAATTTAAAAAATTAACTATTTATAAAAACATCGTTAATTTTTGTGAAAAGGTATAGAATTTTAAAATAAATCTTTCTAAATATTGCATAAAATAGTAAAAATTCATTAAAGTAGAAATTGAAGGCCGATAAAATTTATTTGATTGTATTTCATTCAACCGTATAAAATCTAATTAAAAATAAATCAAAATATAATGACCAACAATTGAGTTTTCTGAGATTAAAAAAATATCTGATTTAATCGAGGAACATTTTTTTCGAGAAAATTAAAATTAAGAATATGATTGATTATTTAAAGATGTTTAAGCAAACTTAAAACTATAAAATATTTCGATATTTTTTTTTTAATTTTTAATTCCAAATTCTTCAAAGTTTTATTTAATTATTAAATGTTCCAAGTTAATTTTTATGAATTTGTCATCAATTTGCTTCCTTTATTTTAAAACTAATTATTTAAAACGTGTTTTTTAGAAAATTTAAAAAAATGAGATCAATTTTTGTCTCTTTGTTATCACTGACTTTATTATCAATATTTGTTTTTGTTTATTTTTTGGGAAGTGGAACAAGTAGCTTAATAAGTATTCGTTTAGCATCGAGTATCTTTAAGTTTGAGCAATCAGCTCGACCAAGTAAATACGCTTTGATGGCAGTAAACATTGATGAAAGAATAAACACATTCTATTTTTTCTACTTGCCATTTGCAGCCCAGGCTTGGAAAAGACTAGGCTTTCAGCCTATTGTTTTGCTAGTCAGCACAGAAGAAGGTGATTTGAACACTTTTAATAACAAAAATGGTCCAGCCGTGAAAACTATCAAGTATTTGAAAAACCTCGGTGCTACTGTCAAATTAATCAGGTCTCAAAAAGACTATGGACTAATGACCTCTATGATTTGCAGATTGTTTGTTGGTGCTTTGGATTTTTTAGATGAGGAGGACTATGTTGTGACAAGTGATTCGGATTTGATGCCAATAGGGTCACAGTACTATGAAATCAAGGACATGGAAGCAATAACTGCATGGAATTCAGAATGTTGTGGAAACTTTGTGCATAAAAATCGAAGCTACAAAATGTTTCCAATGGGTCACATTGGAATGAAGAAAAAACATTGGAAAGGTGTCATGAACCTTAGTTCAGATTTTGAGATACAAACCAAGACAATTATTGATCTTTTGGAGTCTTTTTTTAGCACTAATCGGGTAAAAAAAGATAATGAAGTCAGGAGAGGAGATGCAACTTGGAATGCAGATCAAATTATTTTAAGCCAAAAGATCGGCATTTATTCGACTGATTTAAATCAAACAAAACTTGTCAAAAAACCATACCAAGGCATTCGGCTTGATCGCAGTCAAAGTTTATCTACCTTGATGAATTTGGTTGATAATAAATTTTCACAGCTAACAGATTTTCATGCATTTCATTCAAATTTTTTAGATAGATGGATCGTTACCAGGAAATTGTTGACCAAGATGTTCAACAACAATACATTGGAAATGTTGTTTTCTTATTACACTGAGTTTAAGAAAAGCATGTAAATATTTTTGGTACAAATTCAGAAATTTAAACGACTAACTTAAATATAAACAATATATACCAGAAAAGTTGTGATCAATTGAGTTCCCCTAGTTTGTAATCAATTTGCTCATAAAATTAGTAGAAAAAAATTTTTCCAATTCAAAAAATTTATGTGATAGGAAAAAAATTACCGATTAAAATTCTAGATCATCCCTATTGTTTGAAATTATAAAATTTTATTAGCAGCTTTCTCGTGAATCATGCTTTCTTCTAATTAGTCAACTTTTAAAAAGTATGCAAAATTGCATTAAAACAAATTTAATTTTTGTAATGAAAATTTTCATGATCTATTTTTGTTTTTGCTATTTAACTTTTTTTTAACAAATTTATTTGTAGTAAATTTTTTGGTCAAATTATTTACAAAATAGGGAAATTGAACACTACTTTTCTTTAAAAGAGAGTAGATTTTTGCGTCAAAAAAATAAAATTTGCTGAAAATTTCTAAAAAATAATTAAAAAATTTTTAATTTTTTTTAATAAATAAAAATATTTCGATCTAAACTATTTTATTTATCTCATTTTTAATCTTAAAGACCTATCGGCTGTGAACCTAACTTTTTGGTGAAATTTACCTTTTATTGAAGGGTCATCTAGGCATTAGAACGTTTCATCGCAAGAAAAATCATAGCAAGATAAATTTTATAGCGAAGTAAAACAAAATTTACCTGGATTAATTGATTGCAAATAAAGCTAATTTAAAAAAAAGTAAATTTTTAATTGTTAATTGAATAAAAAATAAGATTTAATTAAATTTAATTTAATGTCTAATCTTCAAAATTGAAAATTAAATCTTCAATAGATTGACAAAATTCTTCTTTATTATAAATTTACACAAACTTAGCAAACGTGAAGCTTTTTTTACTCGTTCAGCCGGTCTATTAAACATTTCTCCAGCTCTTACTTTGACCAAATTACATTCCATAATTGATTTCTCTACTCGTAACTTCTCTACTAATAGAGAAGTAGAGAAGTAGAATGAGTTATTCATTGCAAAAAATTTTATGCAATGAAAAATAGCTTGCTATGAAACATTACAGAGCCGTCATCTATTTATTTTAAATAGTTAAGTGTAAGTAGTTTTACTCAATTTTTCAAAAAGTGTTTAAATATATTAACCCATATTTTACGGAAAAATGGTAATTTTAAAAAACAAAAAAAAAGCAGCTTTTGAGAAAATATTTTTAAAACTTATTAAGAGAAAAAAATAAAAAACTGAAATTCTATTAACTTTTTTTGGCAAATATTTACGTTAATTTTAGTTATTTTTGGTCTAAAAAGGTAAAAATAAGATCTAATAAGATCGATACCACAAAAGTTGATTGAAATTGTCCAATATTTTTTCCCCAAATATTAAACAAAAATTCCTAATTATTAAGAAAATGGATAAAAAAATTAATTATTACCAAATTAAATAAAAATCAAATATTTTAAATAATTGACAATTTTTGATAAATTAAAGTTCATGATCCAATCTAGATTTCAAATCAAATTTATAGTTTTTGATATGAAAATATAGGTTTTTGATATTTTTAAAATATTTTAATAATAAATGACTAAATTTTATTAAACATGAATTTAAATTTAAAAAAACCACTAAGTTTTTTTTAACTTGTTAAACATCTTTTATTCTTTTGCAGTTTATTTTTCTTTTGATTTAGCAATTTTGGAACAATTTTAAACTAATTCTGAATGTCAATAATAAAAAAAATTCTACATGAATTAAATGTCCAAAAAGTAAATCTTACCCTACCTCCTTTTTTTTATTGTAATTTAAAATCAAAGCTTTTTTAATTTCACGGTTCTTAACGGTAAAAAATGGGTTCTTTAGTTTTATTTAGGAAGAATATTTTTTGAAAAATTTTATGGATTTTTATCTGATGTAAAAATAAATTTTTAATCAATATTTAAATTTTTTTTTATAAAATTAAACTTTTTTTCGCTGGAATCTATTTAAATTAATACTAAAATATCATTTGCCTTTATTTAGATTTAAAAAAAAATCAATTAAAGATCAATTAGAAATTAAAATTCTAAATGTTTTAACTTTAATTAAAAAAAAAATTAAAAAAAGGTTTTCACCATTTATTAATATCAAAAAAAATTTTAATAATTTATTCTAAAATGGTAAATGTCCAAAAATCCACTTTCGATGCGTTTGCAGCTGAACAGAAAAAGCTAATAGATGGACTGGAAAAGAGAATTTCAGATTTGGAAGAGAAATGTAAGTTGTTGGAGACTGAGAATAAGAAATTGAAAGGAAGCAAAGAGCAAAACAAACCTATGTTATTTTCGGACCTTCTTAAAAAGAATAAAATGGACAACGTCGAGAAAAATATAATTAATGCTATTCGCCTGGAAAGATGTGAGGAGGAGAAGAAGAGTAAAAACGTGCTAATATTTGGCACCGAGTTTACCGAAGACAGTAAAGTAAACGTTGATTTGGTTAAAGAAATGGTTGAGTCGGTTGGTTGTGACAGTAAAAAAGTAAAGTTTGTGAGAAGATTTAAACGAAAGGATGACAATGTCAAAAGTACACCAATACTCGTCGAATTAGAAGATAAAGACAGCAGACTTGAATTGTTAAAATCAGCGAAGTATTTAAAGCACAACGAAAAATTTGAAAAAGTTTATATCAACCCTGATCAAACGTTTGCTGAGAGAGAGCTCAGCAAGAAATTAATAGCTAAAAGAAACGAATTAAACAATAGCAACGACAGTGCTCAAACTGGGTTTAGATATGGAATACGCAACTTTGAGATCGTGAAGATCAAAATAAGTTCAAATTGAATGCAAGTAAACTCTTTTATTAACAGTTCAAGTCTAGCAGATAGTAACGTAGCAGTGAGCATTAGTAATATTTATTGTTCATCAAATAATTTTTCATCAATGAATCTTTCGTCTCAAAACTTATCCAACAAACGTAATAATGTAATTAGCAAAAACTTTTTTAAATTTTGGTACACCAACGCAACTTCTCTCGACAATAAACAGCCTTACTTAGAGTCTGAAATCGCTGATGAAGACCCTGACGTTTTGCTTGTATCAGAAACTTGGTTCGTGGAGAATTCTGTAACCAACATGATTGGCTACTCGTTGTTTAGAAGAGATAGAGGATCTAGAGGTGGTGGAGTTTGTGTTTACGTAAAAAGCAATTTAAGTGGTCTATTAGTTGAGATTCCGGAGTTGCAAGATGGTCTAGTTGAGTGTGTTTGGTGCGAGATTCAAAATCAGACAGACAAGATACTCATTGGATGTTTTTACAGACCACCAGATTCTCGTGCCGAGATCGATCTGAGAATCAATCTGTTGATAGCAGAAGCTAGCAAGCTGGTGTCTGGAGGACGCTTTAGTAGCTTAGTAATATGTGGCGACTTCAACTATCCGTCGATCAAATGGTCGACGAATACTAATTTTCCAGATATTACACCTTTTGACCTAGCAAGCCAAGTTTTTGTTGAAAACTTACAAGATTCGTTTTTGAGTCAAGTTGTTATGAAAAATACGTTCCAGACAAGTGAAAATTCAAGTTCAAACATTCTAGATTTAGTCCTAGCTTCGAACAGAGAAAGAGTTCTTGAGCTGGAACACAAACCGGTTTTGGGTGATCTTTTACGAGGACATCATGTGTTGACATTCAAGTACTCAACAGTATCGATCTTTAGCAATTTTGATAACCGTTTGTTTGACTTTTCGAAAGGTAAATATAAACTGTTCGCAGATGAGCTGGTGAAAATTAATTGGTTGAGTATATTTAACAAAAAAGATGTTGAAGCATCTTATATCTTTTTACTCAAAGTTTACAACCATCTTTGTAAAAAGTACATACCTCTGCGTAGAAAGCAAGCGAAAGTAAAAGTACCATGGATTACGAAAAAAAGCAAAAAATTGACTCGTAAGAAAAAGAATTTTTGGTTTAAGTATTTAGCTTCTGGAAAAAACGTCGTTTTACTTGTGGAGTACAAAAAAGTTAAAAAAGATGCAAACAAGTCGTTGAAAAATGACCTTAAAGAGTTCGAGATGAATTTGGTTGCGAAATCAAAGAAATTTCCAAAACTGTTTTATTCGTACGTAAATTCCAAGTTGGCTGTAAAAGATCAAATCAAGGCACTAAAAGATAAATTTGGCGAATTAAAAACAGAATCTTCCGATTTATGCAGCATTTTAAATGAGCAATTTGAGTCAGTTTTTATCAAAGAAGAGCCTGATTTTACTGTTCGCCTGGAGAATTTTACTGAAAAAACTGTATGTATTGATCCGTATGTTACTTTTTCTAAAGAAAACGTTTTTAATGAGCTCAAGAGGTTGGACAAATATAAATCTAGAGGATCAGATGAGTTCCATCCCTGGGTTCTCCACGAGATCGCTGAAGCTATGTCAATCCCGCTATCTATAATTTTTATTAAATCGTTCAAAAGCTCAAGAGTACCAAGCTACTGGTTGGAGGCGAACGTTACTCCTTTATTCAAGAAAGGTTGTAGAATACAGGCTTCTAATTATAGACCTGTATCTCTTACTTCCATTGTTTGTAAAGTGATGGAAAATCTTCTAAAAGTAGTAATAGTTAATTTTTTAACTGAAAATGATTTGTTAGATGGCAGGCAACATGGTTTCATTAGCAATAAATCATGTGTTACAAATCTTCTTGAGACTATCGATTTAGTGTCAGAGACATTGAACCAAAAAAATGCTCTGGACATTATCTATTTAGATTTCGCTAAAGCATTCGACATAGTTCCGCATAAGCGCTTAATTCACAAATTAACGTGTTATGGTTTTGATGTATCTATTATCAAATGGATAGAAGCGTTTTTGTTTGGAAGAAGACAGAGAGTAGTGTTAGGAACTGAGATGTCTAAATGGGTAAATGTTACGAGCGGGGTTCCCCAAGGCTCGGTTTTAGGACCAATTTTATTTATCATTTACATCAATGATCTGCCTAAGCTTCTTGAAACTTTTTGTGAGGTATTTGCGGACGATACTAAATTGATGTCAATTATAGATAACGAATATTCGTGTTTAAAACTTGAAAGAGATTTGAGCAAAATTTCAAAATGGACGGATGATTGGTTAATAAAGTTGAACGAAGAGAAGTGTAAGGTGATGCATTGCGGTCCAAACAATCCGAAATTCAATTACATAATTAGAAACACGAATCTTTTGGAAACTGAGACTGAGCGTGATCTAGGTATAATTATAACGAACAATCTAAAATGGTCTAAACAAGTTAACGCAGCTGCAAATAAAGCAAATTCCATACTGGGTTCAATTAAGCGCACGATCAAACACCAAAATAAAGACACACTGGGTCGATTATACAAAGCATTTGTTAGGCCCCACCTAGAGTATGGAGTGCAGGTTTGGAGACCTTATTTAAAAAGACATTCAAGTACTTGAGTCCGTGCAAAGAAGAGCTACAAAACTTGTTCCGGAATTAAAAAGATTAGATTACAACCAAAGACTAAAGGCATTGAATCTGACCACTTTAGAGACAAGAAGACTAAGAGGTGATTTGATTGAAATGTTTAAAATAATCAATGGACTGGACAAAATTAACTGGCATGTACCCTTAGTGTTCAAGAACAAGCTTGAAAACATATTCCGTCCTTCCTCTAGACTGCATGAGTTTGTTATGGAGAAACAACTGGTGAAGAATTGTGAACAAAGATACAATTTCTTTAGCAATAGAGTAGTGAATGTATGGAACAAACTGGATAATGATATTGTAAATTCTAATTCTATAAACGTTTTTAAAAACAAAATTGACAAAATTGATTTGATTGAGCTATTATAATGAGATTAAACCCTCATTTCATGTGCCTAGCACATTATAGCTATTTATTTAATATTATTATTATTATTATTATTTTCATTAAGATTTTGATTTTTTAAATTTTGACCATGTGATCATGATCATGAGCTTCCAGTTGCCACAATTTTTCTTAAAAAATTTATGATTTATGACAAAGCGCGCAATTTAATTTATGATAAATTTTTTTTTATTTGATATTTTTGATGTAAAAATTACAAGACGTATTTTTATTTAAAGGTAAGTATTTGAAAAAAGCATTGTTTTTTATTCTCATTGGTGGCTATTAATTAGCTGTGATTTCAAATTTTTTTTTCTTAAAAATCATTTTTTTGTAAAAAAAAGATGCTCTCAAAAAAAAAAAAATGTTTGATTCAACTTTCTTGGCGAATGATCTCAAAATAAAATGTAAAAAGCTCAACATTTCGTACCGAGGTACTAAAGCTGCATTGCTGTAAAGCTTTTACAAATGTATTTTGATTTACTAATGGAATTAATGAATGAAATTAAACTAGTTGAATTTAACTCAAGCAGCTGGGCAACTAGCAAATATAGTTGTTTGTTTTATTGGAAAAATTATCATTGTCATTGTAAAACCACATAATTGCACTAGCTGTTAATCATGGTACTGTTACAATTTCTAATCGTTACATTACTGTTGCAATTGAACTAAAAAATAGAGCCAGTAGAGTTAAAAAAACAAAGATAGGTCTTATAACAATAATTTTTTGTTTAATGTTTTTTATATTCTCGAACACTAAATTAATAAAATTGGAATCACAGGTAATATTAAGTCATTTTTAGGTAATTTGTTGTCATGCTTTTAAAATTTCATGAAAAAAAAACATGATTCAAATGTATTTTCCTTTTAATTTCGGCTTATAAATTTTGAATATAAAAAGCACTAGAACTTCTTTAATAAAATAATTTCTAAACTCGAAAAAAAATGTCTAATGAAACACCTTACTCAAGCTCTTCTTTTTCTTCAAAAAGAAAAGAAACTTCAGTGTATTTTGTTAACAATAATCAAAAAAAAATTTTATTTTAAAAAAATTATATTTAAAAAAAAATTTTTTTTTCTAAGTCGAGTCGACTTAGAAAAAATTCGAGTCGACTCTAGTGGACCTAGTCGATTCCCAACACTAATTTTAACAGACTGTTTTGTAGACAAGTTAGTATTCAGTCTATTTTAAAAAACTTTATATGTGACCAGATTCGCTAATTTTTATAAGAAAAAAAATACGCCAAATTTCACCTTTATAGATAAAATTAGTTTACTTAAGTTCCAAAAAATTGAAGGGTTTTCATTAAAAATTTTTGTTTGAATTCTTCTAGTAACCGGTGTGATGTTGTTACATCAGGTATTTATAAATGCATTATTTAGTTCATAATATTACTTAACTGTCATTTAATTTACATGTTGTATTTAATGTTATTTTTAGATGTTTGTAAATTCAAGTTACATTTTGGATTGACAATTTTTTTGTTTGAAACACAACAACTTGAACATGTTTGCTCGAAAAGTATATTTAATGAAAAAGATAACAAACTTGGGAACTTCATTTAATGAAAATCCTCTTGTTATTTTGCTTCTTAAGCTTATTTAGGACATTGGATACTTATTTGCTTTGTCATTAGACGGCTGTTTCTCTTTTTATTTTAGAAATAAAGAGATATAAAATTACAATGTCCTATTAACTGAATATAAGGACATAACAACGGGTTTGTTTGATTAAAAATTAGTTTCACAATCTTTATAAAATAATGAGGATATGAATGCGGAAACCTAGTTATAGGTGCACGTAGCCAAAAAAAGTAGCCCTATTTATAGGCGCAGGTAGCCTAGGAAAACCTAGTTTTTTAAATTTTTTTTTAAACAGAATTAAAGGAAAAAGACAAATTTAGGGTCTTATAAACCTGACGATCAGTGTTCATTACATTTCACGAACAGTCAATTTGACGACCAGGTAAATTAATTAATTTATCTGATCGTCAGGTGTGTATTCGTATGATCAGTGAAAAAAAAATTGTAAATAAAAAGCAAATCAAAGTTTTATTCATTTATTTCATCAATTAAAGACATTATAACTCAAATTAAAAGTTGAGAATTTGAAAGCCTTTCAAGTAAAACGGTTTTACTTTTAGGAGTTGTCTAAGTTCAAAACAACGTAAAATAATACATGAACTTTGCGATTTACATTGCTTAAAGCACGCAACTAAGGGCACTCGATTTAAAAAGTTAACTATTTATTTTTCTTCAATTGTTCCTTATGAATGCGATGAATTAAGCCAGAAATTATCTAGTATAAGATTGGAAAGTGTTGCTAGAGACAATCATGTTGAAGACGTAATTAATATCCCAATTGAAAGAACTAGAGGCCGTCCGAAAAAAAATCAAGAATAAGACGAATAAACGAAATTTTTAATTAAACTAATTTGCTCGAAATTTCGAAAAAAATATAGAAAACTACTTTAATTTTTCATTTAGAAATAAATATTAATTAATTTGATAATTTATTTTTTCGTCCAGGTAAAAATTTTCACGATCAGTTCTTTTTTTTTTACGAACAGTAATTAATTTACCTGGTCGTCAAATTGACTGTTCGTGAAATGTAACGAACACTGATCGTCAGGTTTATAAGACCCCAAACTTATATGTATTACTTTTATTTTCCATGTGCTCCGCTACTTTGGCTACTTTTGAGCCAGTTTTTAACATATTGATAACTTCATGTTGTTCATTTTTTTGTATACATCATTTTTATATTTAACCTAATTACTATTTTTAAATTTTCTATTTTTATATTACATGAGGACTGAAAAGAAGGCGATAAGCCGTTCGGGATAGTCTTAGGGGTTAATCCCTAAAATTATTTTATTAAAAAAAAAAAATGTTGTTCATTTTCGTCCAACTTACGATTCTTAGCGTCATGATCAAACAATTCCTTAAAAACTTCATGATTATGAGTTAAATTTAATTTTTTTATATTATACTTATCTTGTTTTTCAGCATGATTAATTCTTATGATTGATTCACACCTATTTGCGTTATACCGTTGAACTGGTCTTTTACAATTTCCACGGCTCTTAACAGATTCTAATTCCTTATGTCTCTTATTTATTTGTTATCTGTACCGAGCTAAAGCTCCTTCAGAATAAATTAAAAAAATAAAATAAAAAAAAAAAACAAAATAAGAATAAAATTAAAGTTAATAAAATTAGATAAAAAAAAAAAAAAAAAAAATAGAGTAAATAAGCTAATAAAAAATTAAAGTTGAAAAGACATAAATTGGAAAAGATTGTTTCATGTGGCACATGTTTAAATAGTTCAAGTTTCAGGAAAAAAAGAAGAAATAGTAAGTTAGCAATTACACAGTGGAGTTGGGTATTCGATGAATCTTGATTCGAAACCCTTCGTGTACTCCTCGACCAGTCTGGTTACTAATGGAACAGAATGGCTCAGTCCTACTCCAACGTATCTCTCAGCCAACTCAAAAAGTCGGTTAGAGACTTTTAACAGTTCTAGTTTATCAAAGGCCTCATTATGTAATATGTCAGAGGGTGTATCATATTTTAGTTTGAGAATGAATCTAACTGCTGAGTTTTTAATAGCCTGAATTCTTTTAAAGTTTGATTCTGAAAATAAGTTTAGACAGGGAAATGAATAGTCTAATATCGAGCCTATTAATGATTTGTAGAGATTACTTAATGTATAAGTATTTAAGCCCCATTTTTTGTTTGATAAAATTTTAATTAAATTTAATCTTGAGTTGCAGCGTTTTTTTATATCTTCAATCATAGGGTTAAAGGTTAATTTTGGGTCAAACTTAATGCCAAGAAATTTTACATTTTTCTGACTTTCGAGTTTATTCCCATATATCTCTAAGTTAAGATTTGAATTTTCTTTACTATACTTGGAAAATACCATAAAGCAAGACTTCTCTAATGATAATTTCATTTTCCACTTGCAGAGCCATTTTTCTAGTTCTTTTAGATATTTGTTTATCTTATTTTCTAGATTACCCTTTTTTTATAAATAAAAAAAGTCACTAGATCATCTGCAAATAAGAGGGAGTATTCACTATTAGTTTTATTTCTCTTTGGAATATCATTAATGAATATACTGAACAGAAGAGGACTAATTACTGAACCTTGGGGGACACCTGCAGTTATTAAATATTCATCACTTATATGACCATTTACATTTACTTTGAATGATCTGGAATCAAGAAATGATTTTATCCAGTGGATAAGATAGTCAGGCAAGTTCATTTTAATTAGTTTATAAATTAATCCGTAATGCCACACCCTATCAAAAGCTTTTGAGATATCAAAAAATAAGGCATTGACTTTTTTCTTTCTATTGAATGATTCAGAAATTTTTTGAATCAAGAAAATAAGATTGTCGGCGGTTCGTCGATATTTTCTGAAGCCTGATTGCTCTTGAATTAACAATGAATTCTTTTCTAGGTGATTATATATTCTAATGTAGATAATCCGCTCTAGGAGCTTACCAAGACAGCTTGTCATGCTTATTGGTCTATAGTTAGTTGGGTCATTTAATGCTGAGGATTTTTTAGGAATCATGGTTATGAAAGCTGTTTTCCATTCTTTGGGAATTCTAGCCTGAAGAATACTTCGGTTGAAGAGTTCCTTAATATCAAGAAGACAAGTTCGTGGTAAATTTTTTAACATGATATTTTGAATTTTGTCAGGTCCTGATGCCCCTTCTCCTTTTAATTTCCTGATAGCTACATTGATCTCTTTTAGACTTATAGGTTCATTAATTATGAATGATTTGTGGCTTTTAAAGAAGTTCGAGTTAAAATCAGTTATCTCACTGTCTGTATTATTATTAATTAAATCAGAATTGGGACTAAAAGTTAAGGACAAGAATTCTCAAAAGAATTTTCCTTTTTCACTATCAGTGCTTAGTTCTTGATTATTTGCCAGTAAGGTTGGGATAAGTTTTGAACTTTTTTTTGATCTGAATTTATTAATTTTTTTCCAGAAAGGCCTGCTGGATAAGGGATTCTTGCCCATTTTATCGATAAAGTCAGACCAATTTTTGTCCCAAAATTTTTTTAGAGAGATTTTTAACTGAGAAGTTAGAAAGTTGAATTTTTGCTTTGCTAATTGGGAGCGAGTTCTTTGAAAATACCTCCTGGTTTTCCTGCGTTCTTTTATTAAGTTCACAATTTCATGCGGTAGGGTAGTTTTATATATTTTCCCTGACTGTAATGGGATGCTTTTATGGGCAGCACTTATTATTTTTTTTTTGAGATTATATTATTATAGTCGTCAACACTATCTGGGTTTAAGATCGGAACACTAAGAATTTCTTGAAAATATGACCAATTTGCTTTTTTGAAATTTAACCTTCTTGAAATCAATTCGGAAGTCATAAAATGCTCAATTGATATGCAAGCTTCAATAGGGAAATGAACACTTGTCATATCATGTTTTGATAAAACCCTAAAATCACTGATTTTGTCTAAGAGATCGGATGAGACTAAAAATATATCAAGTAATTCATAGTATTCTCTATTAAATATGTTAAAAGTGGGTGAATTGTCATTTATAGTTGACATGTTTAACTTATTTATTATATTTTCTAAAATATTTCCATTTTCGTTTTGACCAAAACTTCCTATTTGCTTGGACTTAGCGTTTAAATCACCGCCAAGAATAAAGTTTTTACAGTTTTTACTGATTTGTTCAAAAAGCTCAAAATTTAGAATCTTATTAGGTGGGTTGTATAGGCTAAAGATAAACAAGGAGTCATTTTTTATTTTTATTTTGATGCAAAGTAGCTCTGCTGAGAAGTTTTCAAATGATAAGTCTTGAGCAAAATCGAGTCCCTCCTTAACTAAAATTGCTACACCGCCTCAATATTTATTTCTAGGTTTGATTATTAATAGGTAATTTTTGTAGTTCAAAAAAATATTTTCTTCATTTGCATCTATTTTTATTTCATTTAGTAACAAAATATCTGGGGAATTCTGAGCCAAAAAATTTTGCAATAGTAACACTCTACTGGGAAGATGAGAACAGTTCCAATGTGTAATTACTAACCTTTTTTTTGATAAAGTTGTTGATTTTTTTTTGTTCATTTTTATTTTGTGATGCTGATTGAGCCGTAGATCTATGGATTGAATGAGTGACTTTCTACGTAGGTTTGACTGCGAAAGAAAATCTCCTGTTTTTGTTTTTTTCATCTATTTTTGACTGCTGTGTTTGAGTTTTTGTCGGATTTTGTTTAGGATGTTCATTTTGTAGTGCGAGTTGTGTATTGGCTTGTTTTTGATCAGTTTTTGTCTTTGAAATTGGAATTTTTGTGATTTCATTTTTATGTTCTGTTTGCTTAGTTGTATTTGGAATACCTGAGTTACCATTGTTTTGGATATTAACATTATATTGCAAATTCTTAAAACCACGTCCGATACTCAGGCGGCCATTTTTCGAGTTGGTATCGTCAGTTACCGCTTTATCAAGTGCATTAATGTTTCGCTTGTAACTTGTATTATCACAAGTTATCATTTTGTTCACTTCAACAAACGACTTCTCGATTTCCTCGATAGAGAAGAAACCAGATAGAGGATTTTCGTTTGTTTTTTGGCAGATTACTTCAGCTCCTACACGATCAAGGTCATCTTCTGTGTTCATTTTGTCAAAATCACCGTCACGGATCATGTTTGCTGTAGTGTGTTCTTCGGTTGAGTGTCCTTTTTTTTGACAAATTCGGCATACCAGTGAAGAGCGTTCTCTATAAGTAGGACAATCAGCCTTAACATGGCAAATTGTCCTACTTAATTGTCCAATTTTTATATTACATGAGGACTGAAAAGAAGGCGATAAGCCGTTCGGGATAGTCTTAGGGGTTAATCCCTAAAATTATTTTATTAAAAAAAAAAAATGTTGTTCATTTTCGTCCAACTTACGATTCTTAGCGTCATGATCAAACAATTCCTTAAAAACTTCATGATTATGAGTTAAATTTAATTTTTTTATATTATACTTATCTTGTTTTTCAGCATGATTAATTCTTATGATTGATTCACACCTATTTGCGTTATACCGTTGAACTGGTCTTTTACAATTTCCACGGCTCTTAACAGATTCTAATTCCTTATGTCTCTTACATCGGAATTCTATTTATTTTAGTTTGTTAGTTGCCTTACCTCGACTATCTTTATAATAATTGCTATTTCTTACATTAAAAAGTCGATAAGTGTCTTCTATCATTTTTCTATATGCATTTTCAAATTCATCATACTTTGCAAAACTCTTACCCAATTTTAATTATTTAGTTTTACATTTTACTACAGTTTTAGATGGCACACTTTCATTATCAGACATATCAGAAGATGAGTCAGACTCACTACTGCTTGATTCAATAAATTCGTTTCTATCATTAGACATTTTAAGATTGATTATAAGTAGAAATAAATTTTTTGATATAAGAATTAAAATAGTAAAGCATTTAATAGTTTGTTAAGACATTTTATTTCAAAAAAAGTACTCATAAATAATTTAAATTCATAGAACAAATGATCAATTAAGAAAAATAGGTAAACTTCTAGTTATAGGTTTAAAATTGATGGCTAGGTGCACCTATGACTAGGTGCCCCGAGTCTCGCTCAAATAATGATTAGTTGATTATTCAGAGTCCTTTGGAAATAATTTAATGTTAGTGGTGCTAACATAATTTCATTATTAACAAAAGTTGAGAAACATAAATTTGGATCGAAGAATTTAATTTTTGATTCTTAGTATTTTCCGATAAAAAGCAACAATTGACGAATTGACGAAGAAATTTTTTTATAAAGTTTTTATGTTTATTGCCATAAAACTAAAAATTTTTCAAGATTTTTTTTTAATAAAAAAATAAAACAATGATTTAAAATTTTTATTTAAATTTATACAAAATTTTTTTGTCAATACTTAAAATAAAAATTGTAAAAAAATCGTTTTTTATTGTTTAAATTACAAAAATTTTCAGTTTCTATTAAATGTTTCTTTTTTCTTTTAACTTCTTCTATTCGGTTAATTATATTACTAAAAAAAAGTAAAGTTTTTAGATTAAAAGCGGAAATCATGTGGAGCCCGGGCTCTACTTGGTCTAATTGTTGATAGTGAACCATTTTTTTTAGATATTTTTTTTAATACCATCCTCACTCACAGATAGAGTTATTGACTTAAAAGTTCTGAAAGATGATGATATTTTAAGTGATTATTTTCCTTTTCAAGCGTTTTTTTCTATTGAGCATGCTATTGCAGTTAAAAGTTTAAATTTTAATTTTAATTTTAAAAAAGCAAATTGGAGACTCTATCATAAAGAAAAGAAATAAATTGAATCAATAAAAGAAGTATATTCTAGAAGGTTTTTATGCGCTTCAATTAATCACATGCTATTTACTTTTAATTTTTTTAAAATCAATTTAGAAGTAAATTTAGTATTTAGTATTGCCAAACGGGGTAGCGGTGGCATTGGCGGTGTCACTTTCAAAGTGTTTAATGTAAATTATTTATTTGAAAAAGATCAGAACTAATTTTCATTTATTTGTAATTAATTTTATATTTATTTGGTATAAAATTAAAATTAATAAAAGTCATTTTAAATTATACAGCTAAAAAAATTGGCTCCGTTACCGTAAGCGCCGTTACCCGATAATATTAGCATGTTAATTATTTTCACTTGAGAATTAATTTTTATTTTTGAAGATTATTTTTCGATTGAAATTGATCATTTAGCTTTTCATAATTTTAGTAATCAAATGGGTAAATGGACAGAGAGAAGAGTGCTAAATGAAACCTTTGAAATGAAGTCTCAGTCTCAGTCCAGATAGGGTGGAAAAATCAAGTGTAAAAAAATTAATTTCCAATCCATCATCAATTCTCGAATAATTGTCCTTCTAATAAATAAAAAAAAATTTCCAAATTTATGTTATTTTTGTTTTTTGTTTAGATCACGTTACAAAATTAATTTAAAAAAAAAGCTTACAGTTCTTCTTTTTTTCAAATTCATTCAAAACATAATCAACATTTAAAAAAATTATTCTACTTGTATTATTTTTTTTTAAAATAAAAGATCAAGCACGAACGGGGGCTGAAAGGAAGAAATGAGCTTCCAAGCAGTCCGTCTAAACCCCCCTCGCTTGAAAAAAAAAAAAAAAATAATAAAAATTAATTTATTCTAAAAAATCGGTATTGTGAATTTCCATACAAACCTTCCAAAACTTACAAAGATAAAATTCTTTTTCATTAAATTTAGATTGACAAAATTGAGCTTTAAAAATTTGATGATGGAACAACATGAAACAAAATATGTTTCACTAAATTCAAAAATTGAAAATTAATTTTAATTAGCAAGGAAATATTAATGATCAAATAAAATATAATTTAATTTAGATTTAATTATTCTAATTAGAATTTTTTGCAATTTAAAATTTTTTTTTTAAATGTTAAAATTCTATCATCGCGGCTTTAATAAATTTTGATTTAATGTCTATTATTGCCTATAATGTAATATTTTATTTTATTTAAAAAAATCAATTTAATAAATTCAAATTGACAAAATTTTTTTTTTAATTTTTTTTTTAATTGACTGTTAAATAAACATTGTTTATTTGGCCTTATAAAACTTACAGAAAAATGTGGAGTATAAAATCTATATTAAGTTTTAAAATTTTTTTTGGAATTTTTGTAAATTTATTTTTTATAAGTTTATTTCGAATCATGGCAAAAAAAATTATTTTTTTGTTCAACATTTAAAGCTAGAATTGACCAGTTCTAATCTAAAAAACATTAATACATCTGAATAGGTTATACAACCCGTAGACAAATCGAAGATTTTTCATTTTAATAATCGAATAATCGAAAATGCAAAAAATTTTAATTTTGAATTTCAGATTTCAAATAAATCAATGATAATCAATGTGAATTCAAAGAATCAGAGGAGACTCATTCGAATCATCCCGAACAAATGGTTGTACTAAGAAAAGAAATTAAATTTTTTTTTAAGTTTTCTTTTACTAAAAAGGTTTCTTTATTGATTAAATGGAAAAGATCAAAAAATTTTGGTATTTTTGCTTATTATGTTTATTTTGGATAAAAAAAATTGTCACAAAATTAACTTTATTATTGCATAATTTTTTTTGGCGATTTTATTAATTCTGTGGAATTTTTACTAAAATAAAATTGTGCACATATATTCATCGCTGGGTTTCCATCGCTGTTGTAATGTGGTTTTAGACTCCTTAGTCGATTTGATGGTGGTTCTCCTTGCAAAGTTGAAAATAGAGGCAATATAAAATGTAAAAAATTTAAAATATAAAATGAATAATAATTATTGAAATTAAAAAAGCAGAAAGAAAAAAAAAACAAAATTAACATTTAAATTAAATATTTTATTCAATTTTTATTTAAATTTTTTAGAAAACACTTAAACTTTGTCTTATTTATTACATTTTATTTTCTAAATTTTTATTAACATCGCCTTTAAGGCGTTCATTGAAATAAATAATATATATATTAAGAGTCTTTCAAATTAATTAATTATTTTTTTCATTTATTTGTTTGTCCATAAATTCTCATGTTCAATTTTCTAAAATAAAGTGTTCACTGAATTTTTTTTCTTAATTTAAGCCTTTGATTTTAAATGGGTTTATTTATTCAGAAAAGACTTTAAATTGAGATAAAGGATAAAAATATCTTAATTTTGTTTTTGACAAAAAGGATGCGCTGGTCATTGAAATGATAAAAATGAAAAATATGCAAAATAATACAAACAGAGCATGTCGCTTGAGTGAAAAAATTATCATTTAAATATTTGGAATTTTAAAATACTGAATTAAACTGATTTTGCTCATTGACCCTTAAGAACTTGAAACGTCGTTAAAAGAAAAAAAGAAATTTTAACCTAATTACTCAGATTTAATTTTATTGAATTAGCTTAAGATTGTGGAAAATGCGAAACAAAATATGAATATTCTTAATCGGATAAATAAAGAATACGAAAATAGGTAAGCGAAATAAAAGAATTTCAACTTTTGTTTTGTTCAAAATTCTGAGAAAAAAAATTGAATTTCTTATCTTGTAATTTGTAGAAAAAAGCCTTCAATTAGAACCTATTCAAATATTTTAATTAATTCAGTAACCTCTTTATTCGTCTAGTTTGCTATTAATTGAAAATATTTCACTTTTTTTTGTTTATTTTGTGGCTCTTTTTTAGTCAAGAACCTATCTTTTCAGCAGAGTATTTTTCAAAAATTGACAACTTAATAGTCGGTTACGTAAAATATTTCAATTAAATTCTATTTAACCCCTTTTTGTGTTATGCAATCAAATTTTCCTCTATCACAATATTGTGATCAGTTTTATAAATTTTAAATTCTAAACGAAATGACATCTTAATTTCATGAGAAACATTTTTTCGACAACTCTGCTGAAAATCAGCTTTTATTTAGATATATTCCTTTATTGGAAAATAAAGGAAATTTTTGTTCACTCAGTGTAAAATAACTGTTTGGCCGGAAAATTCGGTCAATTAATTAAAAAGTTTTTTGACATTTATTTTGAGATAATCAATTCGAGCAAAAAAAAAGAAATTTTTTCAGAATTAAATTTAATCTAGAGGTTAGTCGTATTTTTTTGTCAATTTTCAATTTTTTTCGGATTTATTAAACTATTTTTAGATTAAAATAAAGTTTTTTTCTATTTTCACCCTTCGAAAAAACCATGTCCATGTGCAAAGACTTGTTGACTTAAATAGGCTCCATCATCTGTTCTTGTTGATGCACTGGTCTTATAGGAAATTTGAGTATTTTTAATTAAAAAAGAAGATGCTTTTTTATTTTTTTTATTTACCATATACTCTTCTTTTAAAAATTAGACGAACTTTAAATTCATCTGTTTTGAAGCTGTAACCACCTAAACCATGTTATAAAAATTTTTAATTTTATCTAGGTAAAAATTAATAAATTTATGTTATCTTCCATTTAATATTGTCCAATTTTTGACTTTTTTCTTAAAAATTAAATTTTTAAAAAAGATTTTTTTTTGATCGCTAATTAGCTGTGAGATTTTTTTTTTGAAAAAAATACAAAATAATGAAAGAGAATATTGTCTTTAGTTTAAAAATAACTTTATTTAAAATAAAAGAACGGTTCCAAGAGGTTTTGATTTAACCATGGAATTTTTTTGGTCAAAAAAGTGTTCTAAATAGATTAATTTCGTTTTAAACAAAGAAACATATATTTTCTTATACTTTTTTGTATTTTAATTGCTTGAATTTATGCAATTCATGGATATACCCCAATGTAAGGGTTGAAACGTTAATGAAACACATTTTTTTATTTTAACTGCACCACAAATAAAGACAGGCTTTTAAAACCAAGCACCAAAGTAAATCTCGCCCATGCTAAAACACTTTTGATTAAGAACGCATGATCTAATAGTTTTATTTAGACCATGGGTTTAGGGCCGCATCAAACTCTGAAATTCTTAATTTAATGCGGCATCAAGACTTGAGTTTAAAACAAAAAATAAAAAAATAAAAAATTAATTTTTATAATTTATTATTTCTTTGATTCTGGTGCTGCACCAAATTCATATTAAAAAAAAATTATTTATTGTCTTAAACTCAAGTCTTGATGAAAATGTATGTTTCCTATTTTAAAACAAAATTAATCTATTAAGAACACTTTTTTGACCAGAAAAATTCCGTAGTTAAATCCAGGCCTCTTGGAAGGCATTTTCCACAAGACCAATTGTTACATTTCTAGTAATAGATTTCCCACAATAATTTGAAATAATAGAAAATCTGTTTGAATTTTTCAATAAGAAATTCGAAAAACAGCATTAAAAAATACATATAATAGTGTTCTTAGTTCAAATTATCAAGAAAATTTTTTTTGAGGATCGGCAATTTTTTTAAGTACCGAAGATTAGTCGTTTAAATGAAATTTAAAAAATAAAATTCTTTTTTATTGTTTTTTTTTTAACAAAGAAGTTTTTTATATGCTTTTTTTTATTTAATAGAAAAATTTTTTTCAAAGAAAAGTTATAGTCATTTAAAGAAGAATTCACGGTTTTACCCCATTAAAGATTCATCCCTGAATTACTAAAATAATTAAGCTAAATGGAAATTCGTCTTATCTCTAAGAGAAGTACGCAAACGCTGACGGTATTTTTCAATAAGCACTTCAAGTGTGATGAAATAAAATTAATTTTAAATTAAAAAAAAAGTTAAATCCATTTAATTTGATAGTTTTTTTCTATACCCGAAGGGACAACTGTTATTAAGGATTAATTTCATTCTTGGATGCTAAAAATTCTCAGGGGTTAGAACCTGTCGCTATTTTACACTCATTTATTAGAATGTAAAATTTAGACAGATTAACCTTGGAGATGAGCATTCAGAAAATGGAAATTTTTTAAAAGTACAGCAGGTCGGCCTTTTTCACTGAATATTCTTTAATTTTATAGGAAAAATGATTTAACTGAATGAGAATCGAAATTCTTAAGATAGCACTCAAGGTTTCGCTTATAAAAAATTTAAAAAATAATACATCAAAATTTATTTTTTTAATTCTCTAAAAAACTTTAAACAATAAAATTTTTTTTTTTACTAATTTTTACTAATTTTTAGTGTAAATTTATGTTTTTGAGAGGGAAACTATTTTATATTCTTAGATCGGGAATCTAGATAAGATCACATAAAGTTGACCGTGAGTGAAAACTGCCTAACTTTAATGAAACTGGAAAAAATTTTATTTCTGGCCTTGGCCATTGTTAATGTTCATAAAAAAAGTCGGCCTAGTAAGGAACTGCAAATTCTAAAGAAAAGAAAAAATTGAAGTTTCCGATCAAAATTTACTGATCTTGCTCAAGATGAATGAAGGCATTTTAAAATTTTTTTATTAAATAATTTGATGTAGAGACATTTTTTTTGTTTAGCCACAGCCAAGTAGTATGAACAATTCAGCATCATTAACACTTTTGCAAATATTTAAAAATTAAGTTAAGAAATGAATTTTTTAATTTAAAAAATGTTTCTACAATAAATTTCATTACAAAAATACCTTTTTTAAAAAAAAACTTCTCAGAATGATCATCAAAATATTACCAGAAACATTTGTCAAAAAAGACTTAATTTTCAAAGTATTAGTGGTATTCGAGGAATATTAAACAGAATCCTTACTGGTCCCCTGTAGTAATTTCAAGGTGAATACATTACTTACAAAGACTAATTATTACCTATCTAGTTCGGGAGCTACTATTAGATGAATTAATATTGGGCTAATAACTCAAACATTCAAAGAAGTGAAGCCAAAGAGTTGTTCTAAATTTTTCAAAAAAAATTAATTAAAGCTTTATACAAAAAAAAGTATGGAAAGAACTACTATCTAAAAAGATATAGAATAAAAAGTACTTAACCTTTTTCTATCTAAATGCTCTTTTTCTTTACTTTTTTCTGTATGGAAATTTAAAATTTCTATTGATGCATTAAGGATATTACAGAAATAATATCCTTAAAATCAAAGCTATCGGCTTGGTTTGTTCTATTAAAATTTAAAATAAAAAAAATTTACAGTACCGATTTGACAAGTGGATTTCTGGTAATTTTACGTTAAATTTATTTACGTAAAATTACTTTGTAACAAAATGTAAATTTGCGTATTTTTACGTAATTTTACGTTTATTTACGTATATTTACGTAAAAATTGGTAAAAATGAAAATGCCAAAAATAAAGCCCGATTTTTTGAATTTTTTATTATTTTCTAATAAATTTTGAAAAAATTGGTTTCTATTGATTAAATCAAATCTTACCAAAAGTTACTTTTTTTTACTAATTTTTACGTAAATTTATGTAAAAAAAGGTAAAATATGGTAAAAAAAAGTAACTTTTGAAAAAAAATTAATAAATTTTAATTTTTCTAATAAACTAGCAGTCCGACAATCGGCCATTTTTGTCTATCACTATATCAACTAAAAAAAATTAAAATTTATTTTCTTTCAAAAGTTACTTTTTTTTACCATATTTTACCTTTTTTTACATAAATTTACGTAAAAATTAGTAAAAAAAAAGTAACTTTAAATTTCAAATTAAATTAAATTACCTAATCTATAAAATTTTTTAAAAAATTCTCAGAGTTTATTTCTTTGGTTAAAGTGAGACTTAATGCTATTTAGCATTCCTCATTTGTCAGTTTCCAGTAAAAATAAGTTAAGTGAAAGGTGTTGTTTATAAAGCCAGCTAAAAATCTTGTGTAAGTTTCTTCTAAAAAATAAAGTGTCCATAATTTTATGAAAAAATAAAAAAAAAATTTTATTCTGATGAAATGGGTATTAAAATGTTCTGACAAAATTGTTAGGAATATTGACCACACCATTCATGTCTACAATAGAAAGGTATTCAATATAACTAAGTGAAAATATTTTTAATTGTATATTGAACTATTTCTTGTATCAAAATAAAAAGAGGACAATTTTTTTCTCACTTTTTTTCTTAAAGTCACCCTTTTTTAAATAAGCTTACAATTATTTAAATTAAGTATAAAAAAACCTTTTTCTTTTTTATTTATTAAATTTCCCTTTTTTAATCCAATATTTTCTTGGGTCCTAACAAAGGCAAGCGATCACTTTTTCAAAGTTAATATTATATTTAAAAATTAACTCAAAATCAAATGACCACAAATAAAATTTTACATTTTAAAGTAGGATTATTTCAGATCTTTAACAATCAAGGTATATTAAATTGAAAATAAATTAAAACTGCATAAATGAATAAAGCATAAAATAAATTAGGTCTTGATGATTAAGAGCCGGACTCAATTAGACTCATATGACTTTAGAAAAAAAAAATTAAATTTCACTTTTTTAGACACAATGAATTCGCTAAAACGTCACCATATAATATTATGTCTTTTATATCTCAAATTCGGTCAACTAATCGGCTTTAATTTGATTCAAAACGTCAAGTGTCGTTTGTATGAGTGCTGCTCACCTCCCTACTTGCCGAACAATTTTAGCCGACTAGAAGACAACCTGAACAAATCTCTTTTCGGCCAGCCTCTGGTCAAAAACACAATTGTTAGCGCCCTCAAGGGACACTTCAATTTGAACGGGCCGAAAAAAGCACTAGTCATGTCTTTTCACGGATCCACAGGAGTTGGCAAAAATTTTGTCATTCAATTCATAGCAAATGCAATGTTTGAACGAGGCGTCAAAAGCAAATTCTTCAAGCTGTTCATCGCTTCCAGGGACTTTCCGCACAACGAAAAAATTGATGAATACCGCGTGAGTTGTCACAATTTTTTTCTTAAATTTAAATAAAAATAAAAAAAAAAAATTTTTTATCAAATTATTTTTTTAGGAAACAATCATTCGATCCATTGAAGAAACAGTTAAATTGTGTCACACAAACTTGTTTGTATTTGACGAAACAGACAAAATACCCATAGGTTTGATGGATACAATCAAGGCCTATATTGATTTCTATCCGGAAGTGGACGGAATAGCGTTCAGGAAAAGTGTGTTCATTTTTCTGAGCAACAGTGCAGCCAAAGACATTGCTCAATTGACTCTGTCATTTGACAAGCAAGCAATGAACCGGAATGACTTTGATCTCAAAGTATTTCAGAACGAAATTCAAAATTCTATTTACCACAATAAAGGTAAGATTAAAAGAGAAAATTTTTTTTTCATTTTTTTATTCAAATTTTATTTAGAAGAGAACGAAAAAGGTTTGTGGCATGCGTCTATAATCGACAGCTATTTGATTGACTTTTATGTGCCTTTTCTTCCACTTGAGAGGGATCATGTACGCAAGTGTATACTCGCTGAATTCCGGAATTACAATTATTCCATAAATGAAACTCGTAGCGGTGCCTCTGTTAACAGAATTAGCGATAGTGATATAGAAAGTATTGTAGACGAGCACATTTTTGAGCCTCCCGGATACACAAAATACTCGTCGTCAGGATGCAAGCGAGTACCTTTCTTGGTTAGGACATTCATTTACAAAAAACTGCTAAGTAACTACAAAAGCGATGAATTTTAGAATAAACTGTCTTTACATGTTTTAATTTTTTTATAAGTTAATTTTTTAAATAAAGTCTTTTAATAATTAATTTTATCAATTAGGCTATGAATCCTTCCTACAATTGAAAACAAGATAAAAAATTTTAATCACTGATTTAAATAATTATTTATAGTTTATTTAGCTGTTGACATCAATTTTCTTTTGACCAAAAAATTTAGAAAAACAAAATTTGATAGTTGATAGATAATAAGATCACTTTTTGAGTGAAAATATCTTGTGTTTTTTTTTTAAATTCGTTCTTAAAAAATTTAAATTTTGAAAGTTAAAAAAGTAAGCGCAGTGCTGCTACGACTGAAATTTAGGGGTCTGACCAGTCAGTTTTTTTGATATTTAGTACAAAAGTATAGAAAAAAATTCAAAAATGAATAATTTTTTTCCTAAAATTTTAAAATTAGTTCAGTGAATGCTTGTAATAACTTCATTTGCTATTTTTAGATAATTTATAAATCTCTTTAATTTTTTCAATCGTCAGAATTCTTTGAAATTCATTTATCTCTTGAATTTGAATTTTCATAAATTAAAAAAAATTGGTTTAATTATTTTTTTGTTATTTTTACAAAAATTTATCGAAATTTACCTCAATTCCGGTCAAAAAAGTCAATAATTTTTTTTATTTTTCTTTTTCAAAATTGAAAAATTTTTCATGATAATTGAGTATTTTTTCGAAAAATTTTGGAACATTATTTCACTGAATTTTGCAGTAATTATTGGAACTCTCTTGCTTGTTCTGCAAAATAAAACAACATTTAACAAGTTAGTTACACAAAATGACGTGCATTTTGAACTTAAGGAAAATTTTTACCTTAAAAACCAAACTTGAGCGTTTTTCAGTATTTTAATAATGAAAAATATTTGTTAAACAAATAATTTGAATTATTTAGAAAAAAAAAATAAAAAATGTTTTCCAATGAGTAATTCAGGTTCTCTTACCAAGAATTCTTCATCTAAAATTCAGCCTTCTCTTCATACATTTCATCGTTATCAGGCATTTATGTCTGTTAAAACTACAACATTGGATGTCAAAGCCGAGGATGAATTCAGCAAATAAATTAATTTTTTACTCATCTAAATTTAATTTTTTGAGTATGGCTGCGTATAGATAAAATATCTTTACGTAGAATTGTCTTACTACAGATAATTATCTTAAAAAAATTTAATCTGGAGGGAGATAAAATATCTTAGAAGTGATTAAATGACTATAAAAAGATAATTAAGTGCAAATTTTTATTTTAAAAATAATTAAAAAACAAATGAAAAAAGTGTTATAGATTAAAAAGTGATTAAGAGTTAGAGCCAGATTTACATGTTTTGCAAAGCCAAGATTTTTTCAAAAGAATATATCCTTTAATACATGATTTTGAAAAAATAAATTACATGTATTGCAAGTCAAGTGATTTTGATTAGTTGCAACTTGGCAAATTGAACATACATTGTTTGATTGACTATTGACTTGGATTTTATAAATAACAAAATTCAAAGTAATCAATTAATTATCTTTTTGTAGTTCTTTCTTGTAAAGATATTTTATCTTCAAAAAATTTACCTTAATAGGTAAAGATAATTATCTGTTCTAAGACAATTCTGTTAGAGTAATTTATTAACAAATATTTTTTTTACTAGAATTTAATATTTTTATTAATAATTAAAAAATTGTTATTAATTCAAAAAAAACTAATGTCGAGTTTTACGAGTTTGACCAGTAGGAGTTTTTTCCAAGTCTAATAGTTTGGATTTATATCAGGTGAGCAAATATTTTGCACAGTTTTTACATACTTAGGTCACAAGTGGAACAAACAAAATTTGTGTTACATTTAGCAGAATCAGTTTATTTCAGTCCATTCAACAGTTATTAGCAAAGAATCGAAACGAAATATGTAATTGATAATGATAAATAGAAATTTCAAAAAAAATTTAATAAAAAAATAAATTCAAATGCCTTCCTTAAATTCAGTGAAATAAGAAGATAAAATTTCCAATGTATTGTTGTTGAACATCTTGGTCAACAATTTCCTGGTAACAATCCATCTATCTAAAAAATTTGAATGAAATGCATGAAAATCTGTTAGCTGTGAAAATTTATTATCAACCAAATTCATCAAGGTAGATAAACTTTGACTGCGATCAAGCCGAATGCCTTGGTATGGTTTTTTGACAAGTTTTGTTTGATTTAAATCAGTCGAATAAATGCCGATCTTTTGGCTTAAAATAATTTGATCTGCATTCCAAGTTGCATCTCCTCTCCTGACTTCATTATCTTTTTTTACCCGATTAGTGCTAAAAAAAGACTCCAAAAGATCAATAATTGTCTTGGTTTGTATCTCAAAATCTGAACTAAGGTTCATGACACCTTTCCAATGTTTTTTCTTCATTCCAATGGAAACATTCTGTAGCTTCGATTTTTATGCACAAAGTTTCCACAACATTCTGAATTCCATGCAGTTATTGCTTCCATGTCCTTGATTTCATAGTACTGTGACCCTATTGGCATCAAATCCGAATCACTTGTCACAACATAGTCCTCCTCATCTAAAAAATCCAAAGCACCAACAAACAATCTGCAAATCATAGAGGTCATTAGTCCATAGTCTTTTTGAGACCTGATTAATTTGACAGTAGCACCGAGGTTTTTCAAATACTTGATAGTTTTCACGGCTGGACCATTTTTGTTATTAAAAGTGTTCAAATCACCTTCTTCTGTGCTGACTAGCAAAACAATAGACTGAAAGCCTAGTCTTTTCCAAGCCTGGGCTGCAAATGGCAAGTAGAAAAAATAGAATGTGTTTATTCTTTCATCAATGTTTACTGCCATCAAAGCGTATTTACTTGGTCGAGCTGATTGCTCAAACTTAAAGATACTCGATGCTAAACGAATACTTATTAAGCTACTTGTTCCACTTCCCAAAAAATAAACAAAAACAAATATTGATAATAAAGTCAGTGATAACAAAGATACAAAAATTGATCTCATTTTTTAAATTTTCTAAAAATATCTTTAGAAAAATCAAAAGCGTTTCTTATAATTTTTAATTTATTCTATCTAAAAGGTATCATGTAAAAACAACACAAAAAAATTTCTTTAATTTTCTTTCAAAAAAATTACTAAAAAATAATAAAGGCTTTAAAAGGATCATTGTAGTGTTTTGAAACTACTCACCAAGTTTCTACATTTACGAATCTAAGCATCATTTTTTCTATATTATTTAATTTGATAAATTGTTAAAGAACATAACATTTTAAGAAGCTCTATTCTACAATTTAATTCAATTAAAGAAAATTTTTTTTTAATATTATTGAAATTAATACATTTGAATTATAAAATTTTCATACTTATTTTTAAAAATAAAATCAAAAATCAAAATATTTTTACAAAGGTTTTTTTTTCAATTTTAGGTAATTGAAAAGTTTTGACGCATTCTAGAAAATTTCATTTTATTTTTTTATAAAATTTTATAACAATACCCCTTATCTTATATTTTTTAACATCTATAATTTAGCAATAAAAAAGTTTAAAAAGGAATAAATAAAAATTATGCTTTTAAGCCTTCTCTAATTTTCGACTTGTAAAATTCTAATAAGTGAATTGTAATTTCATTTATATTGGAAATCTTTGACGCAAATTTGGAAAATTTCTTTTTATCTAGAAAAACCTTATAGCGTTCTTTATTTATAATTTCCAAGTAATAGGTATCGAGTTAAGTAATGAACAGATTTTTTTTTATAGTTTTTTCAATTTACTTATTTTAAAAATGAATATAGAAGTGACTTTTATATTGTTGAAGATTTCATAAAATTCCAAAAAAGATTTCATTTTTTGTTTTTAAACAAAAATTCCAAATTCCAAATTTCAAATTTTTAAACAAAAATTTGGTTAATTTTTTTAAATATATAGATATATATAGATTTATTATATGAATAAATATTTTTGTCTTTTTTGTAAAGTAATCACTGGTAAATACTAGTAAATTTATGTAAATCTCTAATTTAATTGCAAATATTTATAAATTTGGCTTTATTGAAATAAACCAAGTAAAAATTTTTGTTTTTATTTATTTTTGGATAAAAGCTAGCAAATTAATATATATTCATTAAGCACCTCATTTTTTGAATAATCGGTGAGAGCAAGCCAAGACCAAGAATAGGAAAAGAGTATTTGATTTATGCCGAATTGAAAGCTAAAATTAATATTTGTCGTTTGACAATTAAGTTGAAATTAACTTGCTCCATAGATTTTAAGACCATGGTCGATCATGTGACATGATTTCTCGAATGAAATTTTTTTTTAGAAAAAACGTGTGATTAAGGCACAATTTTTTTCATTACTATAAAAATAAAATTAAAGAATTATTAACTTTTTTAAAGACAACGCAATAGCCTGTTGATTTACCTTAAAGAAAGGCAATATGTTCAGTTTACTCAGTTTTAAAGGGAATTAGATCAAATTGGTCTTTCCGCAGTTAAACAGGAATAACATGCATTTCCATTCCATGAATAGATATCCTTGATTTACATTCTCTAGAGGAGACCTATTTTCAATAAGGTCTACTTGGTTCTTAGATTAAATCAAGCAAAAGCTAATAGATAATGAGTTCCAGTTTTATGCTTCATGCAGACAATTTATTTAAACTGAATATATTTAACTTAAAAACACCATCAAGGCCTAATGAGTCCAGGTTTTTTTAATTATAAAAGAATAAAATAATTTTAGGATAGTGTTTTTTTTTAATTTGATTCAGAAAAAAAATTTAAATCGGAAAATTTCAAAACTAAAAAAGATAAACTGGATTGAAAAAAATCTAATGAAAAGTGTAAGATTTAAGAAAATTTTTGTAAAATTTAATAAACATTAAACTCCAATTAAGATCTTAGATTTATTTATATTTTAATGATCTAATTTTTCTATTAATTCAATATTAATTTAGACCTAAATTGAGAAAAAAGTAAAATTGAAGTATCCTGTTTTTTAATAATTATTTAATAGTTAAATTGGTTTAATTTTTTGGGTTTGAATTGCAAAATGTATCCAAGGTTGAAATAACATTGAAAAAGTGCGATGTTTCAAATATTTATTTCAGTTTCAAAAAAATAATTTTAAGTTAATAAAGCAAGCAAGATAAACTTTGTTTTTATTATAAATTTTGACTTAGGAAATGTGATGATCCTTAAGATAATGTTTGTAGTTTAATAAACTATCTCCTCTCTGTTTTACATATTTTATAAATCGAGTTTTTGTTAAACTGTATCAAATGAACGTCAATTATCGCTAAAGTCAAAATTTATAAAGAAAAAAATAATTGGTTTTGTGAACTATTAGTTCACCAAATCTAAAAATTGTTTTCCTATTTTGAATTTTTTCATCTATTTAGAAATGAGCTAAATGTAATATTCAAAAACAGATAGAAAAAAAATTCTAAGTTAGGCGGAGAACACAATTTATGCTTCATGCAGACAAGCACCAAATTCAATTAAATAGCTAAATTTGCAGTTTTACCAGAATAAGGTAAATAAAAAAATAGATTATATAAAATTAAAAAAAAAGAATTTTCAATATTTTCTTCAAATTTCCAAATTAAAATTAAACTTATTCTATCTGACCAAAGGGTTTAATTTCAAAAAAGAAAATGCTTGCAATATTAACTAAAAATTATTTTTTTATTTGAATCTGAAAAAAATATTTGAAACATCGCACTTTTGTACATTTTGTAATTCAAACACAAATAAATTAAACCAATTAGATCTTAAATTAAATTTCAAGAAAAAAACAAAAAGATTTAACAATAAAAAAATAAGAGTCCTTTGAAAAAAAAGCGATAAATGTAAAGTTACGGCATTAAGGATAATTTCTATTATGAAAAATAAACTTAAAAAAAATGCTTAATTTTTTAAGTCTATAGTTGTTTTAAATTTTCAAATTTTAAAGGATTGTTGAACACTTCAATTCATTCAAAAATAAGAATTTGTTAATATATAATTTAAAAGAATAAACTGGTTTCATTAGAAGTGTATTAAATAAAATCGAATTCTAAAAAGTAGTAGTAGTTCTTGCTGCGACACCTAACATGTAGATTGTCTAAGCCCATCACCGCCAATTGGCCGTGTAGAGCTGTAGCAGCCGATTCCATTGAACTTATCCAAAGCCATTTTAAAATTTGCTGTTAACTTGGATTTCACCACATTTTCTGGCAACTTATTCCAATGCGGAACTACTCTGTTTGAGAAAAATACATGTCTGGCATTTACTGCAGCCGCAAAATCGTTTCTAATTCGAGCTGGGAAACTTTCTCTCTGGACTCTGATGCTATTTCCTCTTAACGCCCCGGCTGTTCCCTTGTTTTCTGATTTTTTCACTAGATTCTTGACCAAGCCTACCTTTTCTATTCCATTCACTAATTTGTACATTTCAATCAGTACCTACTCGCTTTCGCACAAGCACTTTTCACTTGGCTGGTCTACTTTAAATCTGACGTCATTCCAAGATCCCTTTCATACTCTGTGGTCGCTAGTAAAGCATTCCTGTTGCTTTTTTGTGTATATGCCTTTCATTTAGTCTGCCGAAATGCATTATATTACATATGTTAGCACACAGTCCCATACGCCAAACCTCTATCCATTGACATACTGCATCCAGATCTTTCTGTAACATCGCTCTCTAATAAACATTTTTAACTATGCCGAGTATTTTCGAGTCATCTGCATACAATTCCATTCTATTTGAAACGCTGTCAGGAAGGTCATTTATGTAAAGAACAAATAGCAGGGGTCCAAGTACAGACTCTTGCAGAACTCCACTCAGTAAAAAAGAGTTCAATTTTATTTTTTCTATTTCACTAAAAAATTTTTTTTGATTTTTTAAGAATAACATTTATACTTTGAAAAACATCAATTAGTTTTAGTGTTTCTTGAGATGAACAATCGTTTGATAATCTGTTTTGGTGCAATTGTTTTAATTTTCCTAGTTCTAATTTATAAAGAATCAAAGTCTAACTTCCAAAACTTGAACAAATTACGAACACATACAATTTTGGAGAGCAATGACATTGATTTAGAACAGCATGCCAATGACGTGGTACTCAAGTACATTAATTTGCCTTACAATTATGGATATGGAAGCAATTCTATTCCTCTAGTTGTGGCATCACTGATGACCACTGGAGATTTGTTGGAACTTGGCATGGGTAAGTTTTCAACTCCTGTTCTTCACAAATTGGCAGTCGATACCAAAAAACAAGTTGTTTCAATCGATACAGACATCAATTGGGTGAACAATTTTGCGCTCTACAACAAAACAATGAATCATAGAGTTTATTGTTGGCCAAGTTTTGACCAAGTGGAAAAAAAACTTGGCATCGAGGAAAACAAGCTGTGGGGAATTGTGTTGGTTGACCATATCAATGCTACACAGCGAGCTTTTGATGCAAAAAAGTATGCCAATCGAGCTGAGATTGTTCTTATTCATGACGCTGAAAAAACAGTCGAACATGGATACAAATATGAAAAGAATAAAATCAGGGAACCATTCAAGTTTGTGTGCAAATTCTCGGTATTTTCGCGAAAAGACAAATCAAGTTATGTGTCCACTTTAATGTTGAGTAATCACAATGATTTTAAACAGATAGAAAAAATATTTGACCGAATCGACACTGATTATGGACACGTTTCATGTGATTCAGTCAACTACTAGTATTTATTTACAGAGAAAAAAATATAGAGAAAATAGTTTAATTTGTTTTTTTTAAAGATTACGTGATTTTAAATTTTTGACTAATTTTTTTTATAGGCAATGTGAAATATTAGTACAAAAAGTTAAAACGATATATTTTTTTTCTAATTGTGCAAAAATGGTTCTGCTTACAGTGCAATGTTATAAAAATTTGTACAAACGGATAAAATGCACACCATCAAAAAATATTTGATTAATATATGCAATAAATTGCAAAGTTTTTGCAGAGCTTGGTATTCGTTTGTAAAAAAATTTGTACAATATTGTATTGTTTACAGAACTATTTTTTCCCAATTAGAAAAATAATTAAATCATTTTTACTTTTTGTACTAATATTTCACATTGCCGTTAAAATATTTTTTCCTTAATTGATTTTTTAATTTTTTTAAATTAGTGACAAAAAAGAAAAAAAGCTATTTTTATGATGAATTTACTATGAATATTCCCAAAAAATAAATTTCATAAAAATTTTATTTTTTGATGATCCTTTACAATTAATTTCTCAAAAGAAGACAGATAGAAAAGTTTCCTATTGCTGAATATTTCTTATTTTAAACTAATGAGATAATACCAGCAAGTTTTGGTTAAATATTTATATATTTGTTTTTTGTACCGAGCTAGAGCTCTTTCTAAATAAAATAAAAATAAAATGAAAGAGAAAAATATTCAATACATCTTGATTCGAAATCTTCTCTGTATTCCTCCACCAGTCTGACAATCAATGGAATAGAATTACTCAGTCCTGTCCCAACATGTCTCTAACTCAACTCAAAAAGTCGATTCGAGACTGTTAGTAATTTAAGTTTATATACTCCCTACAACACGATGTTGGATATTTGGTTACTTCTCTTCAACACACCAAAATGTTAGATTTTAACTTTAGGATAGATCTGACTGCTGTATTCTGAATTACTTGTAGTTTTTTGAAAATGAATTCAAGCAAGCAAAAGAATAGTCTAAAATTGATCCGACTTAAGTTTTTATAAAATTCCCTAGTGTGTTTTGATTAAGACCCCATTTTTTGTTTGACATTATCTTAATAAAATTTAGCTTTTAGTTGCAGCGTTTTTTAATTTCGCTTACCAGTATGTTAAAATTAAACTAAGAATCAAATTTAATACTAAGAACCTTGAGTTTTGAGTAATTAAGATTTCATAAATTCCAAATTCAAATTCACATTTAGTCACTTGATATTTTGTATTAGTATTTAGATAATTTGGGCGCAAATATTTGGTTTAATTTTTATCATTTTTTGGGAACCGTAAATTTCTGTTTGATTTGATGTGAAAAGTTAATTAATTTGGAGAGGATTTTATTTCATATTTGTTGTTGACAACTTTTCTAAATCGAATTCGCTCAACAAAGATTCATCATTAACAAGAACGAACATAAGCTGCTATTTATATTACTGCAAATTTTTCAAGTTTTATTTTTTGCTTTAAAAATGAAATCGACCAATTTTTATTCTGATTTTGTTTATGAAAAATTTTTACAAAATAAAGTAAAAAATTAAAAATTTTTAATATTAAACTTAATATAATATAAATTAAAAAATATCAACTCCTCAAGAACGATTATATGAATAAATCAAGATAGTTAAAACCAAGAAAATAAAAAATGAAAAAATAATAAAAATTCGAATGGAAGCTGGTCAACGTGTTGACTCTTCAACAGAAGTCTTGGGCTACAAATAAATATGAAATTAAAATAGACCCAAAAGAGAAAAGAAGAACTCAAAAATTTAAAATGAGGAGATATTCGTCTTGAAAAATTTAATTTAAGATCTTAAACGCATGCTTGCAGTAAATGAAGGTGGAAAACTTAAAGCAAAGATCAAAATATTTTCCTTGAACATTTAATTAAATTATAAGAAGAAATTGAATGAGAACTTTTCCATAGGCAGGAAATATGACGCTCTTTTTCCTTATTTTATCAATGGTAAGCAATTTGTAACCGGTTTATAATAAACAATGTTTAATCCTTTAAAAGCTTTATTTAAGTTATTGAACGTTCTGAAGTTCTATGAATGGAATTCTTATTTATACCTATATGCTCGTGTCAAGACAACGAGCTTATAATTAAGTCAAGATGTAAGCTAAGTGCTTAATGTATCTGTCAGCATTTCGAAGCGTCTAACTTCTGAGATACGTGACAATTATAATTCTTTCTTATCTTTGTGCATCAGTTGACAAGCTGATGAATAAGTGATTGTTCAAGGTAACAAATTATCAACGTCAGAAACCGAAAGAGATCTTGGGGTATTTTGAATTTTTATTTTTATTTCATTTTATTTTAACTTATCTAGCTTTATTTTGAATTTTTATTTTATGTTTAATTCTGAAGGAGCTTAAGTTTTGTACAGAAAACAAATAAATATACAATAAAATGGGTGACAACTTCAAATCGAGACGAACTTTAAGTATCATTTGCAATGCTATTTTAAATTTTTTTTTAAATCTCTTTCCAAATTCTTGTATTAAATTTAATTTAAATACGATGAAAAAAAAAATTTCAATTTGAATAAAAAATGATCGAAATAAATTCATCTAAAGAAGAGGCCCTAAGAATTCGCGTGTATGCGTTTTTTAACGAGAAAAGATCACTTGGAAAGATATTCACTGTGAGGATTTTATGGCAGAAAAAATTCCAAGGAGTACTGTTAACCGAATTTTAAAACGTAGTGAATTTTTCTCAAATTTGTGATCACAAAGACAACATCAATAGGCGTCAAGCAGCCAAAAAGTTTGATATAAGCAAGAAAATGGTCTCGAAATTGTTGAAGAAGCTAAAAATAACACCTAGAAAAAAGATGAAAATCCCTGACCGAATCCAAACGCAAAAAAACTAGCTAGAGTTAAATTTAGAAATTTCATTTAAAAAAATCCAAATATTTCCTGGATTATAGACGATGAATCCTATTTCACTCTCAGTCATGGTAAAATCAATGGAAATGATATATTTTACTCAAGTAACATTGCTGCTACACCAGCAATTACAAATTATCAAATTTCTTAACCCCAGTTAAGAAATTTGAGCAGAAATTACTTGTTTGGTTGATCATTTCTGAGAGGGGTATTTCGGCGCCAATCATACGAAAAAGTGAACTTGCAGGCCATCAAACTTTCTATTTAGACCCTATAAAGCGTGGAGTCATTCCGTTTATTAAAAAGCATCATTTAGACGGCAACTATAAGTTCCAGCCCGACTTGGCGAGCTCTCATGCCAGAAGTACGACCAATTAATTGGTCGTATTATGTTTTAATTAATGTAATTAATACGACCAATTAATAATTAATTGGTCGTATTATTCATAAATATTATTATTATACATAAACATTTTATTCTTTATTTCTCAAAAAAAAAAAGCTTAGAAAAATAACAAAAAAATAAAACATATTTAACTAGAAAACAACATAACAAATCTGAATCTGGATGACTTAGAATCAAATCATAGAATCAGATTTAAATTATAAATTAGACTCGTAACTTAATTTCTAAGCTATTCTCGAATTTTTATAATTAATATCAATTATTTAAAGCGCCAGCCGCTAACACTCCTCCTTCTTTGAAAATGACCAAATCGTTTCCTGCCTGTCCGGTCGTACCACAGTATTCACCAAAAAGATTCGGCAGGCGATCTTCGACTTAAGATGGAAAATTGATTCTTTTAAAATAAATTTCCCGTCTTCACCGCTTACCCTATCACCGAAATGCTTCCTTCTGATAGCTGAGATTGCCTCGTCTTCGATCTGTTCACTAGTCAAGCCGCGAGTTGTGATTGGGTCTTCTCTGGTCTCATTGTTAAACAGATATATGTCGAGAATGTGATCTGCATCAAAATTTTCCTCATTTGTTGTTACTCGATACAAATAGTCAGCTATCACACTATCTTAAAAATTAATATTTTTGGAGTTTTTTTTAAAAAAAGCTTCTTTCAAAAAGATCATAAAATTTAAATCCGACAGCAATTAATTGGTATGTCCTACTTTTCTTTTAAGTTTTAGTCGAAAAAATTGGTCTTTAAAGATTTTAAGGGGTTTGAAAAGAAATTTTGCTAACAAGTGAAACTTTTTGAAAAATGTTTAAATTTAAATTAATAATTGAGCAATTTAAAAAAGAAAACTTTTATAAACTTTTCTTCTGAACAAGCAAAAATGGGGAAGCCTAAGGACTTTAGTAGGGTCTGATTACGCCTTGTTTTACTATTTTTTTTATTTGCTCTTGGATATCTTTCTTCTCCTTTCCGACTGCTATAAACGGGATACAGTTAATAGGAGGATGGTCCCCTGTTGGCCTTTTATGTAAGACAATCTTGGCGCTACCAGCTTTATCCAAGTTGAAATTAATTAGTTAACGTTTATTTGGGTCTATTGCAATATGTGACCATTGATTCCTACTTAATTATGTGATCAGGACTGTTCACCTATTAAGTGACCAGTAAATAAGTGACCAAAAAAAATTAAAGTTTAAAAAAACATGGTCACATAAATTTGTTTTTGGTCATTTAAATTTTTAATTGGTCACATAAAATATTTTTTGTTCACTTAAATTTTTTATTGGTCACCTAAAAAATTTTTATTAAATTATTTTAAACAAAACGAAAATCAATAATAAAATTTAAATTTGAAAAAGTTGACTAAATTTTGCTTCGCTTTTTTAATTTTCATTAACAAAAATTTCTTAATAACTCTTTTGAAAAATTAAGCAATTTAAATTTGCGTTTAAATTGAGAAAAAAATTAAATTTGAAAAGAACTAAAATGAACATTCAAGAGTCCGAAGAATCTAAAATATTCATAAAACTGAGCCAAATTGGTTTGATTGACGTACAAAAATTTTGCACTAATAAAAATTGGAAAAGTTTTGGAAAAGCATTAAGCTATGATTTAAGGAACAGGAATAAATTAAAAATAGATAAGAGTAACGATAGAATGCTTACTTGGCGTTGTAAAACTTGTACCACATATTCTTCAATTTATTCTGATTCCTTCTTTGGTTTATTTCGTAAACCAATTAAGCTAGTCTTAGCCATTATCAAATTGGTCTGCCAAACTAACGGTAGCCAAAGTGAAAACCGTAATAGAAATGAATTTTAATCAAAAGTTATCTGATGGAATGATAATTTCACTATATTCTAAGTTAAGACAAGCTTGTTCACTAAAACTTGACAAAGAAAATCTCACCTTAGGTGGAATAGGTCGTATTGTGGTCGTATAATACACGATTAGTACAGACTCCGTTATTAAAACGCTTAACATATTCATCTAAGTAAGATTGAACATAAACCCGTTTACATCCATTCATGTCTTTAAATTTCTGCTTGCAGGCTCGCCACAAGCTTTCTATGCGGTTGGTGCAAGCACCACTCTCTGGATCGATAAAATTGATACTATGATTAACCTTTTTATGAATAAAATTATTCATAGTTGAAAACTTCGAAAAGCTAGCCCAACTATCAGAATAAATAATTGATCCCTTTGCACATTTGTCATAAATAATACAACATAGTGTACTAGCCTCTCTGTCATCAACTTTTTGCATGTAACATATAGAATTGTTGTTTTCAATGCTACGCTCTACTAAAACAAATACCCATAATGGGTCTCTTTTTAAATCCTTGCCTTTATTTAAATAGAATTTTTAAAAAAAATTTGTTTGTTTCTTTAAATAAAATTATTATTACCTTTATGATGTTTTACTTTAAAATTAAAAACTAAATTTAAGTAAACTTGCTATACTAGATCAAATTAAATCTTTATGATGTGTGACCAATTAAAAATTTAAGTGACCGAAAACAAATTTATGTGACCATGTTTTTTTAATCTTTAATTTTTTTGGTCACTTATTTACTGGTCACTTAATAGGTGAACAGTCCTGATCACATAATTAAGTAGGAATCAATGGTCACATATTAAGTGACCAGCTGGTCACATATTGCAATATACCTGTTTATTTTTCTGTTGTATATAATTACTTTTTGCTGAAAATAATTATTTTACAGTCAAAAGTAATAAATAAGTTGTAAGTTGTATATTAAATGTTGAAAATAATTATTTTTTGTTCAATTTAATTTGTTTATTTAGAAGATAATTATTTTCTGTTGCGATTAGTTACTATTTTTTGAAAAAGTTAAAATTATTTTTTGCACTAAAAAATTTACTTAATAAGTTTAAATTAATTAGTTTTTGTTTATCTTTAATCTTGTTCATAAAAATTTATTATATTAAAAAATATTTCAAAAATCAAAATATAAAAAAATCTAAATAAAAAAACCAAAAACTTAATAGATTATTGCCTAGCTATTGCTTGATTATTGCTTAATTGAGTTGCTTTAGCTAGTCTTCCGGCTTTTGTTTTTGGAGCTGATATTGATTAGTATTCTCTAATGAAATTATAAGAGATGAATAATAATTCTTGATAACTACAAGCGCATCTACTACTTCAAGTGAATCTACAATCTGTACTATTAAATTCGATCGATTCTAACTGGATCATTTCTTTCAATAATCGCTCGATAATCAGAAATGCTTTTTAATAATTTAATGTTATTTTTTTTCTTTTAAAAAACTCTAAAACCAAAATTTAAAATTATTTAATTGTTTAATAATAAATAATTTCATTTTACCGTCAAATGATACAAATAATCGAAAGAATAATCTAATAATTCTTTTTTTTACTAATCAAAGATTACTGTAAATTTACTAATAATTCTACTAATTCCTTCTTTTGTTCATATGATAAATTTTTAAAAGTTATCTATATATAAATAATATAAATAATGAATTTATAAAAATAATAATAAAGCTTGAAACAAGCTAGCAAGCTAGACTTGCGAAAATGTGAAACAGTAGATTCCCATCTATGGTAACTGTGATATGTAATAATAACAATAACAAAAAAAAAAAAAAACATTCATATGCTACTTCATGCTTTCATAAACTTGCTATACTAGATCACCACTGCATTTTGAATTTTAAATTAATCTTTTTCTTTTATTCTTTTCTTCTTTTTTTTTTCAAGATCCCAATCAAGGTAACTCATATTCTTTTCTATTTTTTTTTTTTTTTTAATCCGACCTGCTGGTATGACCCATTCCTGTTCTGGTTGCTGAGCCTTCCCACCACTGTTTTTAGAGCAAAGTCACTTCCAGGCTTGTCTTCATCATAACTGAAGATTGTTCTTAGTTAGGTCACTATTCCCTCGTATCGATTCTACCGATCTCAGTTGGGTGTTGGCTGGAAGTGGTCGGACAAAAGAGTGCTGGTTGGAGCTTCATCTTGTTATACCGTTAACTTTGACAGACAGGGCTGTGTAACATTTATAGAATTATATAAGATCACCTCTAGTCCTCCTGTCCTCCAGGGAGGTCAGATTTAGTTTCACCAGTCTATCACTGCAGTCAAAGTTTTTAAACTGTTTGACCAATTTGGTAGCTCTCCTTTGGAGATTATCCATGGAGGTGATATCTCTCCTTTGATGTGGTGACCAGGCTACAGCGGCGTATTCTGGATGTGGGCAAACAAAGGTTGTGTAGAGGGTTCTGCAGATGGTCGATGTCCAGCATTTGAATGTCTTTCTAAGGATACTTAGTGCACTTGTTGCTTTTGACACCGCATTAGATATCTGGTTCTCCGATTTCAAGTTGGAGGATAACATAATGCCAAGGTCACGTTCCACTTCAGTATATCGCAGGACGTGTCTGCTTGAGGAATCTGTCTTTTCCATGGTGAGTTGAGGTCTAGTTCAGCTTTTCTTAGTTATTTCCATGACTTTGCTTATTAATAGTAAAAGTAAGACTGTTGTTAAGTCTCTTTCAATTCTTTTTTTTATATTAAATGAGAAGCACCGCCCATTCTAGTATACAAATCTTTTAACATAGCGAACGGGTTTTAATTTTTTGTCAAATACAACAAGTAATTTATATATAAATTATATTAATAATTAAAAAATCCTTTTCAAAATTTTTTATAAAATCGTTTTATTATTTTTATTTATTGAAAACCTGACTTGCAATGTAATTGGGGAATTAATTCCCTTATTTAATTTAACTTTTATTATACAATTTTAAAATCTGAATCTAATCACTCTCGTTCTTCTACAAATTATTTTTTACTCAAAATAATTTTTAAAATTAATTCAATCTTCTGCCATTCAAGTCCAGAAAAATTTTCACTGGCAAGTTATTTCATAAAATGTGTGACTTCGTGCAAGGTTCCAGAAAGCTGCACCGTACTCTAAATTGGGTCTCACAAATGCAACTTAAACTTGATTTTTGTGGGACTCAACTTAGTTTGTCATTGCGTTACGAGACATATTAGACTATCACCACACGTTTCTTCTTCTTGACAGTCAAAGAATCGGTGAGTTGCTTGAAGATTCAAATATCTAGTTTCCTTTTAAGTGTAGAAATTTTGTCTGATTTACAACTAAATTTATTCATTTTTCTCGAAAAAGTGAACTTGTTAATTAAATTTTCCATTTTTATGGATTTTAAATCCCTCTCAGCAAGTTTGCTAATAATTGTTATTATGGTGATTTTCTGAGAAAATCATGATATTTAAGAAATTTTGAAAGTATAAATGTGAAAAATTTTTGAGCATCATCGAATTAATATGATTTTATTAGAACATTAATATTTAAGAGTATTAAGTCACTCATAAGAATTTTA
Organism: Brachionus manjavacas; assembly: GCA_019054805.1. Classification (NCBI taxonomy): domain Eukaryota; kingdom Metazoa; phylum Rotifera; class Eurotatoria; order Ploima; family Brachionidae; genus Brachionus; species Brachionus manjavacas. Next base: position 2,950,859 of record JAHQIY010000011.1, on the reverse strand, counting down.
AAAAATAAAAAATTTAATTCAAAAGACTAATGAAATGATTGATAACATTGAAAATTCTCTTTTATCAAAAGATAATCACAACTAATAACCAAATTTTTTTAGAAAAAATATTTTTTGTGTTTATCAAGATGAACAATCGTTTGATAATATGTTTTGGTGCAATTGTTTTAATTTTCCTAGTTCTAATTTATAAAGAATCAAAGTCTAACTTCCAAAACTTGAACAAATTACGAACACATACAATTTTGGAGAGCAATGACATTGATTTAGAACAGCATGCCAATGACGTGGTACTCAAGTACATTAATTTGCCTTACAATTATGGATATGGAAGCAATTCTATTCCTCTAGTTGTGGCATCACTGATGACCACTGGAGATTTGTTGGAACTTGGCATGGGTAAGTTTTCAACTCCTCTTCTTCACAAATTGGCAGTCGATACCAAAAAACAAGTTGTTTCAATCGATACAGACATCAATTGGGTGAACAATTTTGCGCTCTACAACAAAACAATGAATCATAGAGTTTATTGTTGGCCAAGTTTTGACCAAGTGGAAAAAAAACTTGGCATCGAGGAAAACAAGCTGTGGGGAATTGTGTTGGTTGACCATATCAATGCTACACAGCGAGCTTTTGATGCAAAAAAGTATGCCAATCGAGCTGAGATTGTTCTTATTCATGACGCTGAAAAAACAGTCGAACATGGATACAAATATGAAAAGAATAAAATCAGGGAACCATTCAAGTTTGTGTGCAAATTCTCGGTATTTTCGCGAAAAGACAAATCAAGTTATGTGTCCACTTTAATGTTGAGTAATCACAATGATTTTAAACAGATAGAAAAAATATTTGACCGAATCGACACTGATTATGGACACGTTTCATGTGATTCAGTCAACTACTAGTATTTATTTACAGAGAAAAAAATATAGAGAAAATAGTATAATTTGTTTTTTTTAAAGATTACGTGATTTTAAATTTTTGATTAATTTTTATTTCTTTGATAGATTTTGCACCATGTTGGATAAATTTAAATTTAAGTTAAAAATGGTTTCATTTTTTGTGTTTGAATTACAAAATGTATCCAATGTTGAAATAACATTGAAAAAGTGCGATGTTTCAAATATTTTTTTAAGTTTGAACAAAAAAAATAATTTTAAGTTGAAATTGCAAGCATTTTCATATTTGAAATTAAACTCTTTAGTGAAATAGAATGAGTTTAATTTTTATTTTTAAATTTGAAAAAAATATCGAAAATTCTTTTTTTAAATTTTAAATAATTCATTTTTTTTTCCCCAGCAAATGCTCATTCAGACTAAAAACAAATGAAAATACTAAAATTAAGCACATTTTTAGAATTTAAAAATAAATTATTTGAATTAAATTTTTTATTATCCTTAGTCAATAAACAATTTAATTTTGGCAAAAAATTATGTTCAACGAAATATAGTTTAACTAATAAAACTTTAACCAGTGGCTTAAGACAATCGTAGTGACAACCATAATGAGTTTTAGAACCTTTGAAATTTAGAGCACATTTAAACAGAAAGTCAATTAAACTTAAATTTTTGCATTTTAGCCCGGTGCTATGTTTCAAGAGTTCAAAGAAAGAAAAAATTCAAGATAATTTAAACTTTATTTAAAAAAAATATTAAATTTGAATCAACTTTGAATAAATAAAGTGTTAATCGGTCTTTTGTAGACCGTAGCACTAGACTGTTGACTAAACTTCAAAGTTAAACTTTTGTTTTTTTAATTTCACATAGCTAATTAATACTTATCGTTTAAAAATAAATTCCATCAACTATTTATTTATAAAATTCCAAAACAAAATAAAAAAATGAATGAAAAACAATTTTTTTGTATTTTTTCGAAATAACGCAAAAGTTTCAGTAGACCAAGCGTAACCTTTATATTATTCCTTTTTATTTACAATAGAAAAACCTATTCTTTACTTTTCGGCCTCAAAATGAATAGCTTAGTTGTTTCATTGAGCTTTCGGACCACGGAATGCGAAAAAACTCGCTTGACAAAGGCTGACAGTGCGATGATTCAAAGTTCAACAAATATTTGTCTGCCAAATAAACAGCCAGTGCTAGCTTTGAGCTCTTGCTAATCAACCCATTAGCCTCATTTTCTTTTCCGAAGTATTTGGGATATTTTTTGGCCCCTATCGGCTCATTGGCATCGACATTTAGTACCGATTCACACATTTGAATACTTTCACTGGTATAAGAGCTAAAAATCTTTGTTCTTTCCAAGTCATTTCTCGCACTGAGCCATGTACGAATGTACGGAATGCTCTCCTTGTCAACAACACTTGGATATCTGATCATCAATGTATTAATCAGTAAATCGTTGCCTCTATTAGTTGCCGCTATTCTAGGTCTTAAAAAATTTAATAAAATTAATTATTTTTTTAAGAATAAAAAATTAAAAATTTTTGAAAAAAATTGAAGTGTTAAATAAAAAAAAACAATAAGCTTTATTTTTTTATTTTTCATCAACAAAAAAAGTAATAAATAAATCATCAGAAAAAATAACTATTTAATTATTGCATCTAATTAATTAAAATGAATTTAAATAGAGAAAAAATTGTTAAAAACGAAATTACTCAGAATTAACGACAGGGTCTTATAGCATTAAAAAGATTATTTAATGACATGTCGCTGTTTTTGAAGAGCTATCTTGCCTGATTAATGCCATATAATTTTTTTCAAAGTTTTTTCTAATTTGTGAATGATTGAAAATGCTAGTTTTAAAATTTTTGAAATTTCTCAAAGTTTTTAAAATGATCCCATCACCAAAAGATCAAACTAAAATGAAAAGAAAAGTAACTTTCCTTTAGGAAAATGAGAAAAAAGAGGCAAAAGATTGCTATAAAAGAAATAAAAAAATTTTGCCTCATTCAAGGTTATCATTTTTTTACGTATTTGAAAATTTAAGACATAGACTCTGTTTTTTATAAAACTAATAAAACAAAAAATATCAAATAATACAATTATAAATTGAATTTTCTTAATTATAATGAAATTATTTAAAATTCTTAAAAACCATACTTCCTGGACAAAAATTAAGCACATTTTTAGAAACCTTTTTTAATTCTCTTTAAGGAAAACGGGGGTCAGTAAGCATGGATAGACAATGAGCTTGAATTTTATCCTAAAAATTCTTTTGTGTCCTTTTGTGTCCTTTACTTATTAAAGAATTAAATATTGTCCTTTAGTGACCTTTAGTGTCTTTTACTATGTGTTCATAAATAAAAAAATTTTAATTTTTTTTAAATTTGGTTTTATTTAAAGAAAAAAAATATTCTTGATTAAAGATTATCTAAATAAAAAAATATTTTAATTTTCCTTCATAATTTTTGGACAAAAAAAGTATTTTTAAAATCTGAGACAAGTAAAAGGGGTTCGGGGCGTAGCCCTGGTTTAGGGATCCGGCTATGCATAATTATTGAGAAAATTTTAGAATGTATTTTAAATTTATAATTACTTACTGTAAATTTTAAAAATTTTAATTAATTTTTTTGCTTAATTTAAAAAAATGGATCGAGAATTTCAAATTTAAATATAATAATAATTAAAAAAATTTAAGAAATATAATTAATTGAATAGTTGGATAGTTATTCTTTATTAAGTAAAGGACACAAAAGAATAATTATCAGTAAAAACACGCTCATTGTCTATAGCTCTCAGTAGGGGGTCAGGTTTTTAAAAATTAAAAATATTCAATTTTGACTAAAAATAAAAATTTTGCAGAAAAGCTAATTAATTTTCAAAAAAAAGATATAAAAATTTTTTAAAATATTTTTGCTTTGTTAAAAAAGTGGGGGTAAGAAAATTTTAAAAAATTAAAGATCAGTAATTTAGTAGGACCCGTTTTTCAAAATATTTCTTTTCAAAACATGGTTTTAAAAAAAATCTATATTATTCATGCTTTCTAGAAAATGAAAATTTATTTAAAAAAAAAAAAATAAATGCTCATATAAAATTAAGTATTTTTTGATTAAAAATCACATTAATCCTACACTTCACCTCGTTTTTAAGTGAATTACGGATTGTCAAATTAAAAAAAACATTCATATAAAAATTAACTTTTTGAATTCAACTTTTAAGATATCTAAACATTAGCGCTAGAGACTTCAAGAAGAAGTCTACTGAACCACAAAACTAGTAATGGTCGTTTTGATGTCCGTTATGGACAAATAAAATGTCTTAGATACGTTTTTTCCTAAATTAATTAAAACATTTAAAAACAATAAAACAGAATTTAATTTACATGGTAGATATAATTTCGTCCTGAGTTCTTCGGATGAACATAACGGGACCGTGATATTTGCTGATCAATTCAGCCACATTCAAGTTCAAATTATGCTCTATGGTGTATTGGACAAATTTGCTGGCGAACTTGGGCATTTGTTGCTGAGCCAAAGGTGTAATGGTGTCAAAACAAGCATCCATGATCACAGCCTTAACATCCGGATAATGATTGGAGAGCCATGAGACTGCAAATCCGCCAATACTCCACGAAAATAGAATTATGTTCTCTTGTTTGAAGCCTAGACTGAACGCATACTGCATGACTGCATCAGCTGCAGCGGTCAATTGCTTCGGATAAGGCAGACCCTTTAATTAAAACATTTTAATAGAATTTATTAGGCTTTTTCTTTTACTTACTGTGCTCTGACCAAACCCGGGATAATTCCAGCCAAGTGCTGAGTATCCATTTTCTATCGGAATTTGAAAACAGCCGACTTCGTAAAACGAAGCGTTTCCATCACAGCAAATGACCAAATATTGTCCATTTGAGGCTAAATTATTATTTTGTAGAGTGTTTAGATTACTAAAATTCTTGTGAGTGCGTTGGTCAACGAACAAAGTGTCTATTTTGTTTTGATAACCATCAGCAGTTTGGATGATGGCTCTTTTAGCCTTTTTGTGTTCGATCAGCTTGGCTCTGCCATCCAAAAGTGCGTTTCCAATTAAATTTTGAATCATTACGCCTGGATACATCATTCTCAGACCAAATGTGTCCACGCAAATCATGCTCAGCACTCGCCAAATTGAATATTTTATCATTGACAAAAAGCCTTCGTTCACACTTCTATGTGTCTTATTTTTACTAAAAATATTAAAAAAATTTTACAAAAAAAGTAAATATTTGTGAAAATTTTTTATTTACAAAAGTGGCGGCTTTGACGAGGAGATAAAGTCCGAATTCCAATTTTTCATCTCAAAATCATATTTTTGCAAAAACTTCTGAAAATAAAAAAATTTAAAAAAAATCTCATTCTTTATTTTATTTAGCAACTGACTTGTTTTTCGGCAAAATTTTTCTTCCGGTTAATCTCAGTGTACTGCTTAATGAAATCCAGATAGTCCGGATCTCGGCATCTGCCGAGTCCTCGGCTCACAAAGGTAGAAATGACCACAACGCCGAACAGGCAGGTTAGTTTCGCCAAGGAGAACATGCCATCAAGACTAAAGTAGCTATTTCTATAGGCATAAGCCAAAATTAATGGAGAACTCCATTTGCAAAACACATACAGACCACGAAACTAAATCATTTTTTTTAAATAGAAAAAAATTGACAAAAAATTTTTACCAATGTTAGAAGAGAGTTGGAATAGTATTCTAAATTTCCGGGAATGTAGTATCGACCCCTTGTAGAACTGTCTTGGCCAAATATGCGGTACAGCTGTGGGCCGTAAACACTTTTGATCAAATAGACAAACATTGTGTTTAGCGAGCGTTGTTTGAAACAAAGGGGTTGAAATTATTTAGCCTTATTGAAAATATAAAAATGAATTTAAAATTATTAATTCAAGAAACCAAGAAAATATTTGCATTTGGGTTGTGCATCAAGTTTAATTATGTATTTTGTTTATAATTCAAAGCTAACAAAAATGCTAAATAATTTAATTTTTTAAGATTTTCATTTTTAGAAAGATTAGGCCAAATATTTTTAGCTTTTGACAATCAATCTCTAGATAAAAATTTAAACGCGTTTAAAAATAAAACATTTTAAATTTTAATAATTATTGAAAACTATTTAATTTACTCAAGTAAATTGTTGAATTAATTATTGGCATGCAATCTGTTTTTTACATAAGCATGCAAATGTTGTTCTCCATTTTAGGTTGACTGGTTGCTCTTGGAGAACTTTTATTTTACTGTTACTAAATATGACAAATAATGATAAAAAATGGGTTCAAATTCGAACTTCACATTTTCTATTTTGTAATAAAAACTTCATCTTATTTAAATTTAAAAAGGAAATAATTATTGAAATTAGAAAAAATCATTCTCATCGGATTCATATTATCCAGTTTAAAAAAAATAATTTTTGCGACTAAAATTAGTTTTTCATATAAAAAACCTTTGTTGACATTAATTTGAAAGGTGTCGCAAATCATGAATCCTAACTTCCCAGGAATATTAGAACTTTTCTTTTAAAAAATAAATTTCTTTGGTTTTTAAGGGTGAAATTTTTTTTTTTAAAAAGAAGATTAATAATTTTTTTTGTAATTTTCTTAAAATTTTTAAATTACCGTAAATTCGTGTTCACGACTCTAAGAGTAAAGCCCAAATCCAGCCTTTTTTCTTTAAGAGTTAATTACATAGTTTCTATGTTACAACAATTAAAATTTAATTTACAAGAAAATACCCTGAATATGGGAAATTTTCTAAAAATAAAGCCCAAATTTAACTTTTACTCTAACAAAAAAATTGTCTTTGCTCTCAAAAAAAAATGAAAATTTTAAAAATTGTAGAGTTTATTTAAAAATAGAAAAAAAGTCAATTTTTTCATTTTTTTTTTAATTTTTGTAACATAGAAACTATGTAATTAACTCTTAAAGAAAAAAGGTTGGATTTGGGCTTTACTCTTAAGGTCGTGAACACGAGTTTACGGTATTTGAATTAATTCATCAATTTTTTTAATATTTGTCTAGTTTAATGGTTTATCAATTTTACCAAATTGATGCACACGATAAAATGAAGTTTTTTTCGGCCAAACCTTGCTTAACTAGGTGATTTTAGCCTAAAAATTACCTTTTTTGATAACCATATCATTCGAAGTTTACATTTTTAACAATTCTTCAGAATTTCATGATAAAAAATTTTTAAAAAACAAACCGTCACCTATCTTTATTAGTAAAAATACTAACTTTAATAATATAAAAAGGAAAAAAAAATTATTATATCCAGATAATGATCTCTAAAGAAGGGTTTCAATCTTGAACAATATTTGAGTTTAATATCTTTTTAAAGAAAAACCAATCCTACATTTTTTTTCCTAAATAAACTCATGGAATCTTTTTAGTATTATTTTGTACCTGTTACTAGCATTCTTTTCAGATCAATTTATTGGGGTTTGAAAGAACTAGAAAATCAAACATATAAATAGTACTTGAAACCTGAAACCTAAAAATTTAAAACCCTTCTGAAAAATTAGCTAGGTGAACAATTTTTTTGAAAAAATTGCTAGGCTAATTTCTTAACTAGGGTTTATCACTTGGGACACTTAAATATAATTCACCAAATTCTAAAATGCTTGATTTGGAAAGTAAATCCAAAAGAAGTTTTATTGAAAGAATGAGAAGAAGAAAGAAAAAGACGCTGAGTATTTGGCAATTTGAAGATTATGCCATATATGCACATTGCAGAGTGCACACCATCTAAATAATACTATTTTAATTGAATTTTTTTTCAGATTTTTGCAGAGTCTACATTTAGATCTAACAGAGTATGTTAAATCCAAAAGTGTAGTGCTGCATTTATTCTTTTAAAAAATAACAATTAATTCCATACTTAAAACTTGGCTTGATCATAAGCTTCAAAATGCCGAGTATTTTTGAAGTTGAAAAGACATTTTAAGATATTTGAATTTTTTTTTTCGGAATAAAAAATAAAGCATTTTTAACTTTAAATTTTTGTCTTAGTAAAATCGTTTTAAAGGCCAAAATTTATTTAATATAGATATAAGTAAATTTATAAAAAGTGATAAAAAAGTACCATTTACTAATATTAATGAATATTTTTTAAAATTACAAAAAAGCTTTGTTTTAATCTTGGGATTTTTTTTATTATTTTTTAAAATAAAATTTAGTTAAGAACAAATTAATTAAAGCATCTCATTCTTTTAGTGATAATTTTATTTTTTATCAATTTTTCAGAATTATTTGTAATTTTTATTACAAATAGCGTTGATTAACCTTATTTTTTCAAATAAAGTGTTGAATTTTTTTTTAAAAGTTACGATTCTCTTAAAAATAAAAATGATAATTTTTTTCTAATTTTAGTGATGATTGTCTTTATAAAAGCATGGATAGACAATTAGACCAAACTTTTAAAAAATCATTTTACTTTTGTACTTTTTCAAAATATTATTTTATTTGGGCCTGTTCTTTTTTGTACTTTTTGTGATTAATAGTAATTTTAATCATTTTATTAAAACTTAAACGGGGTCCGGGGCGGAGCCCTTGTTTAGAGATTCGGGTATGCTGAAGGTAGGAAAAATATTAGTTAAATTTAAAATTTATATCTAAAATATTGATTAATAAAAGGTTTTTTTATTACCATTAAGTACAAAAAGTACAGAAAGTACAAAAAGGAACAGGGCCAAATAAAACAATATTTTGAAAAAGTACAGAAAGGATTTTTACTTTTAAATATTTTTATTGTCTATACCTCGAATTTTTGGAGCATATAAAAGTTCAATCAGTTTTTGGATAAATAGAAAATATCATCTTTGTCATTTAGAGGTTAATAAAAATGTATTTATTTGTTAAAAATTTTTCATTTAAATTAGAGGAATTACTAATTAGCAGACAAACTAGTTTTGAAGTTATAGATAACAAAGAAGTAACATAAACTGACATAAATTTCAGTTGTGGCTTGATGACGCTTCTTCTATAGGTTAATGTTCTTGAAGGCTCAGAAAATGAAAATTTTATAAAAGTCGAGCCTCGTCATAACGAAAGGTTTCGTTCCAAAAAAAAAATTTTGGTTTCAAAATTTTCAAAAAGAATTAAACTTTAATAAAAAAAATTTAAAAAAAAGAAATTTATCTTATGAAATTTGAAATTTTTTGATATGGAACTTTTAGTTCCATTAGATTATGAACTGCTAGAAATTTGTATTCTATTGGTTTCAGTGCGCTAATGTTGTATAACATAACGAATACCTTTTTCACCATCAGTTTCAATAGAGATATTTATACCAAATGAATCAAAATCTTAATTAATCAAAAATGGTTCAAGATAAAATTCTACATGAAAAATGAATTGTTGCTGGTCCAGTGTAAATATGCTGTGATATTTTTTATTAATACTACGAAATACCGCAGGTTAAATGGCTTCTTGATTATTTTGACAAATTATATTGAGAAGCCTTAAACTCATTTCTTTATCCATAATTTAAAAAAAAAAATTTATAATTTAAATGACTTCTAGGGCAAAATATATTTACTTTTCTATTTCATATCATTTTTAATATTCACTTTTTTGAACTGATTGTTTTTTTTAATTTTATTCTCAACGACCCACAAATAGGCATTTTACAATGACGAAAAAAATTTTAATTACATTTTCCTGTTCGGAATATTTTTTATTTACTTTCTTTTTTCTTTTTAGTCCTTTGGTCCGGTTTGTTCAAAAGTTCATACATTTTTTTCTCGCTATTTAAATATCAAATCCAAATTTGGAATAACCTGATAATTAAATCTTATTTTTTTTTAACAAATTGGGGAAAAAATTGAAGATATTATTGAAGAAAATGGGAACAAATGTGGTAAATTTTTGGCGCACATGAAACATTATATCAAAAATTAAAAAAAAACCGAAAAAGTTATAGGTATTTAGAGATGAAAGAGTGGTGATTTAATGCAGCCATAAAAACAGCATACGAGTTAGATTATTTCTTCCCATTTTTATCCCAGAATAAAAGTCAGCTATTTTTACTTCCACTACTCTTATTAAAATAAATTGGTTTTGTAAACTATCTAGTAAATTAATTAAAAAAGGTAAAAAAAAATTTTTTTTTTAATTTAAAAAAAGATTTTTATTTTTGTTAATTTTTTTTCAATCAAATTTAAATTCCAGAAACTTTGACAAATAAATCCTTTTTCGGTCAATTTGAAACTTGCTTTTTTTTCAAATTATATGAGTTAATGCAGCATTAAATACAGAAAATTCATATTTTTAAAAGATTTTATCATTTATATTTAAAAAAAAAAATAAGATGATTTAACACTAAAACTAAGAGGGATGATCAAAATGTAGAAAAAAACATCGTATCAATAAATATAGAAAAAAAATGTAAATTAAATTATTCAACTATTCAATCTGCCAATATATTAGCCAAGTCATCAATATGTAAATTAATTGTTAAAGTTTCGTATGAAGAAACAACTCTTTTGATTTTTCCTTTTTCTCAACAAACTTTTTTTTGTTCGCTTTATACTTTCGCCTTGAAAAATGCTCACTAAATTTGACTCCATGTAACTCTGCTCAAATTTCATTAAAATAAACAAAATTTTTTTAAAATTTTTATTCCTTTCAAATAATAGCAATGTTATGTAATGAAAATAATGTTTTTTATTTTCTATATTTTTTTTTCTACATTTTTATGCTGATGATAGAAAAATATCTAGGAAACCTGACAATTTCCTGGATAAATCATTGCAGACTGACATCGACTCGCTTTGTAGTTGGTATAATATTTGGAAAATGAAGCAAGTGTAAGTTGGGGTGGAAAATCGGTTTTCTAATTTTAAAAATTGGTCGAATAAAGACCTTAAAGAAATGAACCTTACCGAAAGTAGTAAGATAAAAATTTTTTATGAAAGAAAAAAATGTCCTGCTTGCTCGATTTAGTAAAAAATGGTTTAACAAAAAATTTTAAAATTTAAAGAATTTTAATGATTCAGTGTGTGTTTTAATAAAACTGCGAAATACTACAGATTCTATGGTTTCTTAATTATTTGACAATTTATATTCAGAAACCTTGTACTCATAGCTTCATACATCATTAAGAACATTTTTATGCTTACTATGGCTTCTAGGACAAATTAAATTATTTTTACTTCTTGGTCTTACATGGATTTTTAAATTATGCCTTGAAATATTTTAACTAAATTAAGTTTTGTTTGATCACGTGATTTTTTAGCTTGTGTTAGTGAACACATCTTTATGTTGATGTAATATCAATTATTTAAGAACTCAAAATTATTTTTGAGTAATTATTACTTTTAAAAATGAGCATTAACGACATAGTTACTCCTTACATAGAATTGTGGCATGATCCAGTGTTCCGCTATTTCTTAATTGCTTGTGGAATACTCTCGCTCATCTGCTGGCTGGCCACAGTAATTACCGATAACTATTCTCAAGTTGACAGACTTTGGTCCATAATACCAGCAGTATACGCTTGGTTTTTTGTATATTTTGGATATCAGACAAATGCTGAAAGGTGCACTCGAAGCTCAATCATGGCCGCTTTGGTCACACTTTGGGGTGCTAGGTTGACATACAATTTTTGGAGAAAAGATGGATACAACCTAAAAACTGAAGATTATAGATGGATTTATGTGAGAAAAATGTTTTTCTATCCACACTACAAAATACCTTATCATATATTTAACTTTGTGTTCACTGCTGTGCTCCAAAATCTTCTCCTAATGTTCTTGGTGGTGCCAGTATGGTTTGTTCAGACAGATAAGAATGCTCAAAGTGATCTAAACTCTTTCGACTACTTGAATATAGCTCTATTTTTGAGCTTTTTGTTAATCGAGACTATTGCTGACCAGCAACAATGGGTCTATCAGACCAGAAAATATGACTGGATTGATAACAAAGAGTCCAAAAGATCAAAATACTCTCAAAACGAGATAGAAGGTTTTAAGCGGGGTTTTTTGATCAAAGGTCTTTTTAAATACTCGAGGCATCCAAATTTTTGGGCCGAGCAATCCATTTGGTGGGTTGTATATTCATTTACGCTGTCCTCTCAAATGGACTTTTTAAAGACTAATTTGTCAGTTGGAACATTATTCAATTATTCATGCTTTGCTGCTGTTTTCTTGACCAGTTTATTTCAAGGATCAACCATTTTGACCGAATGGATCACAACCAAAAAGTATCCTGAGTATAAAAGCTATAGTGATCGTGTTAGCCGATTTTTTCCTTGGTTTACAACTTATCAGCCGGGAAAGACAAAATAAATCGAAACAATTTTTTTTTTAGTCTTAGGAATTAAATTTTTTTTATTAATTTTTAATCATAAAAAATTATTTAAGTAAAATAAATTCACATCATTTTTTTTCTTATTATTTTTTTGGATATTTTTAAATTGCGTTGTTTTTTTTAAATTCTTTAATGTGTCAAAATTTTACTAGGCAAATATTTCTAAAATTTTAAACTGAAACAAGTTTCACATAAATTTTTTTGGGATAAAAAATATAACAAATTCAAAAGAAGGTTAATTTCAGACAAATTAAAATTTGATGTAACGTACAGTGGTTCTTGCCAAAATGAAGCGTTCCGTTCCTGACAAAGGAACGGAATGGAGACGCATTCCATAAAAACCCATTCCCGTTCCGTTCCATCCATTCCACCCCATCCGTTCCGTTCAATCCATTCCATCCATTCCATTCCATTCAATCGGTTCCATCCATTCCATTCCATCCGTTCCGTTCCATCCATTCCATCCGTTCCGTTCCATTCAGATTTTTTTTTTTTACTTTTCTTTATAAAAAATTTGTTTTTTTGATTTTTCAAAATAAAATTTTTTTTTTTGAAATTTAAATTTTTCTTTCTAATAAATTTTTATTTTGAAATTTAAAATTTTTTTTCTTCAAAAAATATTAAATTTTATATGCACTATTGTTTTCTTCTCCATCGTTTCAATTTTATGAAGAAAAAAAATTTTAAATTTCAAAATAAAAATTTATTAGAAAGAAAAATTTAAATTTCAAAAAAAAAAAATTTTATTTTGAAAAATCAAAAAAACGATTTTTTTATAAAGAAAAAGTAATAAAAAAAAATCTGTATGGAACGGAACGGATGGAATGGATTGAACGGAACGGATGGAATGGAATGGATGGAACCGATTGAATGGAATGGAATGGATGGAACGGATCGAGTGGAATGGATGGAATGGAACGCGAATGGATGGAACCGATGGAATGGATGGAATGGAAGTAATAGAGCGGAATTGAATGAATGGAACCGATGGAATGGAATGGATGAAACGGAACGGGAATGGGTTTTTATGGAATGCGTCTCCATTCCGTTCCTTTGTCAGGAACGGAACGTTTCATTTTGGCAAGAACCACTGTAAATGCTCGAGTGACATGTCGCTATAGACGGGTTTTGGTTTATATTTACATGTCACCATCCATCATTTTCTTAACTCAGGATTTAGCTGACTAATAATTCATCCTACAGCTCTAGAGCATGTACTCAAGCGCTGCTTAAGCAACCTAGCGCAGCTCTAGAGCATTTACTTAAGCAAGCTGTCAACTTATTTCAGAAACGTACTGTATTTCCTGTTTTGAACCCCAACAATAGATGTTATCCTTGATGAGATGACAAAAATAACTAAAAGTGGTGACTGATTTAATCTATTTTAGCTGACAATAAAAAAAACTAAACGACTGACAAATATATATATATTGAGATGACTATTTAATAATTTTGCACCGACAAAATTTTATTCATTTTTTTTAATTTTATTTTAGTTCTAATTAAGCTATTTAGTTCGACTTGAGTGGAAATCAAAAGTAATGACCCTATGCTTCACAAGGACTGGACTGAATAAGGAAAAAAAAAAGGAAAAGCTATTTAGTAATTTAATTCTCTAATATTTTAAGGAATGAACTTAAATTGTGACGTTTTCTCATAGTTGACTCTAGCTTGATGATGAGATTTGTCATAATGGTCTGGTGCTTCCTTCTGATTTTGATGCTATAGTTCAAGATTTTGATTTTTATTGTGACCTCAAAATCATTAATTTGTTGTAAAAATAATTAATTAGTCAAAAAAGTATTTTTGACACTCATATAATTATTTTATCAGTCAATAAATTTATTTGTCATCATATGTAGTTTTTTTTTTGTCAGTCTTTTTTGTCAGTCCATTAATTGATAGCCAAATTTTAGTTAACTAAATTTTAAGTTAAAATAAAGTTATTTAGTTAATCCTTCTGTCACTCCAAATGTCTATGGTAATACTGAGTCTATCACATTTTTTAATCATACCAATTAATTTTTCTTTCATTTGTAATACCATTCGTGGTAAATCATGAGTCATTATCATTTTTCGAGAAATTTTGGTCAATTTTGGATCAATTTGCGCAGCAACAAATTGAAGGAAATCTTCTCTTTCAACAATTGAAACGGGAAGGCCACAGCCAATGATTAAGTTTTTAATAACGGCGTTTTTAAATTCTTTTTGCTTTTGACTCCCGTGATCGTACATTTTACGTGGCGAATTCTGAAAACTTAATTTTTGATTTATTAGGTTAGTACTATGTGTGGTCATATCAGCCAACTTTTCTAAATATATTTTCCCATGCTTCTGTTCAAGGTGTTTTTTGAAGTTACCGTAGTTGCCTTTAGAATCAGTATGCACAGGGTTTTTAACATTAACACAAAGTGAACATGTCCCTTCATTTTTATTACTACTTATTTCAAGATGCAAATCTTTAAAAAAATAAAAAGCAATTTCTTTTGTTCTCAACTGACTACTTGTCGCCATTTTTCTTAATGAAAGAAAATAAGTTCAAATTTTCTATTAACCGCCCCTTTTATTTTTGTTTGTTTTTAAAACAATTAAATCCATTTTACATAAACATGTAAATTGATGAAACAAAAAAAAAAAATTATGTTTCAAAATTAATTTGACATTTTTAAATTTTTTTTCTAATTTTCAGTATTTTCCAGTAATACTGAAATACTGATTATCAGCTCCAGTCAGTAGCAATATTTTAACGATAAGTATCAGTAACAGTACCAGTAATACTGAATACTGAAATATACTGATACTGATCAGTATAATACTGTCAGTATCCCAAGTCTGATTTTAACCAAAAAGATTTTTTAAATTAACTATTAATTAAATATAATTAAAAATCATTTTTCAATAAGCCTTGGACTGATAAAAGTTTAAATAAATTTTTTTAGTTATAAAAATATGACTGATTGGATCTCAGATGGTTGATTAGAGTTAAATCCTGAGTGCATTTCAAGATAATTCAAAGATTGCGCTATTGGAACTTTAAACTCATATGACTTTCATTCAGAATTGCGAGAGATCTATCAAGATGGCATAATATCACCAAACATCAGTGTAGATGTAAAAAATGAAATAGACGATTTTAATGAAGTGAATGATTCATAAAATACTGACAATGAAGATTCGATTAGCGATCAGGAAATGAATGATTTTTGTGACTCGATCAGCGAAGATGGTGAATATGAGAACGACGCTGATTTTAATGAAAGCTGGTAAGTAAATCTTGAGGAAGATTATTTTGAATCTAAAAATAAAGAAATTCAAGTATATTCAAAATCCGGGACAGATTCAAATACCGAAAGTGATTCTGACGAAAATGAAAAAAATCCTGATTTTGAAATTACTTAAAAAAGCAAAAAAATTAAAAATTAAAACAGAACTAAGAACTTAGGGAAGATTAGAAGATCTCTTAAGTGGATTGCATTGGATTGCTTTTTAAACAAGCGACTAACATCGACACTTGAATCTCTTTGGAATTTTTTCGGTTCAAGTTCGGTCCGATCCAGTATCTTGTTTCTAAGTATTAGCTTCAAGAAATTTGTTAAAAAATTCTTGTTGATGAATGAATGCAATGTACTTCCATACACTATCATACTTAACGCGCAGCCATTTTTTGTGCCTATCAGTTTTGCCAGTCCATTTACCCTAATCAAGTTGACCTTTTGCTTCAAAACTAATGTTTGTATTTCGAGCATGTTAAATTGTTCCAGTTCAACAAGCTCTTTTTGAATTTTATCTAGTTGGACCGTATAAGCTTTAGCATTAAAGTTTTCCATTTTTTCATTCTCTTTTCTAGAAAATTTTTTGCCAAGTTCATTATTCTGGTTAAACATCAAGCTATTATTGATAGATACGGTCATTTTTCTACGATTTTTCCTACACTTAACTTCTTTATGACCATTTATATAGCAAAATTGCAGTTGCCATTGAATTTTCACGTCTTTTACTATCAGTAACGCTAATTCTATCCAATTCCCCATCAACCTCCACTTTGGTTTTAAGTTCGAGAGCCTGACCATTTAATTCATAGTGTTCTTGAATCATGATTGGCATTAAATTACTAATCTAGTTGCTATTGTTCCTGTGAACTTCCAGATTCGAATCTCTTTCAACAAGTATTGGAATGCCATAAAATACGGACGACCAAAAATATGCCCAAATTTTTTAGAGGTCGGTCACGTTAATTGGAAGAGTTTTTGAAAAAAATCTTTTAAATAATAAAAAAAAAAACTATTTTTTCTTAAATATTTTCTGAAAGTTTAAGTAACCGCTCGCCAAAAAGTTCAACTTTTGAAAATATATTTTTTAAAGAAAAAAAGCCAGGACTTTGACTTGCTTCAAAAATTTAAAAATTATTTAAAATAATTTTTAGATCTTTTTTTTAGGCAAAAAAAATCAATTTAGATCTTAAATGTGTTTTATTTTTTATTTACATCATGTTGTGGTAATTTTTTTAAACCTTTTTGTTTTTTGAAAATTTTAATTTTTAAAAAAAAAAGAAGAATTTATTTTTATTTTTGAAATTCACAATACCAATGTTGGCAGCAAAAATAAATTTTATTTTTTTATTCATTTATTCACTGAAATACTATATAACTATGACATCTAATTTTGTATAAATCATGTTTCAATTTTCATTAGAAAATAAATTATGACAAAAAAATTTATTATTTATTAAATAAAATTTTTTTTTAAATTTTTGAAACAAGTCAAAGTTCTGACTTGCACTTGACTTGTGACTTGTCACTTTTATTCAACTCTGATTATTAAATAAAATAATTTTTAATACTTTTATTTCAAAAACTTTACAATTTTATATGAATGGTTAATTCGCAAAAAATTAATAGCGATTACCAAATTTACTAACATATTAAATCTATTCCTGAAAGACTAGATTCATCTTTGGTCTCCAATTCCTAACCGATATACTGTTGTGTGTTTTAAAAAATGATAACTAAATTATAGTAGGCTTATAATGGTTCACTCACTGGAAATATATTTTTTGGTAAGTTTTTATTGATTTTTATCCTAAATTTTAGCATTGTTGATTTTAAAACAAAAAATTAAAAAACTTAATATTTAATTGTCAAAGTTTTTTTTATGTGGATTCTATCAACATGTAAATTTAATCAACTACAACTATCAAGCCACAAAAAAATTTATTAAAATTCTACAAATGCAATTAAATTAGACTTAGAAAAAATAATTAATAATTAAAATAGTTGTGTCTCTTAATTTTAAAATATATGAAATTAATTTTGAAAAATTTTTTCAAAAAATTCAATCAGAGGTTATTTAATTAAAATTGAAAAAAAATTTATATCAAGATATTTGATAGAATTTGAATATCATCAAGGCTTTGATTTCTCGGCCAATTTGAAATTTCAAAATTATCTAATTTTAGAAAAAAAAATAATTAACCAAAATAAATATTTGTTTTAATTATAATATAGATAATTTAAACACCGAAAAAAAAAACAGTTTTAATCACAAAAATTTCTTAAATAATAATTCAAATCTAAAACAATTTTAAAAATATTTTAAAATGCAAGCACTCTCGTCTGTCCTTAAAAATCTCACAAATGTATTCCAAAATCAGACATTTAGACAATTTCTAATTTTGATTTGGAAAAACATTTTGATCATCAAACGAAATCCTTTTGGACCACTCATTGAAATTTTACTTTCCATTTTTTTTATATCATTTATCATCATCCTACGATTTTACGTCGAAATAATATATTTTCCACCCATATCAAATCCTATTTACAATGTCATAGACTATTTTTACAAAACAGCTTCTCAGGACCTTATTTTATTCTACCCGAATATCCCACTTGTACAAAATATTGTAAGCAGGGCTATTAGAGTCATCAAAAGTCAAAAGTACTGGCTTAATTTATCAAGTAAGACAAAAATTTGATAAAATTTTAAGGATGGCTTTTGTATTATTGACACAACATTGAATTTTACATAATAATAAATGATTTTTTATAAAAATATATTTAATTTTACAAATAAAAAAATGTTCGAAACAACAATTTTGGATTTTAAAAGTTTGGTGTAATGGTTTGATCAGCCGCTTTAAAAAGTGAAGAAAGCAAAAGGTCGATGGCTCGAACCCTCCTGGAGGAATTCGAAGTAGAAAGTTAAAAATGCAAAGTTTGCTGTTGAAAAGTATCATCTACACCAAAGGCTCTTCTGCAAGCGCGTAGGGCTAACTACCCGACCGCCTAAGTATACAAGCAAGTTATAAAGAAATCAAGAAATCAGAAAGAAGCTCAAGGGACAATCGACTTGAGTGGAAACAAAAAATAATGACCCTATGCTCCACAAGGAGTGAATAAGGAAGAAAAAAAAATGTTTAATGGTCATTTATTTTTATTTTTAGTTAATGACAGATTTGACTACAATAATAGGTTCGGAAGTCTCGACATGATCAACATTTTCTTCATTTTCTAAACTAGGTGATTTAATTAACATCAAAAATGGAGACTTTGTTGTTTAAGTACCCATTGTGGGTAAACGAAGGCGAAAATATTTTACCCATAATTGTGTCTTTAATATTTTTTTTCAATACTTCGAAATTTTAAAACTGAATTTGTTGTTCAAAGTTCAAGGTACCAATGAATCCGAAGTGACCAATTTGAATTTTTACACAGCAAATCGACTTCTTGCTTTTATTGCATTTCCTTCCGACAACCAAACTTTACTGCCAAACAAAGTCGAATATACTATCACTACTAGAGAGTAAAATTTATTCATTTAAAATATAAATAAAAATAAATTTTTTGTTCACAGACAAAACGATTTTGTCTACAATGTCGCAAACATTTTTTATCCTCAAAAAGAATTTATGTTCGGAAAGTCTCCGGAACAGTTGTGTCAAGGTAATAAAATAAAAAAAAATCAAAAAATTTATTTGGGCTTTTTATTTAGACAGCAAATACTTTCGTTTATATAACACATTCAATTCTATCAAATATGCACTAGACCTTAGTATTATTCAAGAAATGACCAAAGTTCCAATGAACAATCCGAGAAATGTAATTAATTAATTGAAGTCCAGATTTTTACAATTTTTTTAAGGTTAAAATTCAACAAATTGGATGCCCAGGCTATCTAAACGACGAGCTCAAGTCATCATTCAGCTTCCTGATTCCTTTGGTCATTCAACTCGGTTTTCTGATACCTTTAATAAACACAATCGGTCAAATGGTTCGCGAAAAGCAGACAAAAATGAGCGAATACTTGAAAATAATGGGCGCTCAGCCTTATGTTTACAAACTAAGCCACTGTATCAGATTGGGTCTGATTTATTTGTTTATGAGCCTAATGGTTGCATATTTCTGCACTTTGGAATTAGAACCAAAAAGAGAGGAAGAAAGATTGGCAAAAAAAGTTCTCTTAAAGCATGTAAAATTTTCAACTATTTTTGTATCAATGATGGCCTATTCAGTCCAATCTTGCCTATTTGTCATTTTTATGTCGGTATTTTTTACCAAACGTAAGATTAGTGTTTTTGGGAATTTTATTTTTGAATTTTTGTTTTCAATTAGCTCTGGTGGCCAAACTGGTGGTCATTTTAATATGGACTGTTTCAGGTGTTAATTTTTACAATGATTTAGAAAATGTGTGGAAATATTTTTTTTGCATGGTTCCAAACACGGGTCTAATTTTATCATTTCAAATTTTCTACCAGTATGAAAGAAGTGGTAAGCTGAATTTTCATGGACATCTTTTAAAAATGTTAAATTTGTCAGTTATCATTAAATATTTTATTAAAGAAAAGATTAAAGTACAGCCCTAAAATTTAGAATATTCTCAACCAGGGTTTTGGATTTAGATGAGAGTACTAAAATTAAAAAATTTCAATACATCAACCTTTGTATGAACAACATCGGGTGGGTTTAACAAAATATTGAAAAAAACTGCGGTGTCTTATTTTATTTTTATTCTTGAAAAGCCATTGTTCTTTTTCGCCTACAGCTCTTGATAAATATTTTTTAGGTTCTTTTACCATATTTTCAAAAATGAAGTTATATTTTACATTATATTTTGCAATTTTTATTATAAAGAGGTTTTTGTTATAATTACTTAATACTTATTTCGTTCTTGTGATAATCTGTTTTTTAGCAGAAAATGAAAAAGTTAATTAAACAAATTTCATTTATATTTTATTAAATAGTAAAAGGATATTTCTAGTCTAGAAACTAATAAATGATTATAGAAAAAAAATATATAGAAAAATCATCAAAAAAAATATATTAAAAAAAAAAATTCAAAATTTACCACGCAAACGGTTTTTCTGACAATTTTTATAAAAATCTGGTTTTTCAAATAGAATTTAAAATTCTGTTACATTTTGTTTTTTATTTAAATTAATCTGAATTTTATTTACAGTACTGATTCGTCACGTGGAATTTACGTAAATTTTCGTAAATTTACCTTATTTTACTTTGGCCAAGAATGGCCGAATTTTTGTAAATTTTAGTAAATTTTCACTCAAAAAAAAATTTCAGAGTTTCTGTTGCTTTTTTTTGGCAAAAAGAAAATTTACCAAAATTTACGTAAATTTTGACTTTTTTTCTTGTAAAAAATTGGTGCCCAATTTTTGAAAAATAATGACATTAACTGGGTTTAAAAAAAAAATCTAAGCTGTTTAATTTATTTTATTTAAATATAAAAAAATCTCCTCCAGAGTCACCAGATTTGACTCCTATCGTAATGATTTGGAATAAATTGAAAGAATTTGTGAGAAAGTAAAATATTCAAAATTATAAGGAAGCAGTTGAGGCAATTTTAGAGTTTCAAAGAAATATTACTCCAGCTAAATGCCAAGCATACATAAATCATTTAAAAAAAGGTATTTTTTTAAATAAGATAAAAAGAATAAAGTAATAATAATAAAGGTAATGAAAATCGTGATAAAATAAAATGGAGATTGGTCAAACTGCTGGATCAAACAATGTCTTTGATAAGCATTTTTTCATTAAATAAAATTTAATTTACAAAATTTTATAATTTTTTACACGAAAAAAAGTCAAAATTTACGTAAATTTTGGTAAATTTTGCCAAAAAAAAGCAATAGAAACTCTGAAATTTTTTTTTGAGTGAAAATTTACTAAAATTAACAAAAATTCGGCCATTTTTACATGGGATACCTGTTACTGAAGGACTTCATTAAACTTAAGGACTTATTTAATTTATTTAAGAATCATAGGCAAAATTAAAGTAGAAAGAATTCAAAGAAGTTGATCAAATACAAAATATAAAAATAAAACTAAATTAAAAAAGCATATACAAAATGGCAAAATATAATGATTTTAAAATTTAAAATTTTTACATTTTTATTTAATTTTTTTTCAGAAAAATCTTTTGATGACTTTTATTTTAGATTTTCTGAAAATATTGTACAAAAATATTATAAGATAAAAAAATATGAAAACGTAACTATTTTAAATTGTTTTAATTTACTCTACTAAAATAAAAATAAGAAATAATAAAAAATATTTAAATAAAGTTAAAAAAAGCTAATTTTCTCTCAATAAGATGTTCGAATTTTAAATAATTAATTTAATATAATTTTTAAAGAAATTGACTCGATTAATTTATTCTCGGGACTTTATGACACAAATTTGAATGTAGGCTTTGTTCTAATTTCAATGATTATTTGGAGCTTAATGCTGATACCATTTATGTGGTACTTTGAAAAAGTCGTTCCGTCACAGTTTGGAATTTCACTTCCGTTTTATTTTTTATTTCAACTTTCATTTTGGTCCAATTTATTTGAGTACAAAAAAATAAATAATTTAACCGTGTCCCGATCAAATGATTTTGTTCTGAATAGTCAAGATGGGTCTGAGTCAACTGTCGCTTTCCGTGACGTTACTAAAGTAAGAGGATTTGAAATAAAAAAAAAATTTAAATTAGAAATGACTTAAAGTTTTAAATTTTTTTAAGAAATTTCAGCGTGGATCCAAAAAAATATCAGTGATCAACAATTTAAATTTAGATTTTTATGAAAATGAAGTAATTTCACTTTTAGGTAAATTATTAAAGAAAAACCTTATTTTTAAAATTTTTTTAAAAATTTCTTAGGTCATAATGGAGCTGGAAAAGTAATTTTCTATAAATATTTCATCAAAAACTATTTAAAATTGCTACTGTTTGGAACATGTTATTATCTTTGAATTAGGATAAAAATCATTTTAGCAAAAAATAAATGTTTCTAAATTAAAAATTAAAATCAAACATAAAATTTGAATTATTTTATTATTGTTTTTTTTGAACATAACAAGATATTTTTCCTAACAGTAATAATTTACTAATTTACATCTAAAAATTTAAAATAATAATTCAAATAGACAACAACACTATTCATTTTGTGTGGTAATAAATCTTACTTAATAAAAATTAAAAAATTAATTTTTAATTAAGGAATATTCTCTCCCAGTTCAGGTGACGTTTTGATTTACAACCAAAATATACGGAATAATCTCGACAAAGTTCGAAAGCTCATCGGTTTTTGTCCACAGATTCCGATACTTTTTGACGATTTAACTGTCTATGAACATCTCAAACTTATTGCCACAGTATTTAAATAAAATTCAATAAAAAAATTTTTATTTTAAAATTAAAAAGATCAAAGATTATGCCTTGAATGAAATCGAAATAGAGATTCATAAAATAGCTGCCTTGTTGAATTTAGAAGATTTCATTTCTAAAAGAGCTAAAAATTTGTCGGGAGGTACTAAAAAGCGTTTGAGCATTGCGATGGCATTAATTGGGGACCCTAAAGTAATGACTTTTATATAATTGATTAAAAGTAATCTAGAAATTTTTTTGAGATAATAATTTTGGATGAACCATCTTCTGGCATCGACTCTAGAAATAGAAGACAATTGTGGAACATAATTCAAAAGTTTAAGCTCAACAAAACTATCATTATATCAACTCATTACTTGCAGGGTAACAATTATAATCTAAATCTTAAAATCTTAGAGTTAAATTATTAATTTATATATTTAGAGGCGGATTATTTGAGTGATAAAATTGGAATATTAAACAAAGGCAGTCTTAAGTGTTACGGAAATCCGAAATATTTGAAATCCAATTTTTGCCAAGGATACAAATTGGTTGTTAAAAAGAGCGAAAATTTCAATGAAATTGTACTTAGGAATATAATTGAGTTATTCGATGAAAATTACCTGATTGAAGCTAATTACCACAACGAAATTTCGCTATATGTGAACAACAGCTCTTCTCATGAAATTTATCAATTTCTTAAAAACATAGAAGATAACAATTTATATATTGGCTATGAAAGCTATTCAATCAGCTCACCAACTTTAGAAGAAGTCTTTCTCAGGTGAAATATTTTTTTAATTTCATTTACTTTGGATTTATTTTTTTGTTACAAAAGAATGGGAAAAATGGAAGATGAAGGCATAAACAAGCCAGAAATTGAAAATCATCAAATTGCAAAAAGTATTTCTTAATTATTTATGAATGAAGCTTAAATTAATTAATCAACATTTCTAATAAGTAATTAATTAATAATCAGTAAAAAATTTTAAGATTTCATTTATTTATTTATTTGTTTTCTGTACCGAGCTAGAGATCTTTAAGAATAAGTTAAAAAAAATAAAATAAAAAAATTAAAATAAAGTAAATAAGCTAAAAAATGAAAAGAAAGTAAAAAAGACATATTGAACAAGGTTGTAACATGTGACACATGTTTAAGGAAAAAAAGAGGAAAAAGTAAGTTAGCAATATCACAATGGATTTGGGTATTCATATATCCTGATTCGAAATAAAAAAGATTAAATTATTAGTCTTCCTTGAACCATTTTTTGTTGCATTTAAGTAATTTTTGAAATTTGAAATCATTGAATTTATTTTATTTAAACTGGTTTTGACATTTTCCTTTCATAGCAATTTTTCAAAAAATTAGATTCTATTACTTGAGGAAGTATTATCTTCAAATGATACATGTTATAATTTTTATAAAGAATTATATTCTTTAGAAGATGGGTCTAATAAATGAGGCATTCTTCACATTTTAGTTTTCAATGTTACCACTTGGTCATTTTTTGTTAAAAAGAAAGCTTCCATTTTTAACAATGCATTTTTCTCACTTTCGCTTAACATTTAGATATATTTTTTTTATACTGTATTTTGAAGAATCTCTTGGATTTCCCTCTTAGAGGCTTTGGCTCTGCTGCTTCTTGACACTCCACAGATGACTATTGTAGCTCACTAAAAAATAGTAAAAAATGGTTAATTAAAATTTTTAATTAAATTGAAAAAAAATTTTTATATTCATTTTTTTACATTAAAAAAAATATCTTAATTAGTTTTGATGCTTTTTAATTGTTTGACCAACCTCCTTGATTTTCTATTAATTTAATTTTTATCTAGATTTAAATTTAAATTAATTTAAATTTTATTTTATATTTTCAATTTTAACTTTTTTTTAATTTTTTATGTAATTTGGACATTTGACCATTTTTTACCATTAAATTTTTTAAATTTCAAGTAAATTGTGGTAAATT
This sequence comes from Brachionus manjavacas, assembly GCA_019054805.1. Classification (NCBI taxonomy): domain Eukaryota; kingdom Metazoa; phylum Rotifera; class Eurotatoria; order Ploima; family Brachionidae; genus Brachionus; species Brachionus manjavacas. Next base: position 2,926,007 of record JAHQIY010000011.1, on the reverse strand, counting down.
TTTTTTTTTTAAATTTTGAAAATAAATATTGAAGTATGAGAAAATTCATTTTTTTTAGAAAAAGGCCAAATTATTTCAATTTTTGGACATTTTTATTTTTACATAATACGTAAATTTACAATATTAATGTTTTAATACCTTTTTTTTATTTTTTTACTTTTTCTAGGACTAATAAAATATTTTAAAAATAAAAAAATATTAAATAATGCAACAACTTTTTATGTATATTTTAATTAAATTATTAAACCAATTCTAAAATTATTTCAAATTTTAGTTTTCAACAGTGAAATGGAAATTGTATCAGGCAGAAGACTAATAGTGCAACAGATAGTAGCTCTATTGAAAAAAAGATTTCGCATTTCTACTCGTCGATACCTACTTACTTTGACAGTATTTTTTCTTCCTATTATAGTACAAATATTATCTACTGCTTGCATACCTCCTAATACCAACTTGGTCAACAAGAATGACAATACACTTCGCTATTCTGGTCGAATCAAACTGGACATAGAAAATTACGGAAATTTTCGCATGCCATATCACATTGTGAACAACTCTTACTCTGATATACCACTACGAAGTCTTTTACAAAAATTTTACACCACTCAAAACAGACCAAACATTCAACTTCTAGAGATAAAATCCCAAAATGTTTCTGATTTTCTGCAAAGAGAAAAGAAAAAAAACACCAACAATTTGGTAAATGATTTATTTATAGCAATTAGCTTTAACATTACCAATTGGGACACATTCCAAGCCACTTTATTCTACAGCACTTTGGCATTTCATTCTTCAGCAACAGTGCTAAATGAGGCAACCAACTTACTTCTCACATTTTTATCCAAAGATGTGGCAAAATCAATCACAACAACAAACGTTCCGTTGCGATCAAACAACTCTTTGTATCAAGGCGGCGATTTGCTTGAATTTCTTGCATGCTTGGACATAGTGCCAGGATCAATTTTAAACTTGATAATCTCCCTATTGTCTTCATTTTTAATAGCAGCAAATGCAATCAATATTTCAAGAGAATTTGCCAGTGGCTCAAAAAAGCTTCAGCACTTAAGCCGAACTAACATGTTCACCTACTGGCTCAGCAATTATCTGTACGATTTGCCATTTTTGGTAGTCATCTTCGTTTGTGTGGTGTCCAGCATGAAGATAGTGGATGCAGTCAGAAACGATGCGTTGGTAGAGTCTGCAGTCTTGGCTTCCCAGTCGAATATAGCTTATGTTTTTTTTTTGTTAATTTTTTCATCTTTTCCAAGCTGCACTCTGAGCTATGTTTGGTCATTTTTTTTCAAAACAGAGATTCTCGCTTTCATAACTTTGTTTATAATGCTGAGCAGCGCTGTTGTAGTGGACATGCTGTGCTCGTTCATTCAGCTTTTCATAAGCTCGGACCCTTTGGATAAAAACGAAGGCCTTTTTAACTTTTTGACCACATTTAAAGACTGTTTGTTTTTTATTTTGCCAAATGCAAGTGTAAAACGAGGACTGTATTTTCTAAAAATTAGAAATAACACCAAGTGTATGGAATTTTCGAACAGACTATTGGCAACTAGTTTTGCTTTGGACGCTGGTGGACTTTCGTTTGAGCAACCTGGAATTGGCTCAATTATTTTGGTGCTTTTGTTCCAGTTTTTAATCGGAAATTTATTTATTGTGGCTCTGGAGCTAAAAGATCGGTTGAGTTTGAATTTTTTTAAAAAAAGACCGCAAATTGATCAAATGGGCGCTTTGGTTCTAAAGGATATTGGCAAAAAATATGGACGCAAAAATAATTTTGTTCTAAAAGATATTAATATCAATGTAAAGCAATCCGAATGTTTTGGGTAACTTAATTTTGTTTTTTATGCAATTTTAAAATTTATTGACTTAAGTTTAAAAAAGATTAAATCTATACTTTTGACTTTTTTGCAAGCGTTTTTCTTAATTTTTAAGATGTTTATACATTGAGAGCGAAAATCATGAAAATAATATAAAATTAAAATTCAGCAATAACTCATTTATAGCCCATTTTGATTTTTTTAGTTTTAATTTCCTCAAGTATCCTTAAGTATTTTATGACCACTTCTATTTTTGATATTTTAAACGATCTATCAATTAGTTTGAGCAATAAGTGTAAAAAATATGCTGATAATGCTGAATTTTTTTCTTAAATACAAAATATAAGTGATAATCTTTTACTTCAAAAGGGATATGGATTTCATTCCAAGCAGGTCCCCTCCTTGATTTCTTGATTTAAAAATCCATAAATGCTCTGAAGCAATAATATTCCCAAACTATAAAAAATAGCAAATTATACCACTAATTTAATAAAACAACCACAAATTAAATTTTCAATCACAGATTCAGTTTTTTTTCCACTAATCTAGTTATTTTATCAATATTTTAATTAAAATAATCATTAATTAAAAAAAAATATTTAAAAAAGAATAAAAAATATCAAAAAAAAAAAAATATTGCTATATTTATTCAAATAAAAATTTTTTTTTTTTATACTGCGTGTCACAAATTTTACATTTCTTAATATTTTCCAATCTTTAATCAAAATAAACAATTTATAATCCTCTTAAATAATAGAAGTAGTAGTAGTAGTATTAGTGTGAGCTGTAACACATTAGTGCTTGCAACCTTGGTTGCATGGTTTGCGAGCGAGGTTTGTTTCTGGGAAGCCGGGTGGTTAATTAAAAAAACAAAAATAATTTTTTCATCGGAAAAGTACAAAAAATAGGAAATGAAAATTTCAAAAAAAAATAGGTAGCCAAAAAAATGTCAACAAAATTTATAACATAATATTTTTTAACATTTAAAATGGCCACCCTTAGCTTTAATACACTCAGCGAGACATTTTGCCATAGATTCAATCATTTTCTTGACCATTTCACTTGGAACTTCAACCATTCATCAAAAAAAAAACGCTTTTTGGATGCTCTACTGATGTAATTTTTGTATTGACCATTTTGTTGTATATAAATATACGACCATAAATTCTCTGTTGGAATACGATCAGGTGATCTTGGGCATCAAGGGAGGATCGATATTTGTCTTTTATGAAACCAATCTCAAACGGAATGAGCAGTATGTGAACTATTCCCATATTGCTGAAAATCCAATGCTGACTATGATCAAAAAATATCAATTTTTAGTTAATAAGTTATTTTCCAGAGTGTCCATGTACACAATTTGATTAATTCTGCCTGTTTAAATGGAGCAGCATCCAGTACCTTTATAATTAATACATCCTCAAATTCCAACCAAACCTCCACCATTCTATAACTTTGGTAAACAAAACTTGGGGTGATACTTTTCGTTTGCGGAACTTTTTACGAACACTCTTGATTTCCTGTTTAATACTTCAAATTAGATTTATAGCTGAAAATAACTTTTGGCCAGTCTTTAACAGTCCTTTTTTTTTGTTCTTTGGTCAAATACAGTCAAAAGAGGCTTTTTATACCTGTCTTTTTTTCCTGAATAGCATTTTTCTAACAATGTCTTTATTTACACTAACATTCGGAAACTTAGAACTAAAGTCAGATGCCAGTTTTCTATAGCTTTTTGCAGGATTGATTCTGAACTTTCTAAAAATGTACGATTTATCTCGACTAGTAAGCTTTCGAGGTCAACCAGACCTTGGTAATTCTTTGGCCACCGAAGTCTTCTCATAATTACACTTTGTTGGAAACACGTTTTTTCTGGAAACTCTTACTAAATCAGCTATTTCTTGTTGAGACTTTGTCTTATCCTTCAACAGCCCAATTATTTGCCACCTTTGCGCTTGAGTTATTTTTTTTACCTATCTTTACGGAAAATTTAGATAAAATTTTAGTAAAAAATTAATGTTCTAAACTTTTATAAACTAGTTTTTTTTTATGAATTTTATCTAATTATTTTTAAAAAGGGTTTTGGAGTGATAAGAAGCTTTTTTTTGACAATTTTTAAATCAAAAGAAAGCTAAAAAATAATTCTTTTAGATGTTATAGTTTGTATTAAATGATAATCGATTATTATTTTAAATTTTCAATACTTAAAAATTTTTTGTTTATTTTTTTATAATGTTTTAAATTTTCTAGACATACTGTATGTAATCTGTTTTTTTTTTTCTGACAATGTATTATAGATAAAATATTTATTATAAAAAAAACAATCAATTAGTCCACCAAGCTTAAATTGATTTGTTATCTTTGTTTGTCCCTTTATCTCTTTTGTTTACTAATAACAAAGACAATTAAGTTTTAGTCGATTAAGTCATTTCTAAATTCCTTAATAATTTTGTGCCGCAACAAAACAGAAGTTAACATGACAATTCTATTTTGAAATTTTGTGATCCAAGACCCTCTGAGGAAAAAAGATAAATGTTTCTTTTTTAATCAATTTTAATAGCCTTCAAAGTTTAGCTTTTGTTAGCATATTTCGTCTCAGAGACTTTTAAAATAATTTCCTTGAAAATTAGTGCCACAAATCGTTTCTTTATTAATTAATAAAATTTTTGGAGGATTTTGGAACCAATGTTAACCAAAAATTATCCAAGTCATTTTATTTTCTATGAAACAATAGAGATGAAGAAAATGAAATTTTGGTTCGAATTAAAAATAAGGATCTTTATAATGTTTTTCGGCTCCAGCGCAGCTTTGCCGCATGTCTCTAAAAAACTTTGTTTAAATTATTTTTTAATAAGAATAACAAGATTTAAATTTTTAAATTTAGATAATCAGTTTACTTTGGCTATATTTTTAACCTGTGACTTTTAAAACCCCTCTGGGTATTTTTGATCTTTACTTTAAATGCCAATTTAATTGAATTTTATTTGAATTTATTGAATAAAATTAAGAGTAATTAAACTAAACAAATTAAAAAAAAATGATAATACTTTCATTTACTAATCTGAGCAAATAAAATAATTACTTTCCTTTGAAATAAAATATTAGAGTTTATACAAAATTATTAATAAAAGACTTTTTTAAATTTTCAATTGTTATTTTAAAAGTAATTTTTTTGAAATTAGAATACTTGGAATCAATGGAGCTGGTAAAACAACACTTTTGAAGACAATTATTGGAGAATTAAAACCAACTAGTGGAACAATAGTTGTAAATGGAGTTGATCTGAACAAAAATATACTAAAATTACCAAGCGATCTTGGCTATTGTCCTCAATTTCCCTACTTGCCCGAGTTTCTCAAAGTCCATGAATGCTTTGAAATGTTTGCGACATTGAAGGGCATCGATTCTAAATACAAAAATTTTATATCTAATGATCTTGTTAAAATATTTAAGCTTGATCTTTATCGAAATGTTGTTACCAAAGAATTAAGCGAAGGAAACAAGAAAAAACTTAGCACAGCTATCGCGTTTTTGGGAAATCCAAAATTAATTGTTTTGGATGAAGTAGTTAAATTAATTTTGTTTTTGAAAAATAATAAATTGTCATTATTAGCCCACTACTGGTATGGACCCGTCTGCGAGAGTTTATTTTTGGAATTTGATTAAAAAATCACAAAATTATGGAATAACTTCAATTATTTCAAGTCATAGGTAATTAAAAAAAAATTTAAATTTTTTTCAATTTTAAAACTAATTTTTTTCAGCCTGGAAGAATGTGAAAAGCTATGTTCAACATTATCGATTTTAAATGATACGACTCTTGAATTTTGTGGTACTTTTGAAAGTCTAAGCAAAATATATGGTAAAGGATTTTGTTTAATGGTAAAATGCGAGCGACAAGGTGAACCATCCAACGATGTAGAAGTTTTGGAAAAATTTTTGCTAAGAAAAATTCCTCATTCATTCATTAAAGGTTTGATTGCAAACTTTTCTAGTTCAGAAATAAATTTTAAATTTTAAAAAGAAAAAAAAGCCGAAAGTATTCTTGTTCATATCAAAGTGACAGAAAAGACCAAAACTTCTATTTCCGATTTGTTTAATTTAGTGGAAACAAACAAAATAAAATACAAAATTGAGTCATATTCCATATCTGAAACTACCCTGGAAGAAATTTTCTTATCCATTGCTGATATGAAAGAAAATATTGAGTGAATGGACCATAACAGCTTTGTCTCAAAGTCATTTTAAATCTTTTTGGTCATTGCACATAGTTTTAACAAATTTAATGAAAATAAAAATTTTTATATCTTTTTTTATATATAAGAGACTTAGTTCAAAATTAATGTTTAAATAAAAAAAATCTTTTTTTTTAATTTTTAATATTTGCTACATAAAAAATTGCTGATTTTTGTTGCGTAAATGAAAACACATTAGGAACTTACTGTTTTTAATTCCTAAAAAAAACTTTTTCTCAAGTGTCTAAAAAATGCGGCTTCTTAATTTTTTTTTTCCAAAATTTGATAGCCTTGTCACAGAAAAAGTCTTTCAGAAGGTTCACTTTAAGCAGGAATCGAAATATTTGCAGTTTTCGCTTAGTAAAGTTTATTGAATAAAATTTTATTTCTATTTTTAAATTTTCAATTGATTTATTTAAGAACATTTTGGTTCAGAATTGTCTTGAATTTGCCTAGAATTTTTCAGATAGTTTTTCAAAAAATTTTTCTAAAATTTTTAACTAATTTAAAAAAATTGATAACTAGAATCGAGTTAGACGAAAAGGCACATAAAAATTCAATATTTGATTTTTTTTAAATTACAGAGTAACTAAAGGACATTGATCTTTATTAATAAATGCAATCAAAAGTGTAAAATTGAAAAGCGGAAAAAAAAAATAATAAAAATTTTTAATTTTATTTTTTTTTATTTTATTGTTTTTGTCCAAATAAAAAAATAATTTAAATAAAAAAATTAAATTTGTTATAAATGATTAATATTTTTTTACTTTAAAAAATCGTTGATTAAATTAACGCTAATTTTGATTCCATCATGTTTTTGAGACTTTTTTGAATATTCTAGCATTCTGCACAAATAAGATTTGTCATTCAATACTTGAACTATGCCGTCACTCAAATTTTTCTTATTCAATTTTAAAGGATCAAAGCGAATTCCCAGCTTTAATTCATCACATATTCTATAAGCAACTCTTGGCTGATCCGCCTTAATTGGTATGCCAATTATTGGTACACCATAATGAACTGCCTCACTTGTGCTATTCATTCCACAATGAGTAATAAACAAATGCGCTCTCTTCAAAAGATCAATTTGTGGCGCAAAATCCACCAAAATAACATTTCCAGGAACTATAAAGCCATTTTTTGCATTTTCTTTATACAAAGTCATATTTTCCTTTCCCACAGACATGACCACTCTCAAATTTTTATTTTCAATTGCCCTAAAAGCTTCGATTATTGTATCGAATACAAATATATTGTTAAAAAAAACTGTTCCCAGAGAAACATATATTAGTTTAAGATCAGAACCATTTTGGATATTTTCTCTTGGGTTAATTGGGTCGAACAAGTCCAGTTGTTCTTTCAGCTTTGGTCCAATGTTCAGTTCTCTCACTTTTTCTGACACACAACAGCCCACAAATTTAAAAGATGGATCTAATGCAGATTCGAATGGATGCAGCCCAGGAGAAATGGTAACAATGTTCAGATCTGATGCAAAAGTCGACAGGTCTAGCGGATCTGAGTATTCTATGCCAAAATGACTGGACAGCAGAAATTGTTTAAAATTTAGCCAGTGTTTTTGAAGATTAAATACAAATCCGCTCGGTATTACACATATTTGCTTGAGCAGTTCTGGCGAAGGATAAAAGTTTTTGATGCTTGGAAAAAGGGTGAAAAATTGAATGTATTTGGGAATTTTAGTGCCGGTTTTTTGAAGGTACTTAATCAAGTACTTTGCAGGCAATGAAACATTATCAAATATAATTAGATCGGGTTGTAAGTTGTGAACCTCTTTGGCCAAGTGTGGCACTTCTTTGTAGGACAAATCGATTAAACTCATCAAAATGCCGAGCATATTATTTGTCGGATCTTTTTGTAAAGAATTGGTTCGGCAACTGTAGTTTTCGTACAGGTATTGTCTGAATTGGGCACCTGATTTTTCAATTAGTTCCTTATGATGACTTAGACCGTAGAATGTTACTTCGTAATTGGTGTCGACCAGATCCCTGGCAATGCAAAGCATTGGGTTGATGTGGCCCATCTCGGGCAAAATGAGCATTAAAATTTTTTTCTTGCCCATCTAAAATTTTTGATAAAATTAATTGTAAATAATTCATGTATATGAAAGTTAATTAATTCTTTATTTTTTAATTCTAGCTAAAAGTTTAAATAAAATAGATTTTTTTTTTAAAAAGTAATTTTGCATTTTTTTTGGCTATTTAAGTGAAATTATTGTTGAAAATTTAATCGAATGGACAATATCAAGTTTTATGTCAGCCTATAAATTAAAAAAATTTTATCTTAAATTAAGCACGTTTTGTTTGTTTTTTATATCTATTTGTCTATCTAATCGTGAAATATCAAGATTTTCACTTATCATGTATTTGTCAGTTTGATCTTATTTATAAATTTTGTAATCTATCACTGTGATGGTTAATGCGAAATCATTTAAAGTCAAGCTTCACCAGACTGCATCTTGAATACTGTACAGCAGCTTGCAATCCATTGCCAAAGAAAGACATTAAAAGACTGAAATAAATCCAAGAGCTACCAAACTAGTGTATAGTCTCAGGAATCTTAATTATCTCTCAAGATTAGCAAAAATGAATCTCCGTAAAAAACCAAGACTCAGGAAGCAAATCTGCTTTTAAAAGCCAAAGGAAAACTTCTTCACAAATAGAGTAAGTATGTGTTTGAAATTTTTTTAATATTTTCATATTGACCCTAATCGTTTTTTTATCATAATATAATAATTAAAAAAAAATAAAAATAAAAAATAAACCAGTGAATTCAATATCAATCAGATATTTTCACTCAATTTTATCGTGGTTTGGGTGAGATTTGAGTCCATGGGTTAGAGTGCTGACTTTTTGGGGACTTTTAGAATAGCTATACCCATTTTACCCAAAAATGCGAACAATTCAACACATATCTACACCTAAGTACCCGAAAAAGTCAGCACTCTAACCCATACCCATAAAAATTAGCTGAAATAAAGAGTTTCTCAAATCTCACCCAGACTGCTAAAAAATTGGGTGGAAATGTCTGATATCAATTGAGTTTCAAGAGGCTAATAAATATATATACTTTTTTTAAATCTAGGGTTGAAAATCGAATATGGTTTAGTATTTTAATAATTTTTAATTGAAATTTTTTATATTGGGTTTAATTTTTTGTGTTTGAATTACAAAATGTATCCAATGTTGAATTAACATTGAAAAAGTGCGATGTTGCAAATATTTTTTTCAGTTTCAAAATAAAAAATAATTTTAAGTTAATATTTCAAGCGTTTTCATATTTGAAATTAAACTCTTTGGTGAAATAGAATGAGTTTAATTTTTGTTTGAAAGTTTTAAAAAGATATCCAATTTTTTTCAAGTTGAAAAAAGTTGAAAAATTAAAAAAAATTTATTTAGTAGTAGTAGTAGTAGTTATGAGACTGCAGTATAGAAATCTATACTAACGCCTTCCGACATTTAGCTCGATAAGTGCTGTGGCAGTCTTTAGTTTCTTTCTTTGTTCAATATAAAACAATTCTCTGTCGACACTTTGCATTTCTTTATTTTTTGCCTAGTAAATGCTCCTTCAGAATAAAAACATATGAAAAAAATAAAAATAAAGTTAAGTAAAATAAAATATAAAAATTATTTAATTAATTATTTAATTTTTATGTTTTTAATTTGAAGGGAGGTATAGACAATGAAAATATTTAAAAATTAAATCCTTTCTGTACTTTTTGTACTTTTTCAGAATATTATTTTATTTGGCCCTGTTACTTTTTGTACTTTCTGTACTTTTTGTACTTTTGGTTCTTAATGGTAATAAAAAATCCTTTTATTAATATTTAACTAATATTTTTCTTACCTTCAGCATACCCGAATCCCTAAACCAGGGCTCCGCCCCGGACCCCGTTTAAGTTTTAATAAAATTATTAAAATTATCATTAATCACAGAAACAGGGCCAAATAAAATAATATTCTGAAAAAGTACAAAAAGTAAAGAAACTACTAAAAGTAACAGGGCCAAATAAAATAGTCAGAAAAAGTACAAAAAGTACAGAAAGTACAAAAAGTAACAGGGCCAAATAAAATAGTCAGAAAAAGTACAAAAAGTACAGAAAGTACAAAAAGGAACAGGGCCAAATAAAATAATATTTTGAAAAAGTACAAAAAGTAAAGAAAGGAAAATGATTTTTTAAAAGTTTGATCTCATTGTCTATCCATGAAATATTTGCCTTTCAGCATGAAATAATAAAAATTAAAGAAAAAGAAAATTAATTTTTCGTTAATTTTTGACTTTGAGGAACATAGGTTCATCTAAAAATCGCAAAATATCACCTTCTCCACCCAACTTAAAATTTTTATCTAATTGTTTTTTTTTCTATCTTAATTTTTAATATTATATTTAGCTTTTTTTCTAAATTGATGAAAAAATTTCAAAATAGGTGAACAATGTTTAGATATGGTCAACTAATAGTTCATAATACCTGAGAACAAGAATTGTTCCATTAACAGATGAACCATTATTTACCTAAGCGACTAGGCCCAAAAAACTTTGATTTCTTCTTATAAAATTTTTACTTTAGTGATAATTTATTGGATACATTTTGTAATTCAAATACAAAAGATTAAACCATTTTAATTTAAAAATATTCAAAAATAAATTGAGTTTTGATGTTATTTGGTTACTAATAAATATGTCAGCTTTCAGTCAATTAAAACTAAAAACATTTCATGAACTTTTATAAAAGTCCCTTACTCCACACAAGAAAAAAGTTGTTCTGATGACCAGCATTGGAGGAGTACAAAAAATTCTAATGAAAATCTTAATAATGATATTATTTTTATTAATTTTGCTTACCAATTCTCTCCAGGCTTAATTTTCATATTAGGTCTACACTTTATTTATAAAACTCTTTATTCAAGATATTGATAATGTGAAATTTTAGTAGAAAAATGAAAGGACTTAAAACGTTATACTTTTTTTTATCTAATTGTACAAAACTGTATTATAATTTAATTAAATGTTTTTTCAAAGTGTGCATCTTATTGAAAATTGCAGAGTTTTTGCAAAGCCAAGAATTAGTTTGCACAAATATACATTTAATCGTTTTAAGGACTTTTTTTTTTCAATTTTCAGCTAAACGCAAAATCTAATTATCATGTATTTTATATCAATTTGGAGGAGAGAGTCAATTTTTTAAAATCAATTTTTTTTTAAAAATTTTTAAGCTAAAACATAGCATCCGCTTGGTGATGTTAAACAGGGACACCTGGTGCTAGTAAGGAATTATAGATTATGCTCGAACGCAGGAAAACTAAATACTCATCAAAAATCTATAAAAGTTATTTTAAATAGGAAACTTAATTCTAATAAACAAAATTTTAAATGGTAATGCAAAAGTATCTTTAACAAATGGTATCAATTTTCGCTTGTAGTAAATCTGGAAAAAACCTCCGAAAAATAAATCACAGAGACTCATTGAGATATAATTTCTTAACATATCGCTGTTTAATATGCAGTTAATTAATAAATTGTTTAATATACTATTACTGCTAAATAAATAATTTAAAACAAAAATTCTTGAATTTAAAATAAATTTTTAGATGATAAATTTTTTAATATTTTATTCAGATTTTAACATTTTTAATTTTTTGGTTGATTTTATTCTAAATTAAATTGTTTTTCAAATTTAAGTTAAGTTGTAAATTTAATTTTTAAAATAGGTAATAATAATAATACGACCAGCAAGCTTGTAGAGGCAACCTACTAGGAGGTAATCTATGGGAGCACATTTCGCTTTACAAGGAAAATTACAAAATACAAGAACTTATAAGTTCTTAGAGTCAACAGACATTATTTACGTAAGAAAGAGGAACTGAAAGGGGTTGATAAAAGATACTGTTAGATCAAATTAAATTAAAATAAAAATTTTTATGTGCTAAAAACTTGGTGAACGGTCACGAAGGCATCGTAGGGATTCTTGAATTGATTGACTGAGTCGGAGTCTGTGACTTCGGCGGGCAGAGCATTCCATTCATCGACAACCCTGTTGGTAAAGAAACTGGCCCTCTGCATACATTTGGTTGTGGTTTGACCGAATAGTCTCCTGGTGTGCCCCCTGATTCCTCTGGCCGACCTGGACTGGGAGAGTGAGCTGCTATGGATCTGTGGGTTCGCCAGATTAATTTTGTTGATGCCGTTTAACAGTTTAAACTGTTGAATCACATTGTCTCATGCACGGTGCTTGTGAATGGATGTCACGTTGAGAATGGCAAGGTGGCCCTCATAAGTCCAGTTGCTAATTCTCCCAACTAGCTTGGTAGCTCTCCTCTACACGGTCTCCATTAGCTTAATGTCTTTCTTGCTGGATGGGGACCAGACAAGGGCGGCGTATTCCAGATGAAGCCTTACGAAAGCCAAGTAGAGGGTCCTAAATGTGTCGATGGTTCAGTGTCTGAAGGTTCGTTTTAGCTGACCGAGGATACTCGTTGCTCTGTTGGCTGATGTTCGAATGTGCTTAGTGAACTTAAGATAGCTTGAGAAAGTTACACCGAGATCTTTCTTGGTGTTGACAAAGGCTAGTACACTCCTGGAGTCAAGGTTCCCCATCAGTAGCTCAGACTCTGCGAGGTGGCTGTTGCCGGACCTTCTGAACTCCATCACTCTGCACTTGTCCACATTGAAAAGCATGTGCTACTTATTCGACCACTCGGAGAGCGGGTCAAGCAGAAGGGGTCCGAGGACACTACCTTGAGGAACTCCACTTGAAACATCCACCCAGTCCGCTTTGTGTTGTCCGATGACAAATCGCTGCCGCCTACCGGACAGGAAATCACTTACCCAATCTATAACTCTGGGATAGAATCCATAGGCAATTTATTTGGCTTTGAGGGACACATGACAGACCCTGTCGAAGGCCTTCGCAAAGTCGAGGAAGACAACTAAAACATGGGATCGCCTATCCATACCATCACTTATTCGGTCCACGGTTTCAAGAAGGCTCGTGATAACAGATTTTTTGGTACGAAGCCATGCTGCTCGGTGGTTATGACATTATTACTGTAGAGATAGTCCATCATGACATCCCTGATCATACGTTCCATCAACTTACAGGGCACTGAAGTTAAGGAGATTGGTCGGTAGTTACTGGAAACACTCCTAGTTTCTTTCTTAAAAATGGAGCTGATCTGGGCGAGTCTCCAGGCATCCGGTATCAGGTAGTTTTCGAATTAAATTTCAAAAGTAAAAATAATAAGCAAATAATTGCATATTTCGCACTCTTTTATTCAAAAACTCCAAAAATGCTCCCCGAATTAGACCAGTTTTTTCTAGTCACCCCTTTACCTCCTGCGGTTAATTGGGTGAGGCCTTATTGGGTGAATTAGGTAAACCCAGTTACCCCTGATTTTGTAAATATTTAGCCCGAGAACTAACCTCTTTTTCAGGATATTCACCGAATTCACCCAATTAGTCAAATAAGAATTAAAAAAAGGATTTTTTGTTTTTTTTTAAAATATAAATATTTAAAATATTCTTTATTATTATTCTTTTGAATATAACTACAACATAACTATTTAGAAAAAAATTTAAACGAATTCTTAACGAATTCAAAATAAATTTTATGCTTGATTTTTTTTCAGTTAAAAATATTAGTTAAAAAGAATGTTATTTAAATTTCAAGCTTGAGTAATGTTCAAATTTTTTTCAAAAACATCTTTTTTTGCGTTATCAAGATCTTCCGGCACTGGATCGTTTCATAGCAGTAATTGATAGCATAATTTTTTCGTTTCAAAAAAAAATGTTGCTAATAATAAGTTCAAATCCTAAATTATTCTAATAATAAAATAAAATTATTTAGCCATTTAATTACATTCCCGCGGCTAAATGTTTTCAAACCTGCTTTAATCTTCTCATCCTTCAATTCCTCTTTGCTATTTCTCTTATATTCATCGCCAGAAAGAAGCTGAATGCGTAAGACGTCAGTATTTTTTTGCTCTAAAAGAAAATGTTCAATTACTTTAAATACAGTCTGATGCTTTTTAGCGCCTATCTCAAATTGTTTATGCCAAGACTCGAGTGAATTGTTAGTTCGTGGGAGGTCGTGCAAAACACGGTCATTAATATTCCAAATATGTATCGGGAATAATGGGACAGCTCTAACTGAAATACTATCTTTTTTTAACTTGCCTATGTAATATTTTTCAAAATAATCCAATAAGCTATTAATATTGGATGGGGCGATGTTTTTGATCTCATTATAAGTAAAAATAACATCTTTTTTGGGTATATATAATTATTAAAAGTTTACACCAGTTAATATTTGAGAAAATTTAATTGCTATGAAACATTCTTGCGATGAAAATTTCGGCTATGAAAAATTCTTGCGATGAAAAAATGGCTATGAAAAAAATTGCTATGAAATAATTGCTATTATTAAATTTGCTATGAAATTTTGACTTTGCTATGAATAATTATGCTATGAAACGACTGTTTCCCGATCTTCCATCGAATACTTTTTTTAACTTCTTTTTGTTTGTTCTGATTCATTTTTATAATATATTGACGATTTTTGATAATAAAGAATGAATATTTTTATCAAATAAAATCAAATAGTTTTTGTAAAAAAAGGAAAAACAAAATTTTAAATTTTTCATAAAAAATGGCGTCATTATTCACCGAATTGGCCCTAAAATAACTTAAACTAAAAAAAAGGGGCTCAAAAAAGTTTAAGATTTTTATTTATGCTTATTCAAATTCCTCTCCTCATGATCTTTAAGAACATAAGGCTTGATAAAAAAGAATTAAAAACACAAGAGATATAACGAAATTTCAAATTTCTTCACCGAATTCATATTAAAAACATTTAGACAGTTTTACCATACATAGTTGCAATTAAGATTTTTGAAATCGATTTACTTGAATTACATGATTTAAACGAATTTAAAAAATGAGGCTCGGCTTTAGTTGAAGTTTAATTTTGAAAAAGGG
This sequence comes from Brachionus manjavacas, assembly GCA_019054805.1. Taxonomy (NCBI): domain Eukaryota; kingdom Metazoa; phylum Rotifera; class Eurotatoria; order Ploima; family Brachionidae; genus Brachionus; species Brachionus manjavacas. Next base: position 2,910,958 of record JAHQIY010000011.1, on the reverse strand, counting down.
AAATTCCGCCTTTTTAAAGTGTTGTGTTGGGTTACTTAAGCAATGGAATTTTCCTACTCTTCGTTTTTCTTACCACGATTTGGGTACTTTGCATAAAAAGCCTCTTGAAAAAACAAATTAAAAATGTTCTATTAAGGATAAAATTCAAATCAATCTTTATTTAAAATTATTAAAATCATCGGGAGAAAAAAAATATTTGCTAAATATTTACATGATTTAAAAAAAATAACAAACTAAAATTTTGATCAAATTCGAGTCAAAAAAACATGTTCGTTGTCTTTGAATCGTTTTGAAAACAACGAATACAGCTCTTTTCTATACTTCTGTGACGAAAACCCATAAAATATAAAATTAATTGCATTATTGGTGTAAAGCAAAGTGTGTACCAATGGTTGCTCAATATTTGACTCGCTTTTTGTTCCTTTGAACAAGATAAACATGACACAATAGGGAAGCATGCTCAGCAAAAAATACAAATTGGTCAGCAGCAGCATGTACAAAAGCTGCCTATTGCGCCTCAGACGCTTGGATATATTTGTCTTTTGGTGCTCGTTGTTTTTGTTCACAAGTCTTTCGAAGTATTTTTTGCTTTTGCTCCTGATTCGACTAAGTATAATGACCGAGCAGATGCTCATGACAATAAATGGAACCATTGAAAAGACCCCGATGTCAATGAATATCCAGATATTGTTCAAGAAGTTGAAATAGGCACTATCAGGCAGCGGAAAGCAAATGTAAAACTGGCCGCTAGACGTGGAATTATTCTCCACAATTAAATTCAGGTTTATAAATAAAAAGTGGCTATTTAGCAGAAACAGAGCAGTGAAGACACATCCAATTGTTAAGTCAACTCGATGAAGCTTGTAGAAAAACCACTTAAAATCAGGCAAGAGAAAGCGAGCGGTGCTGGGCTCATTTTGTTGACCAGAGCTTTTCAATCTGGACTTCTTGGAAAAAGACTTTCTCTTACTTCCGAATAGGATGTCAATGAAAGATTTATTGGTGACTACCAGAGCCCGGTCAATGCTGATTACCATCAAAATAATGCTGCTTGAATGGGTCAAAAAATAAGTCAAAAATGTGTGAATTTTACACAGGATGATGTGAGTTGAGCGGATTTCGATTTGGAAACCGAAACGAGCCAAGGCGTCTGTGGAACAAAATAGCAAAACAAGAAGGTCTGATATAGAAAGGTACAATAGAAATCTAAATGTTGATGCCTGACGCATGTTAGTCTTACTAAAAATTATTATGTTCAAAACGTTGCCAAATGTGCCAATACAAATAATTGCAATCAAAAGACTGCTGATAATATTCATGTTCGAATAGTCGATTTCTTCATAGTCGAAATTGTCTTCTGTTAAATTTGCATCATCTATCTCATCCATGTCTGCAATCATTTTAATCTATAAAAATTTTAAAATCTTTATTTTTAATTTTGTTGAAAAAAGCTTGCCTAAAAAAATAATATTTGAAGACAGATTTGAAATCCTCAAAGTTTGTTTAGAAAATAAAGCTTAAATAATAATTTTATTGACTTGCTGAAACTAAACAAATTAATTAAAGAGAGACAAAATTTTTGTATTCTGACTTGACTTAAACCCTCATTACGCTTTTTGCCCACCAGCAAAAAAAAAGAGGAAGACCAAAAAAGAATTAATATTTTTTTGTGAGTTTGATTCGCATTTCTGTTCATTTTTGTTTTCTTAATAAATATATATTAATAAATAAATATATATTAATAAATAAATATAGAAAATAATTTTCCTGAAGCTAGACCTATTGAAGATTTTTGGTCAATATTGAAAGAGAAACTCTATGAAGATGGCTCAGGATACCAAAATGTCTGCGTGAAATCAGCCTTACATCAATTCAGACCCTAATAGAAGGCGTCAAAAGTCAGATTGACAAAATCCGAAGAAATGATATAATGGAAAAAAGTTTTAAAATAAACTTTTAAAAGCTTTAAATTCTCTTTCTAAATCACTTGGTGTTAGTTTTCATTCTTTAAAAATGAAAGGGCTATGACCCTTTTGAAAAAATTCCGGAAACTTTGTTTTCACCCGTTAGATGGTCAATAATTAAATTACATTTTCAGTAGGGTCTAATCGTTTATGGGAACAATTCTTGTTCTCCGGTTTTTTGATTTATTAGATCACCTAATCTTAACATTGTTTACCAATTTTGAAATTTTTTCATCTATTTTGAAAAAAACTAAAGGTAATATTAAAAAACAAATATGCAAAGCTGTATCTATACGCCAGAGAAAGATAAATTTTAATTTTCTTTATTTTCTACTATTTTTGTTTTAAGACAAAGATTTAAGTTGAGAGCGCATTTGGATATTTGGGATTGTTGAAAGTTTAATACCAGTTCAACCAGATGTGGACAATGTAATGAAATAAATAGTTCTAGGTCTCATAAATATTAAGTCTATTATTAATTTATTTATTAAAAATTTTTAAATTATTATACCATAAAAATTTATTTATTTATTTATCCGAGCTAAAGCTCCTTCAAATTTAGAAAATCAAAAAATATCAACTCCGATTGCTTATTTTTATATAAGTTTTAAGCATTAAGGACATGTCATTATAAATTCAATTTGTTCACCTAATCCAAAAATTGACCACATAATTCATTTTGGTTCACCATTTCGTGAGCAAAACTTTTAAGTAACGACTAGACCCTATCTGTGTACAGATTAAATGGTTAAAAAAAGTATTAAAAAATAAGGTTTTGGATACATCCGAAAAAAAATTAGTCCTCGTTTGAAAAGTCCTTGTTTATTAAGCAAAATGCTGAATTTTTGAAAAGAAGACAAAACAATTTGATTCATCAGTTTAAAAATGGTAGCATGACAAAATATTTTTTTATTTTTTTATAAAATTTTATTTACAAAAATTGCTAATTTAAAATATTGTTTTTTTTTAAAAAAATGTTGAATAATTAATAAAATAGTTCAAAATAAAATTTGAAGTCGGCCACAAAAATTAAAGATAGAATTATATTTTTAATTGATGAAATTAGCTTTTATAAATATTCTTGAACCTTAAGAGGTAATTAAACGCCTAAACACCACACCTGATTATTAAGGAGACAAAACAATTTCTAAATACCTAATTCAAAATATGAAAAATTCAATTAAAATTTTAATTGTGGTTCGGTGAATTGGGATTAAAGAAAATTTTATACTGAATAATTTTTATTATCAATTTTTGATAAATAATTAATATGAATAATATTAATTTAAGAACGAGGTAGAACGAAACATATAAAAAGATAAAAAAACATATAGCAAATTGTAATTTTATTTTAGAGAAAAAAACTATTATTTGATTAAATTTAAAAAAAATAAACCAAATTAAATTTTTTTTAACTTGTTAAATTTAATTTCAGTGAAAAAAAACTATGATATAGTATAATTGTTTAATATTTTGAATTATCTAATTTTCTAAACTTTTGAACCGACTTTTATTGAACGAAGGAATACGGTATATTTATTAGACCCAGTCTAATTTTCGGCTCATTTTAATTAATTAAAATCGTTTTATTAATTTTTTGTTTTCTCTCTTTTTGATGTCTAAAATTTATTTTTTTTTCTCTAATAATAGAAGCAAAATTTGTTAAATAAATTATATGTTTTTTTCTCTTTTTTATGCTTTTTTATATCTCACCCTTAATTTAATCACAAATGAGACATAAATGAGTTTTTGGATTAATATTCCAAAAAATAACAGTATTTATTTTTAAATTTAAAATAATGTTTATTTAAACATGTTTGAATTGATCTTTCAAATTGCTTAAATAATTTTTCATCAATTAAAATAATTCAAAATTCAAAGAAACATAAAACTTTAAAAAATTAATTTTTAATTTAAAAATTTATTAAATTCAAAAATCTTTAATCGATAAAAATATTTTAATACTAAATTTAAAAATCATTCTATCTTTATTTTATAAGCGAAAGTAAAATAAACTTAAAAAACAGGAGATTAATTGTAATATCGTATTTTCGAGAAAGCGCAAAATAAGCGCAGGTAAAGTTAAAGTTAAAATTGTTTCAAAAAAAAATAAAAAAAAAGTTCAAACTTTGCCAAATCTTAATCAATTTTTTCGTAAATTAATTTAAATATCCAATTTTCTTATTTTCTTTGCTTCATTTAAAAAATTGCTTCTATTTTGACCATCTTGATTTAAAAAAAAAAAAAATCACCATTATTTTTATTATCCATTTTAAAAATCAAAGTTTACATTCGACTGAGAGGAACTATATTTTGTAAAAAAATATTTAAGTAAATCTTTAGTTTTGTTTAGAATGACACTTTATTAATGATAAACTCTTAAGCTTATTTAAAATAATCGAAAAATCAGCAAAACTTTTTAAAAGAAGCAATTCTTGATTTTTAATTGATTCTGACTTTTTGACTGTAAGAAAAATTTAAAACTAATGAATCCTTTTATTTAACACTTAATATTTCAACAGAGATATTTGTCTAAACTTTTGAAACCGATTCTAGTGATCGAAAAATTTAGGAAAATAAATGAAATTATTAAAATCCTTCTTTTTAACCATTGATTTAGTGAAGGTCAAAAATGGAACTTATTAGACCCCAAAAATCATCCAAATCAATTGAATAACATTATATATTAAAATATATTAAAATCTTTTACAGCTTGTGATGAAATTGTAGCTTAAGATGACGGAAGGTTTCTAAACTTAGCTTCCTTCCCTGAAAATAGATTTTCATTTTTGGCTGCTACTCATCGAATAATCAATTATTAAACATGATAGTTGTATATTTTTTTAGCATAGAATGTATAGAAGGACTAATTAGTAGGCTTCATTGGAATGCTTTAATCTAGGCGCTTTGTAGTTGAGGCTGATGAATTAAAAAAATCTGGTGGCTTTTCGAAAAATATTTAAAAATCAAGTTCGATTTTGGGCTCCCTCATTTTGAAATTCAATTCAACCAAATGAAAAATTTTGTTATTAATTTTTCAAATTTTTGATTGATTTGACCAAATTGTGTTATTTCTACCAAATTTTTTTCTTCTCATGCTCCTCAAAAAATGCTTAAAACACATCAATCATTTAAACAAAATCGATTATTTGAATTCAGCTATCTAAATTTTAATTGAACTCCATCAAGGTGTTTTAGATATTCAACTTATTTATTTAATCTCTTAAAAAACAGAATCAAAAAATCAGGCTTCATGGCAAATGGAATTTTTTTGATTTTAATTTTAAAGGTAAAGCAGAAATTTAATTAACTACGAGCTAAATAAAATCCTTAAAATGAATCAATTTATTAGTTACATCCTAACCTGGCTAATCCGGACTCATTGGTACCCAAAAATCCCGTAAACCTGAATTTAAAAAAAATTTGTTTTTTCCAAAATAGGAAATATTTCTTAAAAGTTAAGTAAAAAATCAAATTTCAAAATAATCTAAAATCATTTTATTTTTAAACACAAAAATTTTAAAGTAAAAAGTGCCTAATGAAGTCTTTACATTTTTTGTAACTTCTGGTTTCTTTTTAATTAAATTAAAACTATTAAAAAAGTGAGTGAAATCAAAAAAATTCTAAAAATTTGTCCGAATTAACCAATTTTTTAACATTTAAAATGATTATAAAAAATCGGTGGTGCGAAAATTACATGTCCGAATGGAAATCATGGATTAACCAGGTTAGACTGTATTAACATTTAAGATTTGAAAAAAATAAATTATAATTTTTTTAAATTTTGTGTATTTGTAAATTTATTAAGGTAAATTTTGGCTCATTATTATGTTAAAAGTCTAAAATCCAAAATGTAATAATAATAACAAATCGTTTATTTAAATTAACTTTGAATTTTGTTCATTTTAGAGCGATTTACATGGAATCACATGAATCACACTCTCAAAATTTATTTTTATCTATAAATTAGACAACTTGGGTTCTTCGAAAATTAATTGAATTTTAAAATTTAAATTTTTTTTATTCGAAAAGTAAATCCAAAAGACAAAAATTTGATTTATTTTACACTTAAAAAAACTTAATGAAATTTTTTAATTAAATATTCTTGTATTTATTTTAAAATTTATTTTCTTACAAGAACTTGAATCAAGTGATAACTTAATTAATTATTTAATTTAAATCTGTCTTTATTTTTTAGATAAGTGATAAAAATTGGCGCGGATATTTGAGGGAAAATGCTTCAAATATTGCTAAGCTTAAAACTATCAAAAATACTCGGCTGAAAATATATTTTTTTTAAGTTAATCTGTACCAAAATCGCTCAGTAGATGTCTGATTCTTATTTGAAATTTTTATTTAAATGATTAATAAATTTATGAGTTTTTTGTTATTCTTCTAAAAACTGATTTAGATTTCCTGTAAAAATACAATAAAATATGATTATTTTAAAATTAAAGCTTCAAAAATTTATTTAAAAAAAATTATGGATCTAAATTTTATTGAAAAACACCTTAAAGATTAATAATAACTTTTCGATTGAACAAAAGCGCAAATTACAAAATTCAAAAGAATAATAAATCAAAGTAAAACACATTATCAACAGATTTTTGTTTTATAGTTTGAAATGAATCTTTGAAGTATTTTTCAATAAAATCTGAATCAACTATTTTTTTTCTATATTAATTTGTCTAAAATTATTTGACGAAAATTAAACAAACAGATAAAAATTTAAATTTAATTCAGTACATAAAAGAATTAAACAAAAATCTAAAAATTTTTTTAAAATTCCATTAAAACCCTTATTTTCGGGCTCTTGATGTTTTACCATTTTTTGCGTAAATTTACATGAAAAAAACGTTCAGTTCCTATCATCCTGTCAATACTGCACAAAACTTTAATTAGGTCTAATTTTTTAAGGTAATAATAGAAAATATTAGCAATGAAATAGAGGCATACTGTCTTACATTGACATTGAAACCATAAAAATCTAGTATGCTCCTTTATTTCGAAGCCATTTTAAAAATATTTTTTCATTAAAAAGAACTGACTTTTTTTAAACCTTTTGCTCATACTGGTTTTTACTGGGCTCATTGACAATAATTCCATTTTGGGAAGTTTTGTGCTAAAAAGAGATCACCACCGTATTATCAAGTTTCCATCCAAAGCTCAACATTCATTAGAATCTAATTAAACTTGGAGATTTTTTTATGTGACATTAGACTACAGTTCACAAAATCATTAATTAAAATTCCTAAAAGACATAATACTAATTTTAATAAATATATTTAATTTTTTAAGCTTTTCTCTGAAAATTTTAGGAAAAAATTACCTTTGACTTAAAGAACTGAAAGTCTCTGAATCGATAATTATACAGAAAAAAGCTTACGTCGCTTTTTTTTAATTAAAAAGCGAGGTGTTAAATGAGTTAAAAAATTTCTGATAATGATGATATTTATTTTCTAAAACATATTAACTATGTTTATTCTTCCGCCTTTTTTAATCGTTTTTTTTTATTTCTTTGATATTTTTAATTTAATTAAAAATTATTTAAGAAAAATAAATTAACTAGTAATAAATAAAAATAATGCATCTCGATTTAATCGAAATTTATTCAGTATTGATGTACCAGATGGAACACAAACCCAACTCTTGATACACTGTATTTATCATATTATGTTATTCCTTTTTATCAGAACAGTTACTTTTTTTAAAGTTTTTAATTCCAGTAAACTAAAAAATGAATAAAAAAAAATATTTTGGTCTTTAAATCTAATTTAATTGATCAATTTTGATAAGAAAAAAAAATTTTTTTCTTACTTTCTGTGCTTGTAAGCGCATTATTACAAAACGAAATTAAATTTATAGCATATTATTTTTTGATGAAACAATCACCGTTATGATATCAAAATAGGATAAATTAAAACTTTGACAATTAAACGTTTAAATCAATTTTTTTTAGTAAATATTAAATAAATGTTCGTAATATCTTATTTTTAATACCTTTTTAGAATATATATTTTATTATTTATATCTATTATATTAAATTTGATTTTAATTTGACATTATTATTAAAATCTTAACGTAATGGAATAAATATTAAAGCTAAAAATACCGGAGAATATTTATTTTAGTTAGATAAATAGTTGTTGAGCTTACAAAATCAAAAATTTTACAAGTGCAAAAATATAATATATAAATTTTTATTATTTTTTTTGACAAACGAAATAAATATTTTTAATAATATTAATGAAAAAAAATTTTTGTTTTCCTCTCGATATCATAAGCCACTAGACCCCAAGTTTTGTTTTATTTGTTTTACCTTTTAAAATGATATTTAGAAAAAACTCTCCTTGATCTTTTTTCCATGTTTAGTATAAAAAAGAGGAATATTTAGTCTTTTTACTACCTGAGATTATTATTAAAAAATTTTTTAAAAAATATTAATTTTTTGGTTGAGTTAGTAAGCTAAAAATATTAAGTATACATTTCTCTGCAGTGTTGATTTTTTAAAATCTAAAAAATGAGTGGGATCATAGAAAAAATACTAAATGCATGTTCTTGATCGGTTCCTCAAGACAGCAATATTTTATCTTCATCTTTTATCGGTTTTTATCAGGTCCCAAAAAGTTGTTTTAAGACTCAAATTAAATTTCTAAAATAAACTTATTTAATTAATCTGGCGTTTCTAATTAAAAAACAAATAAAATAAGCGCTCCGTTTTAAAAACAATCCTCATTAATTAAAAAAAATCAACAGCCTTTATTGAATTTAATAAAAATGGTATGACAAAATCTAAATTGCCATGCCTGGATGCCATCACCGCATACTTAGTATTTTTAACAAGGTAAATTTTCGTAATTTTTAGAACAAAAATATTAAAATATTGCCCGAAAACATTAAATTAAAATGGGTTAATTTTAATGTTACCTTAATACTCAGTTTGAGATTTAAATTTATCATTCCATTAGTGGATTGAAAATTTTTTTTGATGACAAAACGAACTAAATTCACAATCGATCTTCTCAGTCAATTACTGATTTTTTTCAGCAGTAATTTCTAATAGGCATTTTTTTTATTAAAATAAATTTAATTTAAGAATTAATTATTAAATTTAAAAAATATTCGAAAAAACCTGCAATTTGAATTAATAATTTTATAAAAAGATAATTTAGAATTTCCTTTAACTTTAAAATTTCACAGTTAAACGAAGAGTGATAAAAATTCCGGATAAGGCAAAGCTGGAATTTTAAAATGGAAAGGAAAGAAGAATTTTATCGCATGTTCCTTCTGCTGACAATAAAATTTTATCTAAATGTTTGCTTACTTAGGCAATGCCTGGAAAAGTGCTAATGTATTTATTGATTTGGCACATCAAAAATCCTAAACATGTCTTTTAAAACAAAAAACTTTAAAAAAAATCACTCTTTAAAGTAGATAAATAAACTGCGTGTTCAAATTATTCTGTTAAAATTCAGATTTTTTAATTTTATCTTAATTTATCACGAACTATTCTCGTGAGAGCTTATTTTAACAAATATTTCAGAATCCGTCAATTAAAAAATTTAATTACGATTTTCTACACAAAATTTGCTACGAATTACATACTCAAATTGAAAACTTTAAATCCAAAGTAATTAATAATTTAAAAGCTTTTTTTAATTGTGATTAAATTCTGATTGACGATTAAATAATAATTTATTGATTTTTACCTTTATTTTTCAACTAATTTATTATCACACAATTGGGGTTTTTCAATTAAAGGAAAAACTTCCTGCTCTTTGAGTGAATCAATCAGATCTGTGATACTCTAGAAAATTTTTTCATTATTTTTTTCAAAAAAATGTCCATTAATAGACTAAAAAGTGCAAAAAAAAGATAAAAAAGCAATCTAAAAAAATAAGAAAGCATTTTTAAATTAAGTAAATCTTGCTTAAAATAAATGAAAAAAAATTTCTAAAGTGATTCTCAACATTGATTAATTAATTGAATTGCACTATTTTATTACACTAGATTACACTAAATTAGATAGTTGATTTTTTTTTTTTTTAAATATATAATTAGGGGGTGATCCCCAGGTCTGTCCGAATGGCTTATGCCTTCGTTTAAACCCAATTATTGCAAAAAAAATGTTAAAAATAAAATAGAGTTTTTAGTTTTTTAAAAATTGAAAGTACCTTAAAAAAAAAAAAAAATATATACATTGATAGATAAATATATATAAAATAGATAAATATAAAAAAAAAATATATATATATATAGTTGATTATTTAATATTACGGTTTCTTTTATTTTTAATTCTTTTTGTCGTTAAACATATTTTAGTCAAAAGGAACTCACCTTTTTTTTAAAACAAATAAATAATTATCTCAAAGAATAAAGTTTTTTTTCTTAAGCAATTTTTAGATTATGTTTGAGACTGAAATTTTTCAAAATAAACAAATAAATAATTAATGGCTTCTGAAATTTTTCTAAACAAATGTCAATTATTAAATTAAATATTATCTTACACAAATATTAAAAATTGATTAAATAAAAATTGTTTAAAAAGAGTGACGAACAAAAAAAATTAAAAAAATCTTTTAATCACTGAAATGGTAAACTTTAGTTCAACAAAATCAAATTTTTCTAATTTTTTTGTATATTTATCAATTTTATAAATAGATAATTGTCTACTCAAATTTTTATTTGATTTTTAAACAATGCTGAATGTCCAAGCAAGAATGTTTAAACCAAGACTCAGCCTATATCAACAAACCCTGAGGTATCCCAACATTTTTTAAATTTTGTTTTATTACATTTGCATGATTAACAAGAATGTCTGGAAATTTAAAAATCTAAATTTTAAAGCCGGATTTTTATTTATCAAATTGCGCAAAAAAGGTTAAGTGCTACTCAATGATATATTTCTCGTTTTTTTATTAAATCATAGCATTAGTCCTAGAGCTGGTAAAACTGTAAATATAAAACAAACTGCTTTCTAATGTTTATGCCCAAAATGCTCAATAGAAAGATAGAATTTTAAAATTTAGTATAATTTTTTAACAACAAAAAAGCAAACAAAATTTGACTCAAATTTTCAATTTTCCTAGATCTTTTGAAGGAGTTCAGAACACATTTTAATAAAAAAATGTGACTATAAGTCATTCAAAAAAAAAAATCAAGTTAAAGTTGTAAATTGTATTTAAAAAAAAAAACAAAAATTTTGTTAGCTGTTCAAAAAAATATATTATTTCAGCTACTAACAGTCTCAAATCGAACCTGAACTTCATGATCAAAATTTAAAAGATATACAGTGTTGTGAAAAAGTTAAAATGTGTGAACAAAAAAAATGATTTTGAAAAAAATTCGAAGCTGATATTATCTATATGAAATAAAGTCTATTCAAAAAATTTAGGTTTATTTATTTTTATGTGAACGGGTCATATGACAATTCACACGTCCTCACCAAACCCTGTGAACATATGTTCACCTAACCGACTAGACCCCATGTGACGATCGTCCAAGATTTGGGAGACCTAAGATTTTTACTGACAAACATGATCGACAATTAGTCTGTTTGCTTAAAAAAATTGAGCTTCGTCATCACATATTTCAGCTCATAACTGAAAAATGTCAAATGACAGAAAAGCATCAGATTATCTGGTTTGGACAAAGATTTTTAGAAAGAAAATTCGAATGGAAATATGTGGTTCGAAAACCAAGATAAATTGATGCTAAAAAAAGCTAGAAAAATTTTCTCAAATGAAAAATCTCAATGTGAAATTATGGAACAAGGCTAAATGGAGACAAATAGTGTTCAGTGACGAACTGAACATAGAAGTAGACAACAGAAAAAATCGAGTTCAGAAAAGAAGGATCCCATCAGAGAAGCACATTGAAGAATGTTTTATTAAACTAAGAAAGTAAGGAAGTGGTTCTATTGGAATTTGGTGCTATGAGCTACTTTGGTGTAGGAATTTTTTCTACATTTGACGGAAAGCTTAATTCTCATGGATATGTTGATATTTTATGAAATAACTTTTATCAATGGATATATTGACAGAAGATGAATATATTTCAACAACACAAGACTTGAATATCTCAAGAGCAAAATATTCAAGTCTTGTCTTGTTTTGTGAAATATCTATCTACCCTTGTAATGTTATAAAAAAAACTATTCATTCAAATTTTTATTTTTCAGAAACTTAAAATTTATTATCTCTCAAATAAATAAAAATCTTGGCCTGTCAACAGTCCAGATCTGAATCACATTGGAAATTAATGGAATTGGCTCCATAAAAGAGATTACAAAACATGAACTGATGAAAATAGCCAATGTATTCTTTACACTTGAGGTGCCAAAGCGTAATAGTGTACCTGGAAGCATTTTTGAGAGCTAAGCAGACTCTATGTCAAAAAGAAACAATAAAAGTATGAAAATTAAAGGCGGTTAAACTGACAATTAAAAAATTTATTAAGTCCATTTTTTAACTTTTTCACAATTAATCAAATTGAATAATTTAGATGATCTGTGACAAAAAATTATCTCAAAATCATAATCTAAACCCATTCTATGACAACTTAAATCAAAATTAAAATTTAAAAAATATAATTTGGGTGGATACCCTGGGCAGTTCCGAAAGACACTAGCCTTCTTTTCAGAAATCAAAATAGATGCTAAAAAAATCAAGCACTTCTTGACTTTTTCACAATGCTGTAAATCTTAAGAATGATGAAATTAGCTTTATTTAATTTTTTTTTCAAATTACATATTAAATGTCTATTATTTTAATTTAATCTAATTTTACTTTAATCTATTTTTTTAAAGCTTTATTTGAAATTTTAAAGACAAAGTTGAAGGCAACTTGAAGTTCATGATCATGATCAAATGATCAGAACTTAATAGATTAGAATCTTAATAAAAATGATGAAATAAGCTTTTTTAAATTATTTTTTAACACAAAATGTTAATTATCTTTTAAAATGAAAAAGAACATTTTTTTTCCCAATTGATTTTTAATTGATTTTTATAAAATATTAAAGACAAATTTAAAATCCACATTAAAGCATACAAATCATGGCTTTGAATTATATTTTAATATTAATTAAAATATATTGCAGCGAAAAAAAGTTAAATTTTGTATTGAAAAATTTCAAAATACTGATTTACATTTTATTTAACTTCAAATAAAAATTCAAATAATTTTCTTCCTAATTAAGGATTAAGCACTGTTTAATAAATTTACAAATTTAATATTTAAAAAAATTGATAAAAAATACTTTTTTTTAAACCAACAACTAAAAATTTTGATTTGAAATTTAAATTTGATCATAGACTTCAAATTGCCAATTTGAAATCTGCCTTAAGGTATCCAAATTATGGCTTTAAATAATATTTTAACATTACAACGAAACAAAGTCAAAATTTAAATTGCTGAATTTCAAATTTTTGATTTAGATTTAGTTTTTAGTTGAGATAAAAATGAACCTTTTTTCCGAATCAAAAATTAAATACATCATGTTTAATAAAGTTTTGTTATTTATCATTAAAAAATTAATATAAAATGCCTTTTATTTTAAATCAAAAACTAATTTGATTTGAAATTCCTTAGGAAAATTATGTCTAATTTTTCCTTTATTTTTAGAATATTTGCTCTTTTATTTTTAATTAAAGAAGAAAAAATCAAAACCTAATTAATATTTGGCTGAAAGGAAGGACTAAGCTCCATTCCAACCAGCCTGGGTATTTCTCGAGCCATATCTTAAATAAATAAAAAAATTGATTTGCCTTAAAGGTTTATGAAATTTATTAATTTACATCTCATTTTTATTTATCCCTTTTTTATCTCTTACCTTTAGAAGTATTAATTAATTTTTTTTCTAGATTATTAAATAATTTCATTAAGAGTCTACTCAATAATTACTGATCTTTAGGGAGCATCCTTGATTATTCGGAATTCCTCGATAATTTGACCGTTTTTGTTTACTTTTAATTTACTCTAGTTTTACAGTTCCTTGAGTCTGCCAAACGCTGTAAAAAGCTTTCGTAATGCCAAAAGAAAGCGATGACTTTTTCTTTCTATTAAATGCTTCTTAACAAGGAATTTAGTTCTAAATAACTATAAAGCCTTTTAAGAAAATGCTTTCAAGCAGCTTTTCAAGACAGTTTGTCATACTAATCGGCCTATAATTAGATGAATTTTGTATTGGAGACGATTTCTTAGGTATCATAGTCATGTTTGCAGTTTTTAATATTTTGGAGATCCTAACTTGTCCAAGACTTAGGCTAAATGAATCATGAAAAAAATGAAAAAGGAAAAAATACTTAATAAAAAAGGTTTAATAATTAAATGGTTTAAAAAAGCTTTTTTCAGTTTCGAGTTAACTTTTTGAGCCGAAAATATGCGAACTTTTGATCAAATCAAAAATTATGCAATACTAAACTCTTTTGTGAAATAGTTACCTTAATAAAAATTGAAAAATAAATAATTTTTTTTTAAATTTAACTTTTAAGCTTTAAAAACAAAAAGGAAATAGAATTTTCATGCTAGTTTTGATTCTGGTTCCAAGTGGTAAAATTGCTTTATATTCTTTAAAAAATTGATTCTGAAAGTATTTTTTTGATTTTTTCTTTTAAATTTATGATTTTTTATGAATTCTTATTTTTCGCTTAAATCATTTTTAAAACAAACAAAAAGATCTGATTTTTGTAAATTTTTTGGCGAAATTTGAATTGTTTAAGTTGAATTTCTTGTAGTTATTTTACGTCATGAAATTTATGATGAATTTAAAATCATTTTTTAAGATTTTAAAATCGCAGAGACCCATAAAGAAACTATTACAACTAAAAAAAAATAATTTTTGACTTATTCATAGCAATCTATTCAAATTAGAAAAAAATCCAATGATTAACATTAAAGTGGCAACACCGAATTTTCAAAAAATTGGTTTTAAATTTTACAATTTTGACAAAAAATTAAAAGAATCAATTTTCCTTTATCTTTAAAATTACATTTAAGTTTTTTTTTGTCGCAGTATTTTAAAAATTTTTTATTAGACTTTTAATCAAAAAATAAATAATTAGAATCAAACAAAATTGAATTTAGGGTTTTATATTACTCAACCTGAATCCTGAAAAAAGGGCTCGGATGTACGGCTGCAAATAGAAATATCAATTAAATCTCTAATACTTAAAAATTTCTTTTTAATCACCTTTTTAAAACTACGCAACAATGAGCGCTTTTTATTTCCTACTCAAAAAAAAAACAAAATAATTCATTTTCTTTTTTTACGCACATTTTACATACCTCATTTAACTAATGCTTTTTTTAAGATTTGAATATTCAACAACTGGATGTTGTTGTTTAGATAAAAGTAAAGCGGAAAACGAGCGATAGGCGGCTCGGAATAAATCTGAATATTTTATTAAATAAAAAACTGTCTAGTTAATTTTAAGTTAAGTGGCAAAAAAATAAGATCAAAAACGCAAGTCACATTTATAAGTCACATAAAAATTTTTTTTCCTCAATTACCAAAAATAACTTATGAAATTTTTCGTTATTTTTGGAACAAAACAAAGCATTTGAAAAGAAAACCACTCAGGGAAATAAGTTAATACTGCATATAAAGCCAGACTGTGTGTCGTTAGTCCAAATGGTAACCGTACATTATTGAAAATTGATTTTAAATATTAAAATTAAAAAAAATGATTTAAATAAAGTTTAAAAGAAAATTATTTGTACTTCCTTTTTGATTGAGAAGCAATTTTAAATAAGCAGCATGAGCCATATGTTAAGTAATAAGACAAGTGAACAAAATTATTAAGGGCGGTTTCGTGAAGGAAATTTCGATCTGCAGAAAAGGAAGCTCGAGGAACAGGAAATAAATGATCATGAGGGTTTCTTCAGCTTTAAGCTTTTTTGATTATCAATCAATAGTATTTAAGACATTTACATGATATAATAATATAGGATTATATTCATCATTTTGTGTAATTAATTTTTTTGCCAGAAAATGTGCTTCCCAAAATAATAAATTCATGAGTGGATTAACTATGAAAAAAATTGCTAAAAATAATATAGTTGATATGTTCTGTTGTTTAAAATCAAAAGTAATTTTATTTAAAAGCTTTTTTTACTCTAGCCTAGCATGTGACTGAAAGGAGGCTCAAGGCTTTTTTAAATGACCGTCGCTTTTCAAAGCGCTTAATTATTTTACAAATTTTAAAATAAAATTTAGAACAAAAAAATAAAAATATTTTTGATTTTTTTTTAAAAAAATTTAGTTTAACATTTTGACGTAAAATAGCACTAACATAAAAATAAAAGCAAAATTCAAAAGTTTAAATAAAATTCAATAAAAAGAATACCGTAAATCCTTGTAAACTACCCCGGGGTAATAGACTATAAATAGCTATAACCCCCTACCTTTGACTCGAGTAAAGCCCCAGTTTTTTAATTATAAAATTTCTTTTTTACCCTGGGCTAAAAAAAATTAAAATAAATGCTTATTTTTTTAAGAAAAAAATTCATTACAGCCCCAGTGTGCTTTCAAAATAATTTTGCTATTGTCTCATGGGTTTTTAATATTGAAAATACATGAATATGTTTGCGAAGACAGTGGTGAAGAGTCTGACATGGACATATATTGAAAATTTTACTCTCTTTTTTTTTTTATTTTTTATTTTTTTTTAAATTTTTGTAAATTACTACCGAACTAATCAATTATAAGCCCAGTAAAAAATAAATATTTTTTTTGTATTAACCCGGGTATATAGCTTTAAAACAAAAAAAATTCTTTAACGCAAATCATATTTTTAAATTAGAACCCCAGTGATTTTTTATTTGAAGCCCATGGGGTAGTTTACAAGGATTTACGGTAGCTTAATTATTTTAAGTTAAATTCAGTTCTGTACTAATCATGAAATACAATTGAAAATTATTTAGAAATTTTGTTTACTTCAATATTTTCACTTTCGTCAATTTTTATCAAAAGTAAAACTTTTTTCATCTAAAACTATTCCGACAAAAAAGGGAAATTTAGACTTAAAAAATGAAAGTTTTTAAAAATCGGTAAAATGGCATACACATAGAATTAATTTTTAATATTTTTTTGTAAATAAAATCAAGTTAGTTAATCTTAGACTTTTTCAAATAGACTAAATATTCTAAAATTTGAAAATTAATTTTAGTATTCATGAAATGCAAATTTAATTGAAATTTAAATATTTATATTTTATTTTGAGCTTTTTGATGCTTTAATTAAAAAATTATTTAAATCACGATTGAATTCTTCTTAATCATGATCTTTTTGCCTCCCTTTTGGATTTCGAAATATTCCCACCAAAATTTTTTTTTTGCTCTGTTTTTGATTAATCCAGAAAGATAAATAAATTTTTTTTAACCTTTTAAAAAAATTCTTTTTTTAATTTAAAATTACTTGTGTTTAATTCACCGCAAGTAAATTTTTTCACACAATTTTGTTTATTTTGTATGTTGGAGTTGAAAATTATGTAAAAAAAAATTAGTTCGAGAACCACAAATATTGAAAAAAATACCCTAAATTTTTTATTTATTTACTCAAATATTAAATTAATTCCCCTATTATTAAGTTTACACGTAAAAAATTAATTAACACTTGATTAAATAGAAATCCACTTTTTAACTTATTGACACTTTTTATTAAAAAATGATAAAAAATTAAAGAAAAAGTACCTAAATTATGAGAAGATAGTGTTTGTTAGAAAAAAAGACAATACGAGTTTTATGCTGAAAATCATGTCAGCCATATTTTTCTAGAAAGTTGTTCATGGCATTGAAGTTATTAGCTTCAGTTTTAAATTCAAATAATTTAAAAATTATCTTATTTTATTATACATACAATATAGGGTCATGGTTCGTAAAATTATCTTATTTACTTGTTTTTGCAAAACTTACTTATAGAAGACTTCATGGATAGACAATGAGATAAAACTTTTTAAAAAAAATTTCCTTTCTTTACTTTTTGTACTTTTTCAGAATATGATTTTATTTGGCCCTGTTCCTTTTTGTACTTTTTGTAATTAATGGTAATTTTAATCATTAAAATTTAAACGGGGTCCGAGGCGAAGTCCTGGTTTAGGGATTCGGGTATGCTGGAGATAAGAAAAATATTAGTTTAATTTAAAATTGATATTTAAAATATTGATTAAATTAGAACCTTTTTTTATTACCATTAAGAACAAAAAGTACAGAAAGTACAAAAAGGAACAGTGCCAAATAGATTTAAATTATGATATAAATTATTATTAAAGTACAAAAAGTAATAAAAGGAATTTTTTTTTTTTTAAGTTTTATCTCTTTGTCTATGCCTCGAAGACTTTTCTAGCTAACTACATCGGTAAAAATATACTCATTTATTTTGCTTTATTTTGATTATTGTTCCACTCTTGAATGTTATTTTTCAAAAAATCCAATAATCAAATTTGCTAAAAGTTATTATTTTTCGATTTTTAAATTATTTAAAATTAATATTGAAGCTTATAACTTCAATGACATAAACAAAATAAGAAAAATTTTTTTTATAAACTTGAGTCTGACTTTTTTTTTGTCTAATTCTTTACAATGTTCACCATTTAGCATTAATTGAGCAGGGTTTTAAGCTTTAGAATTAATACTTTGGAAATTATTTAAAATATTATTGTGATAAAATTTAAATCCTTAAAAAAAATTCCAATTGCTTCAAATTATTTATCTGTATATTATTATCACAAATTATTGTAATACATGATTTATTTAAATATCTAAATTCTGAATTATATCTTGTTTTAATTTGTAAAAAATAATTGCCTAAATTTAATTTTACATCATTAGTTACAAAATATATCAACGAAAAATATTAATTATAATAATCATTGCTTGATTTCTAAGCTAGAATTATAGTTTTTCTCACGAAGAAAATAAAACAATCAATATTGAGTTAAATAAATCTTTTTTAGTTTTTAATTATTTAAACAGAGAAAAAGTTATTTTTAAATTTGATCAGCGACTTAAAAAAATCCAATTAAAGAAACAATTATTAGATAAGAGACAATCTTTTATTTTAACTTTCATTATACAATTCCCTTGAGCATAAAATCAAAAGATAAATAATTTATTGTATCATTAAATGTTTAAATTAAATTAATTTCCTTTTACTAAAGCACTTTATTAAATTCAACATATTTACTTTACGATAGATGATCTCATAAGAGCATCAGCATTTTTCACCAGAAAGCTTAACTTAAAAAAAGATTTTAATTATTTTTAGATACATCTGAAGAGATTTTTAGGAACACAAAAAAATAATTTATGATATTATAATTTGAAACTGAATGATTAAAAAAAAATCATGATCATGGTTGAAAACTTGTGATCGTTGGAGGAAAGTACTTTTAACAAATTTTGATCAACTGCTGTTTTATAAATAAAACGTATTATCAAAAATTTATTTTAATTCTTTTTATTTATTTTTAAAACTTAATTTAGCTATAATTCTTCTAGATCAAAATAGAAAAAAAATGAAATATAATTATAAGTTCAGATAAAAAAATAAAGAAATAAAAAATGTGTAAATTGAAAAAAAGTAATTAAAAATGACTTAAGGTTAAAAAACTAAAAATAATAAGCTTTTAAATAGATTTTTTTGACTATTTTTAATTAAATTTTTTTTTATTTTTTTGCCTATAGGGTTTAGATCAATAAATAATGATATCAGTGTCAATAAAAAAAAAACAAAAAATTGAAAAATTTTATCAATTACAAATTTTAAAAACATTAAAAACAGAAATTTAATAAATTTACTTGAATAAATAGAATATAAAAATTCTCTTTAAAAAATATTAGGCTTTGGACGAAAAATCTTTTTTGAAATCGAACAAGGCTCTTCTTTTAAAATTTTGAAAATGAATTAAAATGAACAAATTTCTCGACAAAAAAATTGTTAAAATTAATTATTGAAGTTAAATTTTTTTTTCTTTTAAACAATTCATCCAAACAATCAGTGAATTTATCTCAGAATTTATTTTAAAAATTTAATAATTACTTAAATTAACTTGACTTATTTAATTTTAATAAAGCTAAAATTTAATTAGAAAAATGTTTTTGAATTAAAACTAGGGCTTGGTAGAAGAGAAAAAAATTTTTCTTGATTTTTGAGATAAAATTTTCAAGTGAAACACAAAACGAATTTTATTTAATTTATTATAGAAAGATAATGTTTCGTCGAGTTGTTTTTTTAATTTCGAAAAATAAAATTTTTACTTTTTTAAGACGAAATAAAAGAATCTTTTCGTGATAGAACATGATTATTTTTGATGATATTTTATCCATTAGTTTAATGACTCATTTATTTATTATTATTTTATAATTGAGAATTAAAATAATTTAGTATAAAAAAAATTTCTTCAGTAAAATGGGAGAAAAAACACTTTGTGTTTAATAAGAAAAACTTTCAAAACATTGGAATTATTATTAAGTTTTAATGTCTATTTTTTGGTAAGTAAAAGGAATTTTTTTTCAGACACACATTAATACAAGTTTAACTAAATTATTTTAGAAAATCTTCAATTACTTTGAAAAAAAAATAAGCAGCTTCAATCGTTTTTACCAAATTAAAAAATTATATAAAAAAACTTCAAAACCGAAAATGCTGTATAGGATATTTCATTTTCCCCAAATCTTTTGAAAAATGAAAAATTCAGAGTCAGGTAATGGTAAATTGTGTTCTTTTTTATCTTCATTTTTTTATTGCTTTGATAAATGATTTTTTTTAATAAAAAAATAATAACAAAATTGATTATTAAGTTAATTTTTTTTGAATATTAAGAATAAATCCGAAATTTAAAATTTAATTACCAAATTTACACTATGATTAAAAATAATTACTTTATTTTGCATTTAGATATTTATCTTTGAATTTGAAGCATTTATTTGAAAAAAGGGTATTTAAAAAGTATGAAAATTTTTTTAATTTATTTTAAACTTAAAAAATACAAAATAAAAAAAAGCAGAAATTACTTAGAAAATATTTTTAATTAAAAACTAAATTGAATTGACATAAAAAAATGGTATCACCTTTTTACCCAAAAGAACTCAATCAATTTGCAAGTGCCTGCAGTTGCGAAAAAGGTTTTAAACATGGAGTAAAGATAATTAGCAAAATATTGTGATCCCAAATAATATTTTTATTCAACGAACTCAATCCAATGTGGAATAACCTAGATGGTGACATCCAAAATAAAATCAAAAGACAAAAGAAAGTCACCATAATAAGTTTTCTAATGAGGATTCTATTTCATACTTTTGAAGTCTTTGAATAATATTTTATCATTTTCCCAAAGTTCATATTTTAAAATTATCTACAATTTTTTTAGTCTGCTATTTTTAGAAAATCTAAAGAACAAATTTTAAGTCAAATGAATTATTTAATATTCTTTATTTTAAAACAATTTAATAAAATCTTTTTGAGAATATAAGGACAAAATAGCATTTTTTATAATCATTAAAAGGAAATTTTCGTTAGATTACAAAAGAAGAAGTAATATTTTCTAGAGAAGAATAGATGGTTAAAATTGGATCAATCAATTTTAGAAATGCAAATAATTTAAAAATTAGAGTTTACATCTGGTGTAAATTTTGATACTGACTTACTCTTCATTTTTTTAATTAGATTGAATATTTTTTTTAATAATTGAAAATTGAAATTACTTAAGTTAAATTAAATCTAAAGGAAATAATTTCATAAATAATCTTGATAAAATACTGTTTCTTTAATTGTAAAAGCTTTATTAAAAATTAAGATTGTAAAAGAAATGAGGAGCTCTGATTTGAATTAAAAAATTTTATTTAAATTTAAAGGTTTAACATAAAAATTTACGAAAAATTTTTTTTTACTCTTCAAAAATTAACCTCTTTTTATTTGATTTGAATTTTTGACAGTCTGTCTTTCCAAGTTTTATTTTAAACTAAAAAGACAAAAAAAAATTTCTAATTAATTCTTTAGTTCTAATAATTTAAATTTGTTAATAATGCTTTTAAACCAAAGCATTAGAATAATTAAATTGATTATCCTGTTCTTATTAAATTCATCTTTATCTTTATTTTGTTGATTATTATTAATAGGATTATTAAAATAGTTATAATCAATAGAACCAAAATTATATCAGGATTAATTTCATCTTATCTATTGATTTAGTTGTTGGAAAACCGGAATCTTCTAGAACCATCAAATTTGATAGATAGGTTTATCCGTTTTGTAGAAACCAAAAATCTATTTGAAGTGAAGCTGCTAAATAAAATAGAATTTAAGCTGTTTAGATGATTTTTTTTGAATTGTCAATTTTTTCTTAAAAAAAATTTAGGAAATTTTAAACATGCATCACTTGGTTGATAAATTTTTGAATCAAAAAGCATCTGTAACAAAATTCTCGAAATTGATTCAATTTTACATAAATTTATTTTAATGGGAGAAATTAAAAAAAAAGGAAATATCTTAACTCCCCGAAAAAAAAACTCTCAATATTTCAATTGATTGATGTTCTAAAATTATTTTTTTAATTAATGGCAAAGAAATTGAATTTTTAATTCATTCTTTAAAATGTGTTCCTAGAAAATAATTAAAAACTATTTCAAGAATTTTCTGTTCAATTCATATTTAACTGGTAATCTTTTTATGTGATAGAATAAATTGTCATATATCTAGAAGATCAAAATGTTCAATATAAGCCAAAGTAACTAAACCAGTAGCTAAATAAAAAAGATTTTTCGATCATAAATTTAAATTGAAAAATTTAACTAAAAATATTCAATCAAGACATTTTTAAACCTTTAAGCTGATTTTTTGAAGTGTTTAATTTATGTTTAATTTTATTCGAAACAAAAAATATTAATTTTCAGCATCTTCGTATTGATTTTCATTTTCAATAGGATCAACAATTTCTTAAAAATAAAAAAAAAATAAATCTAAAATTTAAATTAGACTAAATTCAAAACTTACTTTCTGTTTGATATTTAATGTTTAGTCTCTTTAAAATTTCCTGGCCTCTGTCACTCAGCTCTATTTCATTTAAATTGGATGCTGAGTCAAAAAATTGATTTTCGTCAATATCTTCAGCTTGGTCTTCATGCTCGGACTCTTCGGAATCTCCACTCATTTCTTCATCTGGATACAAAGCCTGACACTCATTGATCGCTTTGAAAATTGGATTCAGCTTCGATTTATCCTCTGGTACAAATCTCAACGGTGTAATCTCAGATGAATCGTCACTTTCGTTCTCTTCCTCCTTCAAATCTACCTTTCCGTCGGTCACTTCAACTGGACGATCAGTAATTATGTACAAGCATTCATGAGGAAATGCGTTCAAATCCTTTGATATTGCATGAAGAGCAATATTTGGATAATTCAAAATAACATCGTTTCCATTGTTGTTTTTCCAAAACAAGTTTCTTAAATTTTAAATTTTGGCTTTTAATTTAATTTAAAGAATAAAAGAAAATTACTGCTCTGAAATTGATAAAACTCCGGTTCCGAATTCCTGGTCTCCAACAAAAGCTTTTGTATCGGAAACTTGAATTTTCATTTTTACAGAATCCAGGAGCATTTTTAGAGTTTTTTTTTTAATTATTTTTACAAAAATAAAAATTTAAATATAAAAATTTTAAATTTAATTTTTTTTTTGAAATTACAGACAAATCTCAATCACATTCGACCAAAAAAAAGGCAAATAAATGTTACTTTAAAATTAGATACTGACTCTTAGGAGAGAAATTATTTTTAAAAAATTATAAAAAGATATTCCTTACAAAAATGCTTAGCAAAATTTTTAACAAACCATTGAGTGCCAATTTTTTATCAGTCACCTCACAGGTAAACTCTTCAACTATGAATAAATTCAAGCCCAATTTCTACAACTAAACCTCAGATTTTGTCCTCTAGGTGCAACATAAGTCTTCAAGAGTATCAAAGCAAAAAAATTCTCCAAGATAATGGAATAAATGTGCAACGATTTTTGATGGCTTCGACCCCTGATGAAGCCCAAGATGCTGGTCAAAAGCTAAGTAAATAGGTTTAAAAAAAAGTGGATTTTGTAGCCTAATTGGCTTAATTTAAGTGAATACGATTGCCAACGAGTTGGTAATCAAAGCTCAAATATTGGCTGGGGGTAGAGGACGGGGTACTTTTTCAAGTGGTCTGCAAGGTGGCGTCAAACTTACCAAGGAGTAATTTTTTTATTCTGAAACATATTTTTTGTTAATTTAATATTAAAAAGTCCGAGTGTTTTAAAAGATCTGACTAATAAAATGCTGAATCATCGCTTGGTGACCAAACAGACTAAATCTGAAGGAGTTTTGGTTGAAAAATTGATGATAGCTGAAGCTTTGGACATTGCACGAGAAACTTATTTTGCTATTTTACTTGACAGAGCTTACGATGGTCCAGTCATGATCGGCAGTCCAGTAGGTGGTGTTGACATCGAAGAGGTAAAAAAAAGAAAAGAAATTAAAAAATTTAATATAAATTTTATTCAAAAAAAAAGGTGGCTGAAAAACAACCGGATAAAATTTTTAAGCAAAAAATTAATTGTGAAACTGGTTTGACTCAGGATCAGGCGATTCAAATGGCAAAGAATTTAGAATTTACGGGAAAAAATATAGAAATAGCAGCTGAACAAATTGTTAAATTATACAGGCTTTTTGGTAAATTAGACTGTACCCAGTTGGAAATAAATCCATTCGGCGAAACACCTGATGGTCGCGTTGTTTGCTTTGACGCTAAGTTGAACTTTGATGACAATGCTGAATTTAGGCAAAAGGAGATTTTTGCTGAGCAAGACTTGAGCGAGACGGATCCAAGAGAAATAACAGCTATTCAGCTGGGTCTAAATTACATTCAAATGGACGGAAATATTGGATGCATGGTAAATGGTGCTGGTCTAGCCATGGCCACTATGGACATTATTAGCTTCTATGGAGGATCTCCGGCTAATTTTTTGGACTGCGGAGGAAATGTAAATGAAAAACAAGTAATCGAAGCCTTCAAACTGCTGACTTCGGACTCTCAGGTAAAATTTTATTTAATAACTTCAAGAAATTATCTTTTTTTTAAGGTAAAAGCAATTTTTGTAAATATTTTTGGAGGCATTGTGAACTGTGGCACTATTGCTAATGGAATTGTAAATGCGTGCCGAACAATTGACCTTAAAGTGCCACTTATCGTCAGACTCCAGGGAACAAATGCAGAAAAAGCCAATGAGATAATTTTGAACAGTGGCTTAAACATCATTCCAGAGCTTGACTTTGACTCCGCTGCCAAAAAAGCTTGTTCGGCTTTTAAGTCATAAAATGGTGACATTTTTTTTCGTTTAAAAAAATTCCTTCATTTGTTTTCGCATACTTAATAAAAATAATTTAAAATATCATTTTTGAACGTGTTGCCTTAATTTTGTTTCATAGTCAGTTAAATTTTATGTTTGAAAAAAAAATGCAAATAAAGTGGTTTATAAAATTGGTATTAAACATTGAAAAATATAAAACTAGATTAAAATTAAACCCAAGGATTTTCGACTCTAAAAAAACTTCTTATCTAATAATTTCATTTTTGTTCAAAGGATTACCAAGATTATTCTCGCTCGTAAATAAAGCAAATTTTTGTTATATAATTTTATTTTGGAAATAAATTCAACAATGGTCGTTGAAAGAGTTTGCACAATTTTGTTTGGAATTTTTACAATTTATTTTGTCCAAGGCAAGAGTTTCTCTGCAAAGGAACCAAAAAAACACGGCCACAGTCAATTTGCCTTGCTCAATTGTGATGGTAGGTGAAAAATGAATAAAAGGGTTGCTTTCAAGTCGGAAATAAATTTATTCTAATTTTTTTTTATTAATATCTTTATTTTCTAATATTTCTTATTCACTCAAGATACCAAAAATGGAATTGGTATTGACTGGGCCGGTGATGACGACCAAATACCTGATGAAAAATTTAAATGCATCAACCAGTCGTCAGTAACTATTAAAAAAGCGTTTGTCCATGAAATGTGCCGAACACCACCATCTGTAAAAATATAATACTATTACGTCATTAATTAAATTTTTGCTACCAGGGATATCATCTTTGTCTGCATGATGCAATAAATTATCCAGAATCTGTTCCGATCGGTGGACCCCATAGACCTGTTTGGGTAACATATGGAGAATATATTTACATGGTAAAATTAATTTAAAATAAATTAAAAAAATAATTTATTTAGAAAATTTAAGCCACCACAAAGATGGGTTCACGCGATTGAGCATGGTAAAAATGTGATGTGAAGATTTGGAAGGGATTTTAAGTTTTCTTTGTTTTTAAGGTGCTGCCACATTTTTGTACAATCCATGTGCTGATTTTGGTGAAATTGAAATTTTTAAAAAATTAGCCAAAACTTGTCTTAGAAGACATGTAATTACTCCGTATAATTATTTACCCGAAGG
This sequence comes from Brachionus manjavacas, assembly GCA_019054805.1. Lineage (NCBI taxonomy): Eukaryota > Metazoa > Rotifera > Eurotatoria > Ploima > Brachionidae > Brachionus > Brachionus manjavacas. The sequence continues at coordinate 2,884,530 of JAHQIY010000011.1, read as the reverse complement.
AGAATTGTTCAATGTGGTAACATTTGGATGCAAATTGAAATTGAATGCAATTAAAAATAACGAAAATAAAATAGTTGATTATTTGAGGGTGAATTTTTAGAAATAATTCAATTCTTTGTTGGATTAAAGTAATTTTCAAATAGAGACACGCAATTAAAGAAGGTCCTGAATTTCACATTGTGGAAGATGGAGAATATAAATTTGGTTTGCTGGAAAAAGCCAAAGTCTTAACTGATTTAGCCGATTCAAAGATATGTCCTTTTTAATAAATTTTTTTCTTTTTAATATTATTTAACTTTAATTAATAAACTGTGGTTTCAAGTGGTTTAATGTTAATTTTTCTCTAAATTATTCAAAGGAATTTTTTTTTTCAAAAGAAAATACTATTTTTAATTTCCTTATAATAGTTATTATTTTATTAAGTTTTGGTATTTTATTTTATGACAATAGATATAATCAAGTTTGGATTCATTGTTTTTTATAGAAAAAAATTATTTTGTGAATTTTAGAATGAAAATCTCAGAGTTGTTTAAAAAAGTCACAAGTCTCAAGTTAAGTCCAAGTCCGAACATTTTTTTTTTTCAAAAGTTCCAAAAACCAAGACAAACCGGTCCATTACACGGACGGTTTTTTGCAACAAAATAAACAGTCTAAATTAAACTAGATGCCAAAAAACCGGCCAAATTTTTGGCGGGTGGTTTTAGTAGTAGTATTAGTAATAGTATTGTTGTTGGTGGTTGTTGGCTCTTGGAAATTGTTTATTTTTATTTTAATAAAAAAACTTTATTTTTTTAAAATTAATAAACATTTTAAATTATCTTAAATTTTTATTTTTTTTTCTTATCAGCTCTTTTTTTTCAGCTTTGCAGTCCAAAATTTTGATCGCCAAGCTGAAAAACCGCCCGCCAAAAAGTTGCCCGGTTTTTTGGCCGCCAGTTTAATTTAGACTGTTAATTTTGTTGCAAAAAACCGTCCGTGTAATGGACCGGTTTGTCTTGGTTTGTGGGACTTTTGAAAAAAATTATTAAAAAAGTCAGGACTTATACTTTTTTTTTAAGACTTGGACTTTTTTTTGAGACTTTTAAACAACTCTGGAAAATCTTAATGACTTTAAATAAAAAGTCATTTTTTTATATTTTTTTATTCTAAAATTCTCAATGACAATTTTAAAATCTAGAAAATATCTATGCATTTTTTTTTGGAATCATTTGAGAAAAGGAAAGCTCTAAAGACTGATTTAGATGCAAAGATGGTTATGGCAGAAGACAGAAGGTTTTTCCACGTAGTTTTTGTAGGTTGACTTCCACCATTGACAACAAATCAGACTTGTTTTTAAGTCACAAGTCTTATGTCAAGTCAAGTCAATGACCTAAAATTTTTTTTTATGAAATAAATTTCTAAATAAACCATAAACTTAAAATTATATCGGTCAGAGTAATCTCCATTTATCCATAAGGTTCAGCCTTCAGACAAAAAATATATTTCGTTGAATAACGCACATTTATAAATAGGTGATACATTTCTTAAAGAAATGGAATTTAATTTTTAGCATTTTATGATTTTTGTGATTGTTAATTATAAAAAAAATTAAGTTCAAGTAATAACTTTGACTTAAATTTTTGTGACTTAAACTTAAAACTGTGACTTATAAACAAGTCTGCAACAAATTATTGGTAAATAAGAGCAAATGGCAAGTTTTTTTTCTGTTTAACTTTTTTGAAATCGAAAAGCAGTTTTTAAGCTTTGAGTAGAAATATTCAAATGTTTTTCACCATTTTTCGATTTTGCCATCGGTTCATTTATTAATTTTCTTGAGTCATTTTAATCAGTTTATCTTTAATTAAAAAATTAAAAAATAATTTAAAAAATTAAAAAATAATTTAAAAAATTAAAAAATTAAATTAGAATAACGCAGGCTTCTTTATTGTTATTAAAAATATCTAGATTTATTTAGTGTATATTTTTTTACAAATTAAGATTATAAGTATCAAAAAGCAAATTTTCTGATCATATTGTGTAAGCCATTTTGATCGACGCCAACCATTTCTTGAATTTTTACGCAATTTTTGAATACGGTAAAAGTTGGCATTGCTCGAACTTGTGCCCAATTCATGATATCTGGCAAATTATCGACATCAACTTCTAGAAATTGAACACTTGGATAACTGCATGACAACTGTTCAAAATATGGCTGAATCATTTTGCATGGACCACCTTGAAATATTTAAAATAATTTTTCTTAAATCATAATTTTTGGAACCTACACCACTGGGCTGTAAATTTCACCACTGTTGATTTAAACATAGGATTCTGAAGATAAGAGTTGAAGTCATTTATTGTGTTAACTTTACGAACAACCATTTTTATTTATTTATTTTTACCAATAATTTCATTAAACCTTAAATTTCAAATTTCTATTTATAATAAATTTTGTATCTAGTCATTAGAAATAAATGATCTCAGGTCATTATTTATTAGACATTTTTACGCATCGATAGATTAAAAAATTTTCCACATCTCTTTTTTTCCAAACCATTCATCCAATATTAAGTCTAGACAACAAAATTATCTCTTTCTAATTATCAAGCTTTTTTTAGAAAAAATTTTTCAATGATTTACCTTGTAAAAAATTAATTTCAAAAAGGCCTTGGCCATATTTTAGATGAGCTAAAATTTGAAATAAACTTTAAAAAAAAGTCTGAGTAACTGCCCGGTTAGCTCAGTTGGTTAGAGCGTCGTGCTAATAACGCGAAGGTCGTGAGTTCGATCCTCCCACTGGGCAATTTTTTTAAATCTACCTGATTAAAATTTTTGTGAATTTTCTTTAAAAATTAGGAAGCAGGAGTTGGTTGTTCAGACTTATAAATATTTTCAAATTTTTTTCTTGCTTTTAAAATTTGCTCAGACTAAAATCGACTAATTTTTTAATCATAAATATGTCTTTGGCATTTAAAAAATAAATTTTAAAAAATTTCAAAACTCTTCAATTTTACATTTTAGTGATATAACATTTGTTCATATTAGAGTATCATGATAATAAACCAAATTTAAAAAAAATTTTAAAAAGATGATTGGAAGGGAAACAATTCAAATTAATTAGAATTTCGAATAAACAAATAATTTTAATATTTCATTAAAAAATTTACCGGTTTTTTATCTATTATTAAATCAAAATTAAATTCAAATTAATATTAGATAAAATTATATACAACAAGCCGAAGCCAGTTAATTGTTAGTTTGTTTGTAAAAAAATTAAATTATAAACTTAAAATTATATCGGTCTTATCGATCTATATCGATTTTGATGAAAAAGAGTTTAAAAAAAAATTTAAATTTAAAGACTTAATGAGAAAACCGTGTTGTGATGAAAAAGAGGTTGTGTAATAAATAAAAAGTTTAGTGTGAAATATTTTTTTGCAATTATATTATTCATAAATTTAACTAAAAATTGTCTGATTAAAAATTAATCAGATTTTTAAAAGATTTAAAAAAAACCTGATTTAATTAATATCTTTAGGATCATCTTTATTAAAAAATCTTTGTTAATTTAAATTTTAAAAAATTTTTGCTACCTCGAATTTCAAGGTAAATCAACATGCTAGTACCCTTTTTTAAACGATTAGCACCCCATTTATTTCAAATTTGAAAAATAAAGTATTGATTTTAAATTTGTTTATAAAATTTTTAAGAAATTAAGATAAAAATTCAACAATGTAAAGCTTAAATTTAAATTTTTAATTTTTTTAAAAATCTATAAATAAGATTATTGCTAATTTAAACCAGCAATGTTTTAGATGAAAAATATAGCATTTTATATAATATTGTTTAATGAGAAGCATTTTTTTTTTAATTTGTTTACATCATTGAAGTTTTAAAAATTAACCCAAAAGAGAAGAACAATAATCAAAATAAGTCTAAATAAAGATTTTGAAAAACTTTATTTTGAAATTTTGAAAGAAAGAAGAGTCTTCTTAAACTGAACATTTTTTGCTAACAATTGAAGAAGTACTGCAAGTACTTTTTAAAAAAATTAAGATCATAATCTTTATTAAACCCCAAGAGAATTAAATATGTAACAACTTATGTATTTCCTTTCCAATAGAATTTATTTTATTTTATATATTGGTCTTTTGATTTGAAAAAATCATACAAAAGGTTATAGCATGTGTGGCGTGAGCAAATTAATAAATAAAACCTAATTAAAAAATTAGGAATTTTTTTTATCAAGTCATAAAATATAAGCTTGATTGCAAAATGAATTTCATGATAGTTTGTAAATTTTGAATGAAAATTTTTAATTTTTAGACTCAAATAAATGAGTTATTTTCAATTTAATTTAAAAATGATTTGCTTTATTTTTAATTAGGAAACATCTTTTAAAGCCACAATTATGAAACCTATTTGTCTTTAAAGATTTCAAGGAAAGATTTTAGAAGAATCAATTTTAAAAAGAATAAAAGATCAATTAGAAAAACAAGAATCGTCCACAATCAGTCTCTTACATAAATTCAAACAAAGCCTTCTAAAAATCATGACTGATTGAAGGTTCATGGTATAGGCAAAAAATAAGAACCTAGATGGAAGAGAGTGAAGAAAAACATGTTCTTAAAGAATAGACGCTGTAATTTCAAGCAGTTCAGAGCGACACGATTTGTCACATAGATATAAAATCATGATTTAAAAATAAAATCAATGTTATTTAAATTAATCGGAATGGTCTGATTTTATTAATATCTCTGAGATCATCTCTAAGTAAAAAATCTTTTGTTTTTCCATTGAAATCAAAATATTACTTTTAATTATCCTTCACTTGGGATCAATAAACTGAATCTATTATTTGAAAAATAAATAGAAACGAAATAATTTTATTTTATTTCTAAAAATTTGATTATTGATTGCAACAAAAAATTAAAAATTTCTAATTCTAAAATTTTTATTTGACTACAAACAAAATACATCCTGGAGAAAATTCTATTCAATAACTAATTCATAAGAAAAAAAAAGATAATAAAGATTGATTTATTGAGCATATTTTTTGATTAGTTCTTCGAGTTTTTCTTTTGAGGCTCCGACTAATTCATCCACAATGCTACCATTGACATACACTTTAAAAGTGGGCATAGCACGAACACCAGCACTGGCTGCTACTTCATTCAACTCATCTACATCAACCTTTAAAAATTGAATGGAACTGTAAACACCCGACAGTCTTTCAAACTCTGGCTTAATCATTTGACAAGGTCCACACCATGAAGCGGTAAAATCAACCACAGCAGGTCCTTTGGTGATCAATTGAGTGAATTGTTCGGCAGAAGTTACGTGTACGACTGAGCTCATTTTTTCTATTTTTAAAATTTTAATCTCAAATCAACCTTTTTAAATAATGCTTAATTTAGCAATAACTAATGAGTAATTCGTGGTAACTTGAAAACAACAGTTTTTGAACACAAAATGAATGAACTGTTTTTTTTAAAAGAAAATAATTTTAACATAATTTACAAGTTTTTCTAAGCTTTTCCTGAGCCCTTTGTTCATTTTTTATGAATTGAACATATTTTGATCTGAATTTATGACTAAAATAAAGCTAGAGAGAACACATTTTTGTTGACAATTATTTTAAAATTGAGTTTCAGTTTTTTAAGTTACTAATAGCACTAACAAACTATTCTCCAGATACTTACGTTTCCAAATTAACAAAAAAATTCTAAAGTTTTAATTAAAAAAAATAAATGATCAAGCTTTTATTTGAGAAACGTTTGCGCTAACCTTTTTTGCTTGATTAAATACAGTCTGATCTAATTGAAAAGAATTTTTTGGGACACCGAAACAATTTTTATTTCTTTGAATATTTTATTTTGATTTAACAAAAAAAAATTAAAATAAAAATTTAAAATAATACACTATAAATAATCTAATCAATTTTAATTTTATATTTATACATGATAATTTTTTTGTCAATTATTTTGATTTTTTAGGTATTCTTTTTAATTGAATAGTGATGGCTGTGATTCCAATGTAATAATTGTGACTAAAACTTGAATTTGAAATAGTTTAATTTTTTATTAATTTTTGTATTAGTTTTTTATAAAGTTTTTACTGATTTCAAAATAAAATATCTAATTTTTTTTAAATTTTTTTGTTATAATTTACAAAATACAAAGTAATATTTTGACATGTCATTTTACAGATTGCAAATGCCATTTTATTAAATGATATATTTTACAATTTGACAGTGACAACTTTCTTGAAGCCACAAACTGTGCTACAAAAAAAAATTCATAGTTTCATAGAACAAGCTGCATTTCACAGAGTTCCATTAAGATTATTTTAATCAAATGGTTAACATATAGACTTTAATAATTTCAAAAATATTCATTGAAAAGGCTGTTTTTTTAAGTCTTGATCGTGAAGCTGATTTCCTAGACTAGACTAGTTTTGTTTTGAAGAATGTAAGTGTGATGTCGTGTGACATCACGCATTTGAAACTATAAAAAATATTAAAAAGAAAAGTTTTATTTTGTTTAATCTATGACTCTTTTGTTTAATCTTAGTATTCTTTCTCTATTGTTTAATCAAATCTTTTGTTCAAGTGTTGCTTGAACAAACATATGCTTCTTTGGCTCAAGAAGCATATTCCAATGCTTTAAGCTAAAAATTTCTAGTGGCTTAACACGCCCGATCTTTGAAGTATAAAAATAAATAAATTAAAAAAAAAAGGGAATATATAATAATTTTGATGTAATGCGATAATACAAAATTTTCAAAAAAATAATTCATTAACAAAATAAATCTTTATCATCTGACCACCCCCGTGAAACACCACATCTGGCGACGAGGAAACAAAAATGGATCCAAAAATCACCTCTTTTGATTCTGAACTTGACCATCCAAATGTAGGATACAAATGGAATACATGGACTGAGCGCTTCGAAAATTATCTAATCACCATCAACAAAGAACCACTTGATGACCTTGCAGAAGGCGAGCAACCCTCTGAAGAATTTATAAAAAACAGAAAAATAATTAAAGCTCATCTTATTCATCTAATGGGTCCAAGAACGTATACAATCTACTGTAACCTGAAACAAGACAATGACGACTACAAAAGAATTATTGAAAAGCTTAAAACCTACTTTCAACCCAGCCATAGTCGAAAATACCACATCCCGATTTTCAGGAACATGAAGCAGCACGCGAATGAAACGATCGATTCATATGTCGCGCGACTCAGATAAGCAGCTTCGGGATGTCAGTTCACAATTCCTGACGACGAAATCCTCTCTCAAATAACCGATCACTCTAGCTCAAACTCACTCCGCACCCGAATAATGTTAACCGAAAACATCAGCCTCAGCCAGGCAATAAACATCGGGCGAACTCTTGAATCAGTAAACAAAACCATAAACAATGACAACAATGAGCACGTAAATAAAATCCAAACCTCGAAACGAGTGCATTTTAGTCATCAAAGACCAAACCCATATCACCAAAACCATGTCCGGCGAAATAACAGCTACCAAAGCAACCAGCCCAGAAATCCTTACCACCACACAGGATCAAGAAACTGTGGTCTTTGTGGATACGAATACCCTCATACAGACAGACCGTGTCCAGCTACAGGTAAAGAGTGCAACATATGCCACAAAATGAACCATCTCGCCAGAGTCTGCAGGTCAAGGCATTCCAAACCAAACTCTGCTCAACCAAGTCATGATAAATCACCAACGACACCACCTCTGCCACAATATCAGCGCCAAGTCAACAGCTTAGAAAATGGAGAAAGATACGACGATCATGAAGAAGAAAATGCATTCTCAATCAAAACAAACGTATCAAAAAAAAATACGTCAAAATAAAGATGCTTGACTCAAGTGTAGACTTCCTGATTGACACAGGCACCAGTCTAAACATCATTGATCAATGTACGTTTGAATCTCTAAACTTCAAAAAAGTAAAAATCAAACCCTTTAATACTCGAGTGTTTGGCTATGGGTCAAACACAGCTTTAAACATTTTAGGTGTTTTCGAAATTAACATTCATTATCAAAATGAGACCCTGAAGACTGAATTTGCAAAAATGGAAGGAAAATATGGTTGTATTTTGGGTCTGGAAACGCTGGAGTCACTGGGAATAGTGAAAATTACGTGCAACATCAACCTTGAAGACCAATACCCAGAAGTTTTTAGAGATTCTGTCGGCAGAATAAATGGAGTTCAAATTAAGCTCCACATAAACAATGGCGTACATCCTGTTCATCAACCACATCGAAGAATTCCCTTCCACCTCAGACAAATGGTTGATCGTGAGATCACAAAGATGTTACAAATGGATGTAATTGAACCGGTACATGGACCAACACCATGGGTTTCACCTATTGTAGTTGTACCCAAACCTGGTAGACCAGAGGAGATCAGGATATGTATTGACATGAGAAGAGCTAATCAAGCGATCATCCGTGAACGCCATTTGACTCCTACCATTGATGACCTAGTTTGTGATTTAAATGGTGCAAAACACCTTTCAAAAATTGACTTATTGTCCGGATACCACCAACTTGAACTCCATCCGGACTCCAGATACATTACTGTCTTTTCAACCCATATAGGTCTTTTTCAATATAAAAGGTTGAACTTTGGAATCAGTAGCGCAGCAGAGATATTTCAAAACACTATAGCAAACATCATTTGCGACATCCCTGGCACCAAAATAAGTGACGACATTCTCATCTTTGGTAAAACAAAATCTATGCATGACGAAAATCTGCACAAACTCTTTAAGAGGCTTCGCGACGTGAATGGTACAGTTAACAAGAAAAAAGTAGTAATTGATTGCCCTGAAATAAACTTTTATGGAATGGTATTCTCCGGAAGTGGCATCAAACCTGACCAAAACAAAGTAGAAACAATCCGAAGCACGACCACGCCTAAATCCGCAACTGAAACCAGGAGTTTTCTTGGACTCGCCAACTTCGTATCTCGGTTTATTAAAGACTACGCCACTATTTCGGAACCCCTCTGGTCTCTCACAAAACTAAACGCCAAATGGGAACGGACAGAAAAACACAGAACTGCACTTGATTCCATCAAAGAAAGCATAATTACGGATGGCACATCCCATTTCGATCCCACATGGAACACAAATTTAGTAGTTGACGCGAGTCCAGTCGGCTTAGGTTCAATTTTAACCCAGGAAGATCCAAAAAACCCAAACAACACTCGTGTAGTAGCTTATGCAAGTAGACTACTCTCAGACACCGAAAGGCGCTATTCTTAAATCGAAAAGGAAGCTTTAGCATTTGTTTGGGGCTGTGAAAAGTTCCATCTCTACCTGTACGGACGCCCATTCAAAGGCACTACCGACAACAAGGCTGTAGAACTCATTTTTCGTAATCCTAAATCGAACCCACCAGCAAGAATTCAAAGATGGTGTCTTCGCTTAAGTCAATACGATTTTAGCATCCAACATAAACCTGGAAGCACAAATCCTGCAGATTTTTTGTCACGGAACCCAATTGAGCATCCACCTGTTCGTAGCCCAGCAGAGGAATATATTAACTTTTTAGAGTTAGAAATGACCCCAAAAGCTGTGAGCATTGAAGAAATAAGGGAACAAACACGGTCCAAAAGAGTTTACAAAAGGTAATTGAGATGGTCACTTTGGGATCAAAAGACTGTGGTCCCGAACTCAAACCTTTTTCAAATATCAAAAATGAATTGACAGTTACCGAATCCGGTATCGTTCTAAAGGGTGGCAAATTGGTGATTCCAGCATCACTACAAGACAAAGTTATAAAAATAGCACACGAAGGACACCTCGGACGCGCTAAAACTAAATCTTTGTTGAGAGAAGAGGTTTGGTTTCCGAACTTAGGTTCCCTTGTCGACGAGAAACTCGCCGAATGCATCCCCTGTCTAGCCTCGACCCCCCAAAACTCTTACCCTCAAAACCTTAAAACTGATCCTCCTTCAGGTCCATGGAAAATCATATCTATTGACTTTTATGGGCCAATTTATGGCGTATACATAATGGTAATTACGTGTGAGCATTCACGCTACGTATTAACCGAAGAAGTAAACACCACATCACACCTTGCTGTAATCCCCCGGCTAAACAAAATCTTTACAAGATTCGGCATCCCCGAAGGTGTAAAAACTGATAATGGCCCACCTTTCAACGGGCATCAGTTTAAAGAATTCGCTGATTATTTGGGTTTCAAACACAAAAAAATCACTCCACTCTGGCCTCAAGCTAATGGCATGGTCGAACGCTTTATGAAGAACCTGACTAAAGTCGTCACGACAGCTCACATAACGTCCTCATCCTGGAGAGTAGAACTCGAAAAATTCCTTAAAAACTATCTCTCAACACCACACTGCACTACCAAGGTCCTACCAATTTCACTCTTTCTAAAAAGTGACGCAAAAACAACTGATTTAGAAAATGATTTAGAGTTCGATATTAATGATTTATTTAGACAGGCGTATTCAGTTGAAGAAAAAAAGTTAAGTAAAATCTTAATTGAATCAAAAAGGAAAGCTGAGCGCTGTAAAGTAGTTAAATACGTTGCTAAGATTTATGAAATTGATGGCTATAAATCAACTAGTAATAGCAATCAAAGTAATTACTCGACAAATGATGCTAGTTTTTATAAAGTAAAATCCAGTACCCCTAAACAAGATAATCATATCAAACGTCGTTATAACAATAATTAAAATAAAAATACTAATTATAAGAAAAATGTCTCTTTTGCCGACTTAACTATGAATGATGATGATGATGAATGTTCATTTAATCAAAGTCGAACTAAGCCTGCATCAATTTTGAGGAGAAATAATATAGACAATTCTAATTCGAACCATTTTTCAAATAACTCAAATCCCAAAAGAGGAAATTTTCGTATACGAGGCCGGTCCAGAGGGAACAATTAATGGTAAATACTAATGATGTTTTCAAAATTCATAAAATTGGTCAGCGGGTTTTTCAAATTGGCGAAATTGATTTTAGTTTAGACTTTATTGACAAATTAGTAAATATTTTGGACAACGGCTTTAAATTTATTCCTTGCTATCATTTTAATATTTTTCACATTTTCAAGAATTTGATTTATTCTTTTGATAATAATATGTTTAATTTCAATAAACAACTTTTCTATAATCTAAAATCTTGTAATTCTTTTAAAATTAAACAAATTCAATCTAATTGTAGCTCTTTAGATTGCTTTATTAAAAATTGTAAAAAGAATTATAATGAAAAAAATATCCCATTTTTAGAACATTCTATTTATTTTCAATTAGAAGTATTGAAGGAGTTAGAGAATGTAGAAATAGGCACATATAGGAATTTAAATTTTGATGAACTACATACACTAAAAAATTTTTGTACTACTAAACCTTTTAAAGTTGTTGAACTAGATAAGAATATAGGAGCAGGTTTAATTGATAATAAATTATATGAAAAACTTTGTTTTGAGCTTTTAGATGATACGAATACTTATACAAAGTTAGAATTTAATCCATTAAATTTAATTATTGAAAATATTGAATCTAGTCTCTTGGATCTTTTTGAAAATTCTCATATTAGTGAAGAACTTTTTATAAGTTTAATTCCTTCTAGATCTAAATTAGGTAGTTTTAGAATCTTACCAAAACTACATAAAGTAAATTTCTCTTGTAGACCAATTATTAACTATAAATATCATCCAACGACTTTATTATGTAAATTAGTAGATATAATACTTAGACCTTTTGTCAAAAATTGTGAATCTTTTATTCAAGATTCTCAAAACTTAATTCAAAAAACACAAAATATTATGTTTCCTAGAAATTCCTTTTTGGTCACTGGTGATTTTGATTCACTTTATTCTAATATTGACCATGATGACTGTTTAAAGGTTATAGGTGATTACATGAAAGATAAGCTTTGTTCTATACATATAAATGTTATAGGTTTTATTAACATTTTAAACTTAATTTTAAAGAATAATTACTTTTCTTATAATAAAGAATTTTTCTTTTTTCAAAAAATGGGTATTGCAATGGGTTCAATTTGTGGTCCTACAATAGCGAATTTATTTGTATATTGTTACGAAAGAATTTGGTTAAATATTCATAGACCACTTTTTTATGCTAGATATATTGATGATATTTTTGTGATTGTTAATAATCTTGAGGCTTTAGAGAGTCTAAAAAATTCTTTTGGGCGTTTAAAATTGAATTTAGTTCATGGAAATGAAGTTAATTTTTTAGATCTTAAGATGTCCATAGATAAGTTTACCAATTATTTGATTTTTTCATTATACTGTAAACCTACTAACACATTTTGCTACCTTTCGATTAATTCAAATCATCCTGATTTTTTTTTGAAAATCTTCCTAAATCTTTATTTATTAGATTAAGACGAATTTGTTCTACTCTTTGTGATTTTACGAAATTTTCTTTAAAATTGACCTTTCAACTTTTAGATAGAGGTTATAATTTGAAGAAAATAAATAAAGTTTTCAACATGGTCTTTAATTAAGACAGGTATAAACTCTTGGAATATAAAACGAAAAAAGATAAAAATGATAAGGTCTTCGATTTTAAAATAGAATTCGATAAAAATTCAGCTGTTTTTAAATTAGCTTTTAACAGAGCTTTTAAATCCTTAATTGAAAAATATGAGGAATTTAAAGATTTCAAATATAGAATTATAAATAGTACTCAGAATAATTTGAGTTCTTTAATGGTGCATGATTTTAAATTTCCTAACTCTTTCATGTGTAATTTTAAGAAATGTTCTAATAAAGATTGTTTAACTTGTAATTTTGCTAATATAAATAGTGAAATTAGATTAAAAAATAATTATATTTTACCGATTTGGGATAATTCTAATTGTAATTCTTTGAATTGTATTTATATTATTTATTGTAAATTTTGTAATAAATTCTATATAGGTCAAACTAATAATATTAAAAAACGGATTTATAAACATATCTATGACATAAAAAACTTTAAACCTTTTTCCTTAAATTCAAGTAGTGTTTCAATTCATTTTAATCTTAAATATCACTCATTTCAAGATCATTTTAGCTTCTTTATTTATAAAATTAATTTGAAAGACAATTTTAGATTAAATTTAGAATGTTTTTTGATCAATTTATTTTTTAAATTAGATCTGCAATTGATAAATGATTTTATACCAAGCATTAAAACTTTTTATAAATGAACGATGTAAAAATTGAAACTTTACTTTTCTTAATGAAACAAAAAATATTTTATTCTTTCTCTTTCTTTTCTAATTTATTTTTTGTATAATAACCTTATAACATTTTTTATTTTTTAATTTTTTAGAGCTTAGAAGAAGGCTTTTAGCCGAAACCGGTCGCTCTAATTTAAAGAGAAATTTAAAAAGAAATTTAGTCTTTTTTTTTTTAATAAATTTTTAAAAAAATTTTTATTTAAATAAAACATTTTCATTAAAAATTCAACAAAAGAAGAGCACAAAATACACACCGATTTTTAAACCAACACCACTCACAGTCACGGACAAAAAAGGCACAATGGTCACTGCCACAAACAAAACCAACAACAGCACAATCACCCGAAACATCACACATTTCAAAGTCATAAAGCCATCAATTGTAGCTTGCAAAGAACAACAAACTGTCCAACCAAATGACATCCTTATTAATCTCAAAGTGGTGGAAATAATAGAGAGCTGTAAAGAGAAGGCTCCATCTGAACTTCTGCCTGAAAATCTCACGATACATAATGAAATTCAGATTGACCAAATCAGCTCACCTCTAAATCACAACGTACTATTAACTAGCGTACCAACTACTCCAGAGACTCGAATAGGCCAAAACGAAAACCCCAACAACTTGAACAACACATCTCACACTGGAGAAAATATTAATAAAAGTCAGCCATCAAACCCTGACACTCTCGTTGAACCGGAATCGCCTGAAGTCCCTCAGACCTCCGAAAAACACTGTCAATCAGCCCATCAAACAGTGCTAGCGTCTAACATCAAAACGCTAAAACTACGCCAATCCACTAGGACAAAACAACTCCCAAAACAATTTGACATCAAATCGGTGAACTCAAAATCCTACTCAATCAACCGAGTCAATAAGTAAAAAGAGGAGAAGATGTGATGTCGTGTGACATCACGCATTTGAAACTTTAAAAAATATTAAAAAGAAAAGTTTTATTTTGTTTAATCTATGACTCTTTTGTTTAATCTTAGTATTCTTTCTCTATTGTTTAATCAAATCTTTTGTTCAAGTGTTGCTTGAACAAACATATGCTTCTTTGGTTCAAGAAGCATATTCCAATGCTTTAAGCTAAAAATTTCTAGTGGCTTAACACGCCCGATCTTTGAAGTATAAAAATAAATAAATTAAAAAAAAAAAGGGAATATATAATAATTTTGATGTAATGCGATAATACAAAATTTTCAATAAAATAATTCATTAACAAAATAAATCTTTATCATCTGACCACCCCCGTGAAACACCACAGTAAGTATTAAGTATTTTAATAAATATGTTCCGAGTGAGCCATCTCCGCAAGCTTGCTTGATGTAACTCTTTATCATTATTATTATTATTATTATTATTATTATTATTATTATTATTATTATTATTATAAAAAAGCTACAGCAAGACTAGCTTGCGGAGGCGTCCTACATGAGAGGTCGCCTATGGTAGCTCGTTGCACATAATGAGATAAAACAGTGATAGAAATATACAATAAAAATTTTAGGGTTAAAAAAAAGTTAAATAATTTTTGCAAGATTAAAAAAATAGAACTAATAAATAATAAAATTGCTTGTGGTGCCTATGGAACGGTAGTTTGGGTACAAGACCGTTAAAAGTTTTTATTCTTAATAAAATTTATGAAGCAAGAAATTAAGATAAAAATAAACCATAATTGTTTAAAATTCAAAAATTAAAGTCCAAGTCCGGACTTGGATTTAAAATAAAGTCTTTGGCTCCGAATTAAAAAAAAAATAATATCATTCCAATGAATAAGTAGTCAAGTTTGAACGGATTGGACTCTTGTAAACTTCTATTGCCCAGTAAGTTCTATTTTTTATTTTTATGTTCATTATTTTTTTTATTATGTTCGATTTGGCGTGTATTTTTTTCAAAGGTCATTGAAATGTTTTTTTTAAGCCGAGTTTTGGATCGAGGTAGTGTCCAAGGAAACGTGGAAAGGGATCTAATGGTACATCTCTATTATTAAGACATAAATTCAGTTTATAGTTTTTCTCATATTTTTTCTAAACCAGGCAAAAGAGAAAACTGAGTAGACTGTTTTTGAGCAATTAATACTTAGTTACCAAAATTTACAAAAATTTTCAATTGAGCTTATGGCTTTTTGTAAGTAAGTTTCTATTTTCCTAAGATTTTTTTGGTGAACCAAATTTTCAAATCGTCGGCAAATAGCGCTTTATGAATATATTTTGGTAGATTAGTTACGATGTCGCTGATAAAAAATTGAAAATAATGAAGTAGAAAGACAGTTCCTTGAAAGCCCCAGAAATGATGTCAAAATCTTGGGATTTGAAGAATATGGTAATACGCATAATGGGCGCTACAGGCAAATGTTTGATATTTTCTAAGTTAATTTATTAGACAAAATTTTCCTCAGCATGAATTTCATTAGATAATAGAGAAATAAAATTTAATTGAATTTAATATTAAGCTAAAATTTAATGATCTGTTAAACTCAAACTACCTAAAAAAATTAAAGAAAGGAATTGAAATAATAAAATTATAAACTAAACATGGATTCGATTTAATTCTTGATTCAAATTCTAGATGACCATATCAATTACTTTTCTAAATTTTGTCAAATTTTCCAAACAATTCAAACTAAGCCTTCTAAAAATCATAGCTGGTTGAAGGTTCATGGTATTGTGGCAAAAAATAGAAAACACTGAGGCTACAATTATTAAGAAAAAACTTATTCTTCAAAAGACATCAGGACAAGTAATCTTCTAAGTGCACTTGGTAACGATTTTTGGAAGACCATTTTTGGCTAACCAAAATTTGCTAACCACAAAACAAAGCAAAACCAACATCACTAACTTCGTTTAGAAAAAATAGAAGAAGAACTTCTTAAAGGAAAAACGCTTTTCATTAAAAGGTAATTAAACAATAAATTGTCAATGGGTACATTAAAGGATAATAAATAAATAAATGTAAAGAACTGATGAGCTCATGAAAGAAGATAGAAATGAAGATATGGATATTTCTCAGAAAATAGAGTTTAAACTGAGAGAGTTAGGAAATAAAAAATCAGAATGGGATAACTGACTTGATTAAAGAATGCTTAGGAAATATAGAAAATGAGACCTTTAGAAAAATGCTTAAAGAATTAACCAAGTCCCATTAAGGGAAAAGATAGAAAATCTATTAACTCTAGTGGAAATCCATCGACGAACTGTTGATCCTCCAAGGTTTGAACTGAATTCTTGCCTCCTAGATCGAAATAAAGAAAATAAAACTTGAATAATATGCGAGGAAAGAGCGGTGCGTGACGAGCATATTAAGCATAGACTCACGTGAATAAAAAACAAATACTGAAAAGTTATCAAAATAATTCTAAGAGTATACACATTTATTGATTAATTACATGTTAATTTTTACTTTTTTGAAACTAATAAAAATTTGATTATTGATTGCAACAAAAAATTAAAAATTTCTAATTCTAAAATTTTTATTTGACTACTAACAAAATACATCCTGGAAAAAATTCTATTCAATAACTAATTCATAAGAAAAAAAAAGATAATAAAGATTGATTTATTGAGCATATTTTTTGATTAGTTCTTCGAGTTTTTCTTTTGAGGCTCCGACTAATTCATCCACAATGCTACCATTGACATACACTTTAAAAGTGGGCATAGCACGAACACCAGCACTGGCTGCTACTTCATTCAACTCATCTACATCAACCTTTAAAAATTGAATGGAACTGTAAACACCCGACAGTCTTTCAAACTCTGGCTTAATCATTTGACAAGGTCCACACCATGAAGCGGTAAAATCAACCACAGCAGGTCCTTTGGTGATCAATTGAGTGAATTGTTCGGCAGAAGTTACGTGTACGACTGAGCTCATTTTTTCTATTTTTAAAATTTTAATCTCAAATCAACCTTTTTAAATAATGCTTAATTTAGCAATAACTAATGAGTAATTCGTGGTAACTTGAAAACAACAGTTTTTGAACACAAAATGAATGAACTGCTTTTTTTAAAAGAAAATAATTTTAACATAATTTACAAGTTTTTCTAAGCTTTTCCTGAGCCCTTTGTTCATTTTTTATGAATTGAACATATTTTGATCTGAATTTATGACTAAAATAAAGCTAGAGAGAACACATTTTTGTTGACAATTATTTTAAAATTGAGTTTCAGTTTTTAAGTTACTAATAGCACTAACAAACTACTCTCCAGATACTTTATTTCCAAATTAACAAAAAAAATTCTAAAGTTTTAATTAAAAAAAAATAAATGATCAAGCTTTTATTTGAGAAACGTTTGCGCTAACCTTTTTTGCTTGATTAAATACAGTCTGATCTAATTGAAAAGAATTTTTTGGGACACCGAAACAATTTTTATTTCTTTGAATATTTTATTTTGATTTAACAAGAAATAAATAAAAAATTTGTTCTTTTTATTCATTAAATGTTTAAAAAATGCTCAGATGATTTTTTGCCTATCGTTTCCAATGATAGTTGAATTGATTTTTGGGAACTTATTTGTATTTATCATTCGTTCTCGTATTAGGGAACGCTTTGCTCAAAATCATATGATATGATTTTAAAATAAAATATAAAAATTCTTAGAGACGTATATTATTAATGAAGAGAACTATATGCAGTGTGGAGTGTGGAGTAAGAATTGGTGCCGAAAGTATGTTAGTTAGATTTATGCATGATAAAGTCAAGTCTGGACTTTGACTTAAAATTTTATTTTTTAGAATTTAATTTAAAACTTAAATTCTTTTTTAAAAATTTTTGTTTTAAAATTTAGTTCTCGAATTTCAATGTTTTAAAATTACATTTTATCATTGTTAATTTTTCTGTAATTTGGTGTTAATATTGAACGATGAGGTCTAATGTTATACCCTGAAAACAATTAAGTTGACTTGAGTGC
Source organism: Brachionus manjavacas (assembly GCA_019054805.1). Taxonomy (NCBI): domain Eukaryota; kingdom Metazoa; phylum Rotifera; class Eurotatoria; order Ploima; family Brachionidae; genus Brachionus; species Brachionus manjavacas. The sequence goes on along the minus strand of JAHQIY010000011.1, from coordinate 2,866,382 downwards.
ACTCAAGTCAAAGTCGACTTTGACTTTGATTATCACGGGTTTAAGGTCGCATCAAACTCTGAAATTCCTAATTTAATGCGTCATCAAGACTTAAGTTTAAAAAAAAAATTAAAAATATCGAAAAAATAAACTGAAATATGAGAACGATATGAATTTGCTAATCTCCATCTGAAAGAATCATTTGACAATTAGTTATTTGTTGATGATAAGTAACAAGATTTTTCTCTTTTCCTCTATTTCATATGAGACTTAAAACTTCACGTTTCAAGTATAAAGAAGAAAAACTCTTGAAAATTCTCAAGATATAAATTTTATTGAACACATAAATGGCATGATTTGAAAGAATGTGTGAGAAATCATAAATTTCGAAACCAACAACAGCTTTATATAACTTTACTGAGTTTGAATAAAATTAAATGCTCAACAGTTCAATAATTATATCAATCACTTAAAAAAATTAAGAATAATAAAAGAACGAAAGGCGAATTGGACAGATCATTAGATAGATGGATATTTGCAAATTAAGCTTAAAATTAATAGAAAATATATGAAATTAAAATTTTTATTAAAAATAGATTACTTGATTTTAAATGCTTTTTGGTGAACTGAAATATAAAATTTGAAGTTTTAATCAATTATTAAAATTTTAGATGAAAATAAAAGTTATGTTTAAATTCAAGAATTAATTTTGAAAATTAAAATAAACAAAATGGACATAATGTCATAAAATATTTAAAAAAATTTAATCGATTCTTTAGACTAAATTGGTTGGAATAGGAAGAATCAAATCGAATTATAATGAAGTTGATGGAATCGTTGGACTGGAAAGGAATGTTTTTTTTGGAATGCGTTTTCATTCCTTTCTCAAATTGGAAACGATTCTGCAGCTGTGATGAGCGTTAGACATGCTTTTCTAACAAAAAGAGTGGTTCCTCATCAGAATAAGTTGCCAGAAAAATTGGTAAAATCTTAGTCAACCGCTGGGTTCAAAAGCGGTGTCGCAGCAAAAACTACTACTAAAACTACTTGAGTTGAGTTTCACTTTATGACTTTTAAACAACTCTGTTGAAGAAAGAGAAATAAGGGGAGATCTTATTCAAATATTTAAAATTGCAAGGGGTTTCTAGAAAAAAAAATTCTTAAAATTAATTTAAGATCACGCGAATTCGCTTTGGTTAGACAGTTTACCTCCATTTTCGATATCTTTTAGAGAGAAGGCTCCATTTGACACTTTTTTTATTCTTGAAATTACATTTTTACAGGTTACTGCATCGAGTTGATCTTCTACTTATTGCAATTATTACCCAGTCGAAAACTGTAACTCTTTTTTTATAATGAAAGGGGTTTAAACATAAAAAATTTGAAATATTCAAGCAAATATTTAATTTTTCCAAGATTTTATTTAAAATACAGAAACAACACAAAAAAATTTAAAAAAAATCTACATTTAGCTCATAAAACAGTAAATGAGATACTTCATAGAATCAAATTTTTTTTGTATTCTAAATTTAAATATATTAAAATAAAAAATTTACAAATTTCAAATAAATATCCACTAAATACCTTTTTCGAATTTGCAATTAATTAAATTTTTTCTCCTTTTTTTAAATCAGGTGTACTTATATTATCTTTGTCTATTTTTGCCCATGGTTGAAGATTAGCATCCAAAAGAAACAAACTTATTGCTCCACCAACAATGTAGATTACTGAACATATAATAAAAACCATTTGCCATTCTTCTTGGGAGTGCTTCAAAGGAAAATTAAAAATAAAATAAAAAGAAATTGATCTTGCCTATTACATTTTTAGTCATTAAGCCTGCAATATAGGGACTTAAAATGCCGGGCAACGTTGCTATGGTGTTCGAGACTCCGAACAAGATGCCCGAGTAAGGTCCGGCTATGTCATTTATGTTGACCAAATATCCTGCGCCTGTGTTAACAGCACTTACAAAAAAATTTTTTAGTCATTTGGTCTGATCAATATCAGCATTAAGCTTTAAAATTAAATTACTCAAACGAAACGCCTAGGGTCAAAATTATAACACCAAGAACAACATTTGAACAATCGATGAATGAAAGCCCAATGATTAAAAATGCCGGAATAAAGTGTCCAATTGCGCTGAATATTCTTCTTACCATTGTTCTTGAAATCTTTGTATTCTTGGTGGCATAATCGCTCAGAAAACACGCAATTGTTGTTGCTATCCAACTGGCAGCGTAGGGTATTGAAGAAACAAAGCCATTCTTTGAAAAATAAAAATGATTCCATGGAAAAAAAAAGCGACCTTACAGATTTGATGTCAAAGTGTAGCACGTCCTTTAGAAAAGATGGTATTTGAGTCAAGAATAAGTAATTGCCCCAATTATGAGCAAAGTGAGCTATGAAAATTGACAAGCAAGCTTTGGATGTCAAAATTTCAGTCCATGGTATTTTCTTCAATTTGAAAAATATTAATTAATTTTATTTTTTTTTTATTTACATTTTTGATATTAATAGATTTTTTTGTTTCCTCAAAAATAAATTCTTTTTCCCTCGCGCCAATAAACTTGTGCTCGCTTGGAGTATCACTTGCCAAAGTCAACATTAGCACAGACCAGACAATGCCTGCAAAGCCGAATATGTAGAAAATTGAGGCCCAGCCACCATCAAATCCATAGACGCACAAAATTCCTCCGAGAGACAATGCGATAATATTTCCCATTTTAGATCCCGAGCTGGCAATTCCGACTAGCCTGCTTCTTTCGCTATTAGGAGCCCAATAGGCCCAGAAAGCACTTGCACTCGGCCAAAATGCTCCCTAATTAAATGAAAATTTTATTATTTTTAAAATCAAGTCTGTGATGTTACATGGGCCAAGCCGGTAAAAAAAAGACAAACAATGAGCGCTTTGTAGCTTAGGCGAGCAAAAAAAGGAATTAAAATTGTGAAAAGTGAACCGATGCCCATGCTCAGAGCTATAACCTTTTTTACACTAAAAATATAAGACAACCATCCGCCAGGAATCTTTATCTAAAGATTAGATGTTGTTCAATAAAAATAATATCTTAAAGACTTGTGTTATAATGTATCCATAAAAGTAAGCGGATAGTATGAAACCTTGGGTCGATTTCCTCCAAGCGAATGGACCATCCTTAAAATAAAATTTAATTTTTGATAAATTTATATTTTTATAAGTTTAATGTTATTTTTTACGAAAAGTAAAATTAATTTATTTGAAATTAATAAGATGATTATTTTTATTAACTTACATGCTTGATTTTGGAATTGTAAATGTGGTTTGGACATAAATGGTCTGATGAATTTTGAGATAAATCTGTCAAAACAGTTTGCTGTGATCTAGAGTTTTTGAGAGCAGTATTGTTTATCATGCTTTAAAAAAATATGATATTTTTCAAAATGTTAATCAATTTTACCAAACTATGGCAATGCTCATGTCAATTTTTTGCATGCTTAAAAATAAATTTAGTTTATTTTTGTTGATTTGGAAAATGTTACTAGTTAAGACAAAATCCAAAAAACATCACGATGGCCATTAGGAATCTGACCGAAAATATAAAGCTCGGCTCTTTTTAAAAAAATTTATTTGAGAATTTTAAAATTTAAGAAGCAAAATAACTTTTTTGCTCATTATCTTCCATATTTGATTGAGCTAAATGGTCTAAAACTTTTTAAAATTTAATTTCACCTTTTATTTATTAAAAAAAGACTTTCTGCTATTTTTTAAAATTTTTTTAGATAGTTTTTTGTTCTACTCTAAAAGCTTTACTCGACAAATATTCAAAATTGTTGTGTTTTTCTCTCTTGTTTTAAGAAGTTTTGATTAGAATGTGAAAAGATAATAGAATAAAAATTTTATTTAAATACAAAAAGAATTATTCAAATTTAAATTGACTAAGAGTCGGATCAAAAATTTGCTAAATAAACTTGAAAAACAACTCATTTTAGGATATTTCTTTTAGGCTGAATTAATATTTTGCATATTTTTCTCAGTCACTCAATAACTCTAGCAAATCGAATAGAATTAATGGGTTTGAAACCGTGGGCTTTAATTTACTTCATCTGATCTAAAATTAATATTTTTTTTTCAAAATTAGAATACTTAAAATAAAAAGAATACAAAAAAAAGGTTTATTTTTAATTAAAAGCTAAAATTTAGTGATGGTTTCATTGTCGTATTCATATTTGTTTCTTTTTTTTTCTGGAGCTTTGCTTTTAGCCCATTCTTGAATTTGACCATCGCAAAAGACACAATAGAAAACTCCTCCGATCAAAAATATAACTGCGCATATAATAAACACTATTTGCCACTCTTTTTGAGTTTCCTTAAATAAAAAATTTTATAAATTTAATTTTAAAAAACAAAAAATTCTCATTAATATAACTCTCATTTTTTTTAGCTTATTTACTTTTTTTTAAATTTTTTTTTTATCTAATTTTATTAACTCTAATTTAATTTTTTATTTTGATTTTGATTTTTTAATTTATTCTGAAGAAGCCCTAGCTCGATACAGAAAACAAATAAATAAAGAAAAATAAATAATCTCTAGTTCGATATAGTTAATCAAATAAATAAATAAATAAATCTCTATTAAAACTCGGGAATTTAAAAAAATGCCTGTAATAGAAGAAATTCCTCAAGATTAGGCCTTTGAAGCTTATACTAAAGGAAAAACTAGAGGAAAAGGTAAATGTTATCTTACTTTCTGTAGTTTTCGCTCCTATGAAGATGCTAAAAAATGCCTCGATAGAGAGTTCGATTTTTTTGTCCTTAAAAAATACATTTTGTTTTTATTTTTTAGATAATATGTACTTCATATTTCTAAAAAAAAGTAATGAATAAAAAATTTTGTTCCAAATTCAGTATTTTAGTTATTTTTTGCAAAAAATAAACACAGGTTTTAAATAAAATTATTAAATGCCGTAAATATTTCTTTATTGCACTGTTTAATTTTATTTATTTTTTTCTATTTTTTTTTTCTATTAATACATTATTAGTCACAAGTCAAGTCGAAGCCATCACTTGGACTTAAATTAGATTTCTTCGGACTTTTTTTTCATGACTTTTGAACAATTCTGCTGAAAACAAAGAAAAGATAAATTTTCATTAAAGAGGTGTTCTTTGCCTGATCGTACCATGAATTTATTTTTAATAAAATTAAAGAAACACTTTATTTAGTTACCAATTAAAAAGGTAAATAAGTTATAAAATTTTCGAACCATTAGAATATTTCTTTTTCTAAGAATTTAATATAAATCTGGGAGCTAAATTCCGATGCAAATTAAATAAAAAGTTTCCTAAAAAAACAGAAAAAAATAAAAACTTATCTAGTTTTTAATTATTAAGTCTTTTTAGACGACAAGGTAGGTAATTATCTAAAACACTAAATGTGAAATCTAAATAACGCTTTTGTAATGCAATTAATTTTTTATTGAATTGCTCTTTATGTCAGATGTAAAAATTACTGAAATTTTAATTCTGTGAAAAGTTATTTTGGTCTAAAATTCACTTTCCCATGAAAAGATTAGCAAGATTTTTAAGGAATTAAAAATAAAACACTCAAATCGCACTGATAAAAATAATCGTTGTTTGTAAAAGAAAGATTTATAAAAAATAAATCAAAATTTCCACTAAATTCATGGACAAAAATAAATTTATTTAAAAAGTGGAGCATCACTGTTTTTTATAATTATTTTATATTTTTTCTCATCTAAAATCAAAGAAACTTTGAAATTTTTTATTAGATTATAGATTTTTTTTTCTAAAATTATTGATAAGAAAAATTATTAGTAAACTTAATTAATTGTAAATTAATATAAAAGATAGACAATTTGAATTTTATATCAAAGATTTTTTTTTAAATCTGAGAAAAAATCACTATCAAAATTAATAGAAAATTATTACAACTTGTAAAATCCAAGCTTATAATTTTATTTCAAATGATTCTGATTTTTTCCAATGTGAAGCTCTAAAACCAAAATTGTTTTGGTATGAATTTAAATATTTTTTAACAAGAAAATAAAGGCTAAAAAAAATCTTTTATCTTTTAAAAAGAATAGATTTTATTTTAGAGAAGAAAATTTGATACAACTCTTTTTTTGTTGATTTGTACCTAATGTTTTATATCATGATTAAATTTTAACCAAAACTGTTTTGAAATTCAATAAAGCTTTAAAAAATTTCTCGATTTAATCTTCTATGAATAAATTTAATAAAAAAGTATCATTTACATTTTTTGTGAGCACACCCACCACATAGGGAGCTATTATGCCTGGTATAGTAGCCAAAGTATTCGAGACTCCGAAAACAATGCCTGAAAACGGTCCAGAAATTTCATTTATATTTACCAAATGACCGGCACCCCACAAAACAGCTCTTTGAAAAAATTATTAAATTTTCTATGGAAATTTATGAAAAGAATGAAGTCTAGGACAATGAAGCTGGAGCAATTTTTACAGAATAATTTTAAATTTTTTCGGATTTTGTTCTTTAAAAAATAAAATTCAATTTTTTTAATCTTTATAACTCCTTAAAAAATATTTATAAAACTTCTCCAAAATTGCGACAGCTTATTTGGCCTTTACTTTATTTTTCCTAATTTTTTTCAAAAGCCACATACGTAAATGAAATACCAATTACTAGAAGAGCGATGCCCAAAATTGGTTGCTTGCATGTCACAAACGAGAGTCCAATAACAGACAGCAAAGGAACAAAAAGACCAATAAAGCCGAAAAGTCTGCGAGTGTTGGTACGGCTTAATTTTCCACTGGTAATCAATTTATCGCTGATGATGCTGGAAACAAGATTCAATATACTGCTAGCTATATAGGGCAATGCAGACACAAGTCCATTCTAATTTTATTTTTAAACTTCGAAGAAAAAAGAATTAACAAATAAATACTGATTTAATATCGAATTTGAGGACATCTTTGAGAAAAGTTGGTAGTTGGGTCAGAAACAAATATATTCCCCAATTAGAACAAACATGAGCTACATAGATCGCCAAACAAGCTTTGGAGAACAAAATACTCTTCCATGGAGTTTTCTAAATAGAAAAATAAGGTAAAAAAATAAACCAAATCTAAACTCATAAACCATGTTGGTATTATTTTGAGAACTCTTTGTTTCATTCATTATATATTCTTTTTCTTCATTTGAAATAAATTTATGATGCTCAGGTCGGTCACTGGTTAGGAAAAAAAATGCCACACACCACAAAAAACAAATGATACCTTTTATAAAAATGGTCGTAATTTTCTACCAAATTTAAAGACCAGATTTTGTTACCAAAGATATAAAAAATTGATCCCCATCCTCCTGCGAATCCATTAGCACAAAGATATCCGCCTAGAGGCAGAGCGATAATGTTTCCGACCCAGGACCCTGCGCTGGCAGAGCCTACTAGCCGGCTTCTTTCCGGACTAGGAGCCCAAAATATCCACAAGCTCGATATGCTAGGCCAAAACGCGCCCTAAAATTAGTAATTTTTTATTTCAAAATGTTTTTTAATCAACTAGTTTACATGAGCCAGTCCGACAATGAACCTGCAGATCATCAGAGGAATAGCGCCAAGTTTTGCAAACAATGGAATAAGTAGAGTAAAAATCGAGGCTATAAGCATCGTGATTGTAAGCACATTTTTTCCTCCTAGCTTGTAACTGATAAATCCACCGGGCAACTAAAATTAATAATTAATTTTGAATAATAAACTTTTTAAAATCCATACCTGGGTCAATATGTAGCCATAAAAATAGGAGGATAGAATGACGCCTTGGATGTTTTTTGGCCAAGTAAAAGGTCCGTCCTAAAAACAAGAGCAATTTTTTGTCGCCTGATAAATGGAAGTTTTTACTATAGGCTTATGTTGACTTATGGTGGACGAGCATTCATCAGGAACTAGCGCTGATGCATCCGAAAGATCACTTGAATTTTTGTAGCTCAAAATTCCTAATGCCGTATTATTGACCATGCAAACTATTGCTATGCTCATGTTTATTTTAAGCATGTACTGAAAGCAATAGCCAAAAAAGATCAATAAAGACATGAGAAGCCGGACCGAAGGAACAAGTCTTGGTACTTTAGAAATACAATTAAAACAGTGTTGATTATTTTTTGTGGTTTACTTTTGGTTGATTCCATTTTTGGTAAAATTCAATTTTTTTTTAAATCAAAAGTGAAAAAAAGTGGCTTCGAAAATTTTTATTATCTTCTTTTTAAAACATTGAAAATGAAAAGGTTAGTGTAAAAAGTCGACCGAAAATTTATAGATTTATGCTCAAAGTAAAATTAGATAATGGTTGAAAAAAGCGTTTGAGCTATTGCGAATGTTTAAAGAAATGAAAAAATTTAATTTCTTAAAAGGTTAAACTTGTTAGCTAATAATCAACGATTCTTGGTTTTTAATTTAATTTCTACATTGGTATTTTTTTGGAGACAACCTTTTGGCTATGAGATTAACTGAATGCTTTTAATTAATTTAAAATTAAAACTTAAGATTTTATTTTTAACTCGGCAACAAAATATGAAATTCAGAAAATTAGCCTTGGTAAAAGTGATTTATGAATTTTTGATTATCGATCACAAATACAATTTTGATACAAAGAAAACCAAATTTATTTTTGAAAAATTAAAAACAAAAGTTTCATTTGAAATGGTTTTAAAATAAAAATAAAATTTATTTGGTCCACCAAAAAATCATAGTCAAATTACACCTTTTTTTATGATCTCATTTTTTACTTGTCAGTTATGCGTAAAATTTGTTAACGCAAGACTTAAAAAGTTGAATGCGAATTTTTAAAAGTTCAATTTTTTTTTTTTAAATAAATCTTTTTCAAGTTTTCAGCATTTTTTGAAACCAAAATTGATCATAAAATTTCAAAATTTCAAATTAATCATAATTCGAACAAAAAAAAATTCATTATAAATACATTTAACGATACTTTTTTCATTTGTCCAGTCATTTAAAAAAAAAAAATTTTTGATTTTGCAGGTATCAATTTTATTAAATAAAATATGAATTGACTTGTTAAATTTTTAATCCGTTAAATATTTAAATATTTTACTTTGATTTTACTAGTTTTTGAGTAGCCTTCATTCACTTTTGATTTTCCCTATTTATTTTGAATATCTTTTTTTGCATCTTAAAAACCTATTAAGGAATCGTCAAATCAATACAATTCTTAGAAGTTTTCAAATTCCAAATTTTTAATTTGTTTTTCAGGATCTATGATGTCTGCTGCAAAAGATGATGATTCCATTTAAGGGGAGAAAAGACAAATAATTGAGGTCGCACTTTTTGTTCGTTTGTTTAAGAGATATCTCAAAGTCAAGAGGTAAAGCTTATTTTTTTTAAATTTTGAATAATTTTTATTAAAGATAAAATTGGACTAAAAGATCCCAATATTTAACTTTTTTTATAACAATTTGAGAATTAAAAAATTCAAATATCCGACTGATACAAAAAGTGACATTTTTATTATGTAGCAAAATCTAATTAAAACAACGAAATTTACATACTAATAAAACTTTGTTCTAGAAAGTTTGAACTTAATAAGTTTAGACATTTTCCTGGCAGTTTGAAATTTCCTAGGTCGACTCAAAACTTATACAGTACATCCTAAAACTAACTTCATCGCTTTCTTTTTCTTTCCTCTTCCTTTCCTCTTCCTCTCTTCTTCCTCACTTCTTCCTTTCCTCTTCCTCTTCCTTTCCTCTTTCTTCCTTTTTAAAGAAGAGGAAAAGAAAGGAAGAAGTGAGGAAGAAGAGAGGAAGAGGAAAGGAAGAAGTGAGGAAGAAGAGAGGAAGAGGAAAGGAAGAGGAAAGGAAGAAGTGAGGAAGAAGAGAGGAAGAGGAAAGGAAGAGGAAAGGAAGAAGTGAGGAAGAGGAAAGGAAGAGGAAAGGAAGAAGTGAGGAAGAAGAGAGGAAGAGGAAAGGAAGAAGTGAGGAAGAAGAGAGGAAGAGGAAAGGAAGAGGAGAGGAAAGAAATCGATGAAGTTAGTTTTAGGATATACTGTACTAAAATTTAATACTTATTTCTGATAGCCTTCGGAATTGTCTTTGTTCAACTTCAATAACTAGACTTTGAAAAATTCACTAAATGTTAATTTTAAAAAAAAAATTAGGCAGAAAAAAAAATAAATAAAAATGGCAGGTTTTGAGCTTTAAATTTTTAAAGGAAATTTACTTAAAAAGTGGTAAATTCCAATAATTTAATCAACACTGTTTATTCTTTCTTGACACTATTTTTATTTTATTTTTTTTATAGAAACCTAATAAAATCGTTTAAAGCTTTAAAAATAAAAATAAAAGAACGATAAACTAAGTTAACTTGTATCTATAGTCAAAGCGATAGGAAAATTTTAGAACTAAAAAAATTAAAAAAAGATTATTAGTTTTAAATTTAAATTAAAAAATTCTAGATTTGCAATATTTAAAATTTTATTATTTAAAAAATAAAATAAAAAAAAAGTCTTTAATAATTTATAAAAAGTACTTCTGGCTTTGTTACCTGAGAAACAGCTTTTGGGCAACGTGAATTAAAATTTAAAATTTATTAAATTCATTGAAAGCAAACAAAAATTCCGACTCGATTGGATTTAACCCGGTGAACCTTTTAATACAGTTTTTAAATTCACCTCTTATCTTTTCAAACTCGATTACAATTTCATAGTTTTTTTTGTCCAACACATCAAGCTTAGAATACAAATTCTTAATATCCACATCTTTTTTTCTTATTTCTTCATTTAAACTCTCAATTTTTAGATCATAAATTTTTTTTTGTTCACGCAATTCATTTTCTTTGCTTCGATTTAAACTTTCAACTTTCACATTTAGCTCTTCATCAAATTCCACTCTAAGCTTTTTTTTCAACTCCTCACCACTTTCTTGAATTCTGATTTTCCATTGTTCATTCAGCTGCTCAATTTTGGCCTCATTAAATTTGCGTTCTTCGTCAATTTGGTGAATAATCCGCTCTCTTTCTTTTCTAGCCGATCTTTCTGCCAAATGCTTCCTCTCGTTGTTGTAAAACTCCTTGATCTCACTAACCTTGTCTTCAAATTGTTTTCTTAGTTCTATTTTGTGGCTCTCTAGATTTTCTTGAGCAGCATTTTGACAATGCACTTGAGTTTCGGTCAATTTTTCCTAAAAAAATTTCTATATTTTTCAATTTTTTAAACAAAATATTCACCCTTAGTTTAAGCTCGTATTCGGCTTTTATTTGGTTTTTGACCTCTTCCAATTTTGTGGAAAAATAAACTCGTTCGTTCTCGACATGCATTTCTTTTTCCTTTTCCATTTTTTTCATCAATTCTGACTCTCTTTGCCGATATACACTTTCCAGATTTGATTTAACATCTTGAATCACTGATTCGTGTATATTTTCGCCAATTTCTTAAATAAAAAGCTTTGATTTTGTTACCCAGAAGAATCACTTATTCGACAGCTTTTCAAAAATTGTACAAAGATAAGTAAGAATTATATTCAGCTCAGATTTTGTCTTAATTATAAGCCCGTGCTATTGACACGAGCCTTTAGGTAAAATTCAGAGTTGTATAAAAGTCAAATCCAAGTCCGGACTTTTAATTTTTTTTTCAAAAGTCCGAGCCAAAGACTTTTATTTTTATTAATTTTTTTTAAAATAAGCTGAGAAATTTCTACAGTTCCAGGTAGCTTTTGTTCTCTCGGACTTTTGAAACAAAAAAATAAATTTAAAAGTCAGGACTTGGACTTAAATTTGGGACTTTTAAAAAACACTCTAACTCTGGGATAAATAACGATTCTATTCTTAGAACTTTAAAATGTAAAGCAACATATTTTGTATCAAACCCGTAGCAGTTGTTAGCAGCGATAATTGGATAATCTTTAAGTTATCGATTTCAAAAGACAATTTAGAGATGGTTCACTTGATAAGAACACAAATTAGATACTTTAAAAAAGAATTTCAAAGATTCCTCAAGGATCAGTTATTAGTCCTTTATTATTTAGTATATTTATCAATGGTATTCCTAAAAGAAATAAATCTAAAAAAGAATATTCACTTCTCTTTGCAGATGATCTTGTCACTTTTTTAATTTATAAAAAAAATGGAAATATGGAAAGGAAAATGAAACTTGGTTGAATTAGAACAGTGGCTTTTCAAGTGGGAAATGAAGATTTCGGTTGAAAAGTCTTGCTCAATGATTTTTACTAAAAACGACAAGGAAAGTTCTATGTTTAATTTAAGGATTTAGGGGAATCCTTAAATTAGAAGTAATCCAAAATTCAGCAGTTCGTTCTGCACTAAAACTAAGATATGATGCTCCCTCCAACATGTTGCATCATGAGGCTTTAAATAAGCTTAAATTACTAACAGTCCCAAATCGACTTTTTGAATTGAGTGTCAGACTGGTGGAAGAATACAAAGAAGGTTTCGAATCAAGATACATCGAGTACCCAACTCCATTGTGTAATTGTTACCTTACTATTTCATCCTTTTTTCCTAAATCATCAAATATTTAAAAATATGTATTCTGTTACTCTCTATCAAAATTTGTCTAATTTTAATTTTAATATTTATCTACTTTTTAACTTATATCATTTAAACTTTATTTTTTTCTTATTTTTTATTTTTATTTTATTTTACTTAACTTTATTTTAATTTTTTAATTTTCTTTTTTTTTAAATTTAATCTGAAGGAGCTTTAGCTCGGTACAGATATACAAATAAATAAATAAATTATGGGACGATGCTAAATTAATAAGCTGTACAAAGGCCGAACAGATGGAATGACATCAAAATGTTCAAAATTCTGGAAAATCTAAGAAAGTGCTTATAGTTACTTTTGAAAAGAGATGAGCTTATTTCCTACACAAAAAAGACATGAGAAGAAGAATTGAAGATAAATTGGCGGATATTAATAAATCCAAAGCGAAAAGAACCCTTCAGGAAATAGCTACTATTTAAAAAACATTGATAAATGAATATGTATTGAAAGAAAGCATAAGATTCGAACTTAAGGAAACACGAATCATAAAGTTCTTAGTCGACAATATACCAAAATTATATAGAAACGATAGAGATAAATTAAATGAATGGATATATAAAAACATATGATCTTTAAAAAAATACCAATAATTTTTCCATGTATGTCTTCTTTGCAGTTGATTGAGGCTTCTCGTTCATCGAGAAAAAACCCGGGCAGTATGCTGCTAGTATGAGCACTGTACTGACCGTATTGAAGCGAAGATTGGCCCGATCTTGGAGACTTGTAGTCGTGACTAGATTCGAAGAAAGAGCATGGACTATTCAGCATATGTCTGTGGTGGGAATTTGCCAACGAGGAGAAACCCAGCTGCTTTTTTGGCGCTGTTTTCTTTTGGACAGAAATTTTCATTGTATTTTTTGTGTATTCTTTGAAATTTTGTTTGTTGACTTTAAAATTGAGGCGACTAGTTGAAGTGGTTTGTGCCGAGTCGGTACTTTTTGGGGTCAAAAATGGATTGAACATGTTGACGTCCAAAAGTTGTGTTTTGTTAATCATATTCTAAAATAATTTGAAATAAAATTTATTATAAATTTTTATTTATTTTTTATTTACTCGAAAGAAATATTTTATTTAAGGTACCGAGCTTGATTCACTGCTGATAAGAAACAAGTTTAGGTTTCAAAATAAATTTTAATTTTCTTTAAACTAAAAAAAAGTAATTAAATTTAAGATTACCTGAAAAGTTGTTTAATAAAAGTTAAAGAAACATGAAAATAAACTTGTTTTATTCGATAAGAGCTTGTTAATGATGCCGAATTCTCTAATCATTAAGCCACTTGCCTCTAAAAGATTTACAGGTTTTTTTTTTCAAAAATTTTTTTTAAGTCCTCTATTTTACTTTGAATCCTTAGAAAAGCTTACTTTTTTCTTGACTTTTATTTTGCCTCAATTTTTTTAAACTTAATCATTAAATTAAAACATTTGGTAACTTTTAGAAAATACTTTTTATACTTGGAATAATTTGATAAGAATAAATTTAAATTTTCTTTTTAAGTTTCCAGTGTAAACACTATTCTAATTTAAAATTTAAATTTTTTTTTTAGCTAAAATAAAAAAACTCTCAATTGAAAAGTTAGGTTTTAAACATCTAGTTTTTTAATGATATTCAACGATCATTGATCAATTCAAAAAAAATTCAAATAGATTTGAAAAGAGTCTGGAAAAAAGTCATTAACACGCATTTAAATTTTTGCTTTTTCTTACCTGTTCGTTCGATTTTGGAAGAATCCTTGATTCAATTAAAAAGTGACATTTTCAAAAACAAGTTTATTTTCAGTTTAAAAAAAAAAAACTAAGACTAAGCTTTCATATTTTTTTAAAATTAAAATTTGATCTGAATCTGAATTTCATAGCTGTTTTCTCTTGCTGTTAATTTATCTTGACAAATATATAAGTCCAATCGACTTAATCTTTAAACTTAGCCTAATAAATATTTTGATACTCCTGATAATTCATTTGTACTTTTATAAGAAGTTTTATGCTACCTTATAGAATAAATATTTTAATATTTAAAAAGAAAATGGCAAATAATTTTAAAGATTTCAAATTATTTTTTTAATTTAATAATTTAATTTTTTTAAGTTAAATTTTTTACATAAAATTTAAAATTTTTGTTTTGAGACCAGATCGATAGTTTAAATTTTTAAAATTTTTAATAGAAGATAATCTCTATTAATTTTAGAATTTATTTTAATTTTTAAAGTACCAAAAACAAATGGATAGTATACATCAATTCCTTATGCGGTGATTACTTGAAATTTTTGAAAATTTAATACTAATATTTTATCTTTCTAAATTTTCAAGTACAATTTTCATGCAACTTTTTTTTTAAGTATTGATAAAAAAAAATTTTGGAATAATAAATTTTTGATCTTTAAGTAAAATTTTTATTAACTAAAAAATTTATTTAAAAATATCATTGACTTGTATAGAACATTTATTAATTTTAAATTAGCAGTTTATTTTTTCAGCAAAAATTTTATCTGGCTTTAAAAACTCTTTTTTTTCGGTTAAAAAAATCGACGAGTTTTTACCACCCTTGAATAAAAATAGAAAAATTATATTAAAAATAAAACAGAAATTACAGCACAAGCTCCAATGTGAAAATCAGAATTTTCATAAAAATTTTTTATTTTTTCAATTGTCTGTCTTGATGGTTTTAATTTTGAAAGATGGTCACCGATCAATTTAGAATTGTTTCTAATCGAACCATTTAGTAAACTCCCGATAGGCATCAATGAGTTACTTAAAAAAATTAAAATTAAATCAAATTATTGATTTAAGAAAATTTTACAACTTTCTATAAAATTTTTCCAAATCCTCATCCAATTTGGTCGATTGACATCCAGGAAAATCTATTTTTGGATAATAATAAATAAAATTTATACACATCTCATCCGATGTGCCAAAACCGCCCTTTAAATTATGTTTTATTAATTTAAAATTTTCAGCTTTTTAGTGATATACCAATGTAAATTCATTTTTATTTTTAGAGCCGTAAGTGCATTCAAGAATCAATGAATCACCCTAAAATATTTTCAATTTTTTTCTTGTAACCAAATAAATTAAAAAATACCGGATAAAGCTTAGTAGGTTGGATCAAAATGTTTGATTGATAATTGAAATCATAATTTTGGTCATCAAAAAGATACTTAATTATTTTTCCATTGCGCACTAGTTTAGTCCTTACAGCTCTACCAGCTAAATGAGTATGGAGGTTTCCAGCAAATACAGTAATTCCATCTTCGGGAATATAATTCTATTTAAAACAAATATCATTAGAAAAAATTCTCTAATTGTAATAATAAGATACTTTAGTGCATTCAGGATAACAAATCGATGTAAGCTTTACTGAATCAGTTTTTGGAGGAATTACAATATCTAATTTAGTGGTAGGAACCGCTATTGATAATACTCCTAAATCGTATTTTCGTAGATTTTTTGTAAATTTGAATTTTAGTCCAGATTTGTCTCTGTGGTCTGAAATAAATCAATATAATTAGTTTTTTTTTTAATTAAAATAAATCTAAAAAAATTATCAGTAAAAATTTAATTAAGTCATCTAAATTTTAGAAGATGATTTTTGGCTATTTCATAGAGTAATAATCAAAGATTAGAACATCAAAGTTAATAATTGATTTCAAATTATAAAACATTTTAACAAGAGTGGTGTTGAAAATAAGCTACAAGAGGGTATATATAATACAGTCGAATGGTGTAGAGCTTGGTCGATGAGACTTAATGGGTTTAAGTGCAAAGTGATGTATTTTGGCAAGGAAAATCCAAAAAAAGAGTACTCAATTGAGGAAAATGGAAGTGAAATGGTACTGAAAGAAACTGAGAAAAAAAAGGACTTGGGAGCATTCATAACAAAAGATGATAAACTTTCAGCGCAAATGGAAGCCGGAGTGAAATGAGCGAGTTAGATGTTGGGGAGATTGAGGAAGACTTTTAGATATTTCGACATAAATTTGTGCAAAAATTTGTATCCCACCTTTGTAAGAACACATTTGGAGTTCGCGTCATCAGTATGGATCACTCTTTCAAAAAAGGAAGTTAAAAAAATAGAAGGGGTTCAGAGGAGAGCAACAGGTATGGCTTTAGAATTAAGGAGCTTGGAATATGAAGAAAGGTTGAAGAAGTTAGGAAATACCGACTTGGGTACAAGGAGAAAGAGGGGTGACCTTATACAGCTATTTAAAATAACACATGGATTAGAAGAGGTAGATCTGGGACTAAAAATAGGGAGAAATAATAAAGGCAGGTCACACACGCATTAGATCGTTGGGGATGACTGTAAGGGATCTAACACTAGAGCGAAATTCCTTCCTAATAGAACAGCAACTACTTGGAATTTGCTACCTTCCAGTATAGTTAATACGAGTAACGTGAACAGCTTTAAAGCTAAACTGGATGCTCATGTGGTGTCCGGTGATCTGAGGAGATCGGTATACCGAGTGTAACCTTTGGCAGAACAGATTAGAGCTGATATGATCTAGCCTTATAACTTACATTCACACAGGTACCTCTGTGTCACTACTACTACTACTAAAAGGATTAAAATTTTAATATTGTTACTATTTTGGTTTGATTTCATCTAAAAAATCGAAAAAAAAAATCAAAAAAATCTTTAAAATTTAAAGAAAATTGTTTCTTTATTCCTTAAATATTTTTTCAAACCTTAAATTTTTTAAAATATAAAACTAAAAAATTTACGATAGTTTCAAAAGATTAAAATTAAAATTCAGTATAGTTTTTTTCAAACGTAGATTTTGATAGAAAATAACCTACATATTTTTTTATTTATAAAATTGCCAAAAACAACTCTTTCAAAAACGATCAAGGATATTTGGACACCAAAAATTTCCAAAAACAGAAGTTTTTCTGGACAATTGCTCTTGAAAGAAATTTTATTAAAAAGTCTATTTTTCTTTATTTTGAATTTATTTTAACACTTGTTCAGAAGTTTACAAAGATGATCACACTTTTCAGTAGACTTTGGTCCTACAGGTGATTATTTGCTCCAGACTACCTGAGAAAATAATTTTGATAATTAACTTTTTTGAAAGGCACTTTCATGGCTATGTCCTAATGATGAAAAAATCTTACCACCAACTATCCTGGCATTATCAAAGTGATAATTGATTACCATTACTGTCTCTTGGTCCGATTTAGCAAAGCGGAAGCCTGTATTAGACGGAAAGCTGATAGAGCGTTTTCCTCCAACTGCCTTAAAAAATGTGTTTTCTTAAGTTGATTTTTAGATAGTGTGATAAAACATGATTTAATACCCATGCAAAAACCATGGTTCGAATCTCACAGATTCCTTTGAGAATTTTTGCTGCATATTCGCCATCTATTCCAGGTCCACATTCAAATCCTATGTTGGAAATATTTTTCACCTTCTCAAAGTCATCGGACGTACACATGTACACGTCAAAATGATGCACAAAACTTAGACTTTCTTTTTCTATCAGCACTTCGTATGATACCAAATGCAAATCGGTTTTTAGTGGTGGCAATTTAAACATCTGACACAAATAATACGTATCCTTTGCCGGAATTAAATGCTTCAAAAAATTAATTTAAATTTAATAAATTTCATGAAAAAAATATTTTTTTATTAAAATTTCTAGACTAAAATTTACATTATCTAAATGAAACTCGAAAGAGTCAGTTATTTCTGAATTTATCTCATCATCGCTGGTCTCATCAGCAAAATTTAATAAAACTGCTGATTTGATTCTTCGATTTGGTCCATGGTATGACCAGTCAAATGTTTCGCTGTTCGGGTCTTGATCTGACCAGGCGAATATCAATCGCTGAGTCTCAAGCTTAATATCAAAGTCGTCCTCTTCATCACAAGTGTACAACTTTCGTCTAATCTTCAAGACTGTATACCCATCTTTCTCAGATGCATCGATGAGATTCCAATTTTGAACCTGATCAACAATCGGTGCTTGTTTACCAATTGCATGAGTGTCTTTCAAAAACGCATCACCATTAGAATCTACCCATCCGATCGCTATATCACTTCCGGTCATTCCTCCATTCGGAGATAAGCCGAATCCAATCCATCCACCAGCACGGCAATGTATTTCGAACTGAATTTCATCTTTTTCCAGCACTTTCCAATAAAGTCTATATTGTAACTCATCGCTGTCATCCACGTTGAGACTAAAAGTATAATCTTCACTTGGCTTAGGGACGGCTTCATTCGAACCGTAAGCCAGTGTTAAAATTAAACAATTTAAAAAAATTAATTTATAAAGCTTCATTATTTTTTGACGATGTTTTATCTCAGAATATTTATTATGTCACCTATTGGTAAATAATGATGATATTAAAATTATTTAAATGTTTTATTTTAAAAGAAATAAAATTTAAATTTTAGCTCAGTTCATCTTCAAATTGGATGGTGTTGTTGTAATGCCGATGCTTGAGGTAAATCGAGTTGATGTTGGTACCCATGATATAGAGTACTGGGTAGAAATTGGAAATGCCAATCTCTGTTTAAATAGAACACAAATGACTAGGGATAAAAAGTGTGATAGCATTTAATTTTTTTTTTAATAAATTTTTATTTACCTAACAAAGCCACAAATAAAAAAGTAAAAAATTTTAACATTTTTTTCTAAATTTTTTTTCAAACAATGACATGGTAATTTATAGACATTTTGTGAGAAAAAAGACACATTTTTTTTCTCAATTTTTTTATTTGAATAAAATTACTTTTTAAAATTAACCGAATAAGAGCCAGTACCTGGATCTTGAACAAATTGAAAATTTTCAGTCGATAAACCAAAAGGTTTGAGGACCATGTTTCCCAAGTCTTTAAGCTTGCCCATCATTTCTTCCTTCAATTTTTCGTTTCTTTCCTTTACCTTTTGTTCTAATTCGACTATTTTGCACCCGTACGTGCTGTTTTTTGGTTCCAATTCAGCTAGTTTCTTGTAATCAGCCAGCGATTCATCTAACTTATCCATTAGTTGGTAACATACAGCGCGTCTTAGCAATGGCTTCATGAATGACGCATCCAATTCCAATGATTTTGAACATTCAGCAACGCATCTGTCATTATCTTGCTAGAAAAATAATAAATATGAAAAAAATGTAAAAAATTAAATTTTTTAGTACCAATTTCAAAAAACATAAAGAACGGTTTGAGTAAAAAACAGATCGGTCTTTGCTGAAATCCAATGGACAAAGGCGCAGAGCTTGGGTGTAGGACTCTAAAGCTTCAAGGAATTTATTTTGTTTGTACAAATCGTTTCCACTCTGTTTGCATTCCAAAGCTTCATTGAGTCTTTCTTGTTTTGTTTCTTCGGATAGCTGTTCATTTTTGAGCTCATTTTCATCTACAAAAAATGGATCATCTTCTTGTTTGATCTCAGGTATGTCGTCTTCTTCTTCTTCTTTTAAATTTTCTTTTGCCAAGTTCATTTTTTCATTGAGTTCTTCGTGAAGAGGAACAAATTTTGTTTCAGTTTCGTCGTTAGTGTGTTCATGGTCAGTTTCAGTTGGATTGATCGAAACAAAATTTTCGTCATCGGATAATTTTTCAAGGTTTTCGCAGGCATCATAGAATTCATTATCAGAATTTTCCTCTTTAATGCTCATTTTTTCGAATTAAAGAAATTAATTTCTTTCAAATAGATTCTTTTTTTATAATTTAAAATTACTAATTAAAATTGCAAAATTTAATTTGCTCTTTAGTTTTTTAAAGTTAAATTTTTTGTCTTTTTTTATAAATTTTTTTTATCTTTTCAATTGGCATTTTTATTTAATTTTCTTTCTTACACTTTATCTGACCACTAAAATTGGAAATTTAAAGTTCATGATCAGGATCACGTGATTAAAACTTAACTAATAATAATAATAATAAAACTACAAAATTAGATTTTTTTATTTAATATTTTAAATAAACATTAAATTTTTAATATTTTAAATTAAAAAAAAAAAGAATGTATTTTTTTTTTCTAATTGATCTTTAATTGATTCTTCTAAAATCTTCATTTGCAAGCTTTAAGAGAAATTAAAATCCACTTTAATTTAGCAATATTATAACTCAAACAAATGCTTTTTGTATTTTAATATTTATTAAATTTATTAAAACGAAACAAAGTTAAATTTTGTATTTCAAAATCACAAAATATTTATTAATATTTTATTTTAACTTCAGATAAAAATTTATACAATTTTTTCCAAATAAATGATTAAACAAAACATTCTTAATAATTTCTAGTTATTTCTTGTAAAAAAATTTAAAAGAAAATTATTTTTTATCAAGTTTAAAACTAAAAATTTGATATGAAATTTACATTTGATCATTAACTTTAATTTTTCCTAAAACTATATAATTTTAGCGATCCATTACCATGAGAATAAAAATTAATAAATATTAAATTCAAATTAAAAATTCAATTCTTTTTGTAAATAAGATAATATTAATAATTTGCTATCGCAGTCAATTAATCTAATAGAGATAAATTAATTCCGTATGTAAAATCGTCAAATATAAAATTATTAAAGAATTTTTCAAAAAATTTCTAAAAAATTATGCTTATTATTTTAATTTTTAAATATCAACATTTACTTAAAACTAATTATAATAAATATTCATTTAATTAAGTTAAAGTTCTTTAAATCTTAAAATTTGTCGAAATTATGAAATTTTAAATGACTCAAAGGTCAAAATTTTTACTCTAAAATAAAATAAATAAATGTAAATTTATTAAAAAAATTTCAAACTTGTGGTTAATCCTTGGTCTTTAAAAATAATCTTTTTTTTTTAAATTTAAATTTATTAGAAACTTTTTTTTGCTATTTCATGATATCTTTTGAATCAAACTAAATATGTTATTTTTAAATATCTAATTATTGCCATTAATGAAAATCATGGAGACTTATTAAATGGCCACTATTTCTTAAATCGTGAAATTGTACACACATAATAATGTGGTCTTAATGTGATCATTGGAATTTACCATATTTTGAATTTTTCTTTGGTTCGAATTTTTTAAAGCAATTTTTTTCTGAATACCTCAACCAAAATACTTGTTTAATTTTGGAAAAAAAATTATCTGAATGATTTTCACAATCTTAATTTTGGTCATATAGACTTTGAATCAAGTGATACGATTTACATAATATTTTCTGCTCATTTAGAATAAAAGTTATTAGCTACTTTTATTGAATATTCAAAAAATTTTAGAAATTCTTAAAACTTTATTCAAAATTTTTAATTAAATCAATAAAAAAATTTATAAACATAATTCTGGTAAATACAAATGAAATAATTAATGCTTTTTTTTAGATCTAACTTTTGATACACCTCTTGTATTCAAATTTTTGAGAGTGAAAGTAACACAAAACTCATCAAGAATTTTCATTAAGATTTTATTATTACACTTGCGCGGAGCTAGACTTGCTTGGAGAGTTGTAAAAAAATATTCGTAATCTAATGGCTCGTAATTGAGAACACTTAGATACAAATTATTATCCGATCTTATAACATTAAAAACACATTCTCGGGTCTCATCTTCATTTAGTGTTTTCTTTATCTTTTCTTTTAATAACTTTCCGCCTTTTTTCTGAGTGCCACTCGGCTCAGATGCTTCACTTGTTTCTTCGTCATCCTCTTCATCCACCATGTCAAGTATAACCTCATCCAAAGTCATCTCTAGATATTTATTTTTTTTTGCACCTATCTTTACAAAGCCGGATTGGGAACTTGGCGCAGACTGACTAGAACGACATGTTCCCAAGTCGGATACTGTTTTTTTAAGCACTTTTTTTTTACTTTTTTGAGTTCCCAGAGATTCCAAATTCATTATTTTTGCCATTGAGTCAAAATCTTCTTCTCCGTCTTCGAAATTAGATGTTTCTACCAATTTTTTGGAAGCTATCGCATTAACTGAATTAGAACTTTTCATGCTATTTGAAGCGGTCTTGAAGTTGACACAGCTTTGACTTCTGGGAAATGCAATTTTATTCTGTTTACGAGAAGTGAACTGGTAGATTTCAGTTAATTTTTTGACCGCTTGTTTTTTAGGCAAAGCTTTAACGCCATATTTTTTCAATTCACTTTTCAAATCAGGGGTGTCCATTGAAGAAAAATTCGGTAGGCTTTTTAAAATATCACTAGGCTCAATTTTGGAATTATTTTTTTTAGAGTTTTTGTCATTTTTAACTAACAAAGGCTCTTTTTCGAAATTTAATTCATCTAAGTCTTCTTCGTCCATTGTTGAATTATTAGATTTTTTTCTAGAATTTTTTGACTTTTCTGAAAAATCATCAAAATCGCAAATTTCGGCATCAGAATCAACTTTAGACACTAAATTAGTGCCAGAGTCATTTTCTATAATTTCAATAATCGGATCCACTATTTTATCTGCTGGTTCCGATTGCCAATTTTCGCCAACTTCATTTGAAAATGTTATTTGGAAATCAAATTGTTCATCGCCAAAATTTCTCCATACTTCATCTAAAATAGAATAATATAATTACAACTCATAAAAAAAATTTGTATAAAAAAAATTTTTGATTTTTATTTCGATCTTTTGATTTTTTGTTAAAAACTTCGCAATTTATGAAGGCAATGTATAATTTAGTAAATAATTAAATTCAACTTTTTCTGAAAAATTAAAAGTAAGGATATAAAAAATCTTAAAAAATTATAAAAATTATGATGGTAATATCCAACGTTCTATATTTCACTATTTTAGCTAAAATAAAATTTTTAATATATTCTTTAAATCAATTAAATCAATAATCGAATTAAAATTGTATTTAAGCTTTAATCTTTTCTCTTTTTGGTCTCGATGAAATTTTTTGAAGGGTTTAAAGATTTTTTTGCAGCAATTTTTTTTTGAGAAGTTAATAAATAGTTTGTTTTAATTTTCTCATAAAGTTTTATACCGGATTTATCTTACGACAATTAGAGTATGGCATTGAGAATTTCAGTACAATTAAAAACTACGATAAATAGTTAATTCTTATTAAATTTGAGTAAAAATATTTCCTTTTTAGATAAATGATAAATTTTAAATTGTAAATCCTCTAAAAAATTCCATATAGACTTTTTTCCCTTAAAAAAATTTTTTTATCTTAAACACAACAAATAAACCATCAATAGGATTTAAATTTTAAAATTGAAAAGAATGCAGCAAGATGTTTTGCACTGATTCATACAGATTTAATTCCTAATAATTATTTTAAAAATTTAGTTGGGATTTTAGATGTCTTTTTTATTTTCTTATTTCTTATATTTATCATGATATTCACTATCTTCAATTATTTAGTAAATATCCTACGGGTGCATTTCATTAGCCTTTCAATCTCAACATTATAATAAACAATAGTTATAAAAGAATTTTTCACCAGAAAGCGATAAATTTATTTGTAAAAAAAATGCTAACTTTCTTCAAAATTTTAATTTTAAAATTTTCTGGATTAAATTTTTTACAGATGTGAACAGTCTGATAACAATTTTGTTATCATAACTAATAAATGAAAAAAAACCTTTGATTACTTAAAAAAATTCTTTGATAACGTTGTTAGTTTAATGATAACATAACAGTTGAAATATAAATAAACATGTAAAATTTTTTATAAATAATTTTTTTTAATTTTTATCTAAGAAATCATGCAAATGTTTTCTTCTCAGCTTTTTAGCGTTAAATCAAAAATTTTAAAAATATAATGGATGATTAAATCTTATTAAGGTAATATTATTTCTACCATCTTTTTGAAAACATAAAATGCTGATGACAAAATTTTAAATTTTTTATTTTATTTTTAAATACTAATCAAATATCGTATTTTTAAATAACATAATATTTAAAAGTATGTAAAATTGCGAAATTTGACCAATTTTTTCTCAGTTTCCATTTTGTGTAGAAACACTGTAACTAAGGTGTAAAGTATATTATCTTAATTATCCTGTCACATAGTGAATAAGTAATTATAAAATATGTCAACTCAAAATTAACCTTGTCAATTTTTAATCTAAGAATAAAATTTAAAATTCAAAGCAACAAAAAAAATAGCTGATTGTCTTTTTTGATTTTGAATTTTTAAATTACCTAGATGATCATCATTAGGTTGATTAGCTTCGAACTGAGACTTTTCCAATAATACAAGAACATTTTTTTCCTCGTTTTGTTGTGATTCAAAATTGTTATTGCTGCTATTGACTTCCATTTGCACATAATTATCAAGACTAGGCAATGATGACGACGAATTTTCATTTAAATTTTGCGTTTTAGCTTCATTTTGTGATTTACTGCAAACAGACTCGTCACATAAAATTTCTATTTCCTCATCTACAATATTCAGATCACTTTTAAATTTTTTGTTATTCTCGAATTGTTTGGGACTGAGAGAAGCTGAACTATCATTAAGCTCAATAATATCAATTGACTTTCTTTTTTTGTTTTCTTTAGCTTGTTCGCTATCATCACTTAGAATAATTTCAGCAACATTGGTCTCTGTGGTAGCTATTTTTTCCGCTTCATCCACCATGTCTTCCTCTTCCTCCAAAATGTTTTGGTCCAAAATGTTTGAATTTTTATCATTTGAGCAGTCAGAGCTTTCGCTCGCTGAATCATGGTTGTCATTACTTTTTTGGTTCAAAGATGCTGATAAATGTGTCTCATCAATAAAAATAGCTTGGTCATTTAAATCATTGTTTTCACTTAGCTGGTCATTTGGATCTAAAATTGTTTCTTCTAACAAAAAATTTAAATTAGGCTTTTCTCTACTTTGACCAAGATCCATCTCATTTTCTGCTAAGCCAGATTTATCTATTTCTTCAATAATGTTATTTTTTTTTGGAGTGTTTATTCCTTCCTCAATTTGAACAGGCTTAAGGTCTGATTCTGGTTCAATATTTGTTTTTGGCTCTTCTTTCAAAACAGATTCCGAATCTCTGCTTGTGTCATTTAGAGACTGGTTTTTTGGACAATGGAGTAGACTTTCTTGCTGAGACTGGTCATTAAATTCACAAATTGAATCTAACGTTTGATAGCCTTGTTGAGACTGGTTTAATTGAAATTGGCTCTGAGCTTGAGTGCAATAAATTGATAAATTTTCCTTATTTAAATAATAATAAAATATGAACAAAATAGAATATTAGAACTTAAAAAATGTACCTGAGTCTGATCGTTTAAATCGGCAAGTAAATAAGCTGTTTGCGTATTTATTACTTCGATGTTGGCAAATTTTTCCTGAAAAATTTTTTTTAAATATTTTCTATTTAAATTGTAATAGAAAAAATAATTTTTTTTAATCAGTCAAAATTGGATAATTATTTATGTTTAACTTTAGAATGGATTCATTTTGATTTTTATGTAACTTCATATTGAACTTTTTACGTAATTTTGAATTTAAAATTTTTTTTCATTAATCCATGTATCCAGTATAATTGACTTAGAAAAGACATAAAAAATAAAATAAGTATCATCTGAATCTTATAAATTCATATTTTGCATATTATTTAATTATTCTGGAGAAATCGAGATGTTACATACTAAATAGTACAAGTTTTTTACATTTTTTTTTTATTAATTTCTACATTAAATTTTAATTAAAGACACTAGATATTTAGTTTAGGACGACCAGCAGTAACATGGAAGTCAGCAATCACGAAAGAGCTCATCGAAATGGGCATGCCATGGGGATAAGCACAGGTAAAGGCAAAATATCGACTTGAGTGGAAATCAAAATTAATGCTCCACAAGGAGGGTATAAGGAAAAGAAATTAAAAAAATATTTCAATGATTCTTAAATACTAAAAATTAATTATATTTTATTTTAAATTTTTAATTGAAGGAGCGAATTTTTTTCCACCGATCTGTATTAAAAAAGGATTTTAAAAGCCGTCGGGCATATTGGTTAACTAAATAAAAATTATTTTATTAATATTTTAATTGATTTTTTGTAATTTAAAGAAATTTGTTAATTAAAAGGTTTTTCTGTATTAAGTCGATTTCCTTGTAGAACAACACAAGTTATGTTTAGTTAGATTACCGAAACGTTTCTGAGTATACCCTCAAACAGTGGCGTAGCTGCATGAGACTAAGTACGGTGGTTCGCCGTACCTACAAAATTCAAAATGAAGCGAGACCGTGCTCAGAATAAAAATGTTCGTAAACTAATTTTTTATTAACCTAGTCATTGTAAAAATCTGTAGAAAAATAATTTCTTTTGTAGAAAAAAGAATTATTTCTGTTTTTACGTAATTTTACGTGAAATTACGTAATATCCGGTAATTTTACGTAATTTCACGTAAAACTACGTAAAAACAGAAAATCATAGCAGTACTGTAATTCAATGATTCGAATAATCTAAATTTTTTTCCATTTTCACTTTAATTACCTTAATTTATATTAATTATAATAGTATTTTTTTAAAGATTAAATTGAAAATAAAAACCAATAAAAAATCCGGTAAATTTACTTTTTTAAACTTTGATAATTTTACGTGAAACTACGTAAAAGTACGTAAATTTACGGAATTTCACGTAAAGTATGTAAAAATAGAAAATCATAGCAGTACTGTAAATAATAAAATATTTTAATAGCTTTTAGTTTTACTATAAATAATTTAAAATTAAGGTTTAAATCTAATTTATATATTTATCAAAACAGTCTGTGTATCGTTTAACATTTTAAACGAATATTTAAATTCTGTCATTTAATTTAAGAAGTAAAGATATTGGATTTTTAGTTTCTAAAAAATCTTAAAGTTGACAAAAAACTTAAAACTTTATTTTTTTTTGGAAATTTAAAAAAAAAATGTTGCATACCTGGTCAGTTTTTTCTATGAAAACTTGATGTCCAACAATAAAGCGTCCAGTTTCCAAAAATGCTTGTACATAAAAATTTTTCTCACTTTCCTCAAAATAACTACACATATTCCACAAGTAATTTTTTTCCGCATTAAATTTTGTCTTGACAAAGTGTGTTTGAGCTGTATTGGCCTGGTTTTCATATTTTATCTGTTTTTCTAGCAAACTAGCGAATTTTTTCGATAAATTATTTGTTCGTGTTTCGTCGTCAACTAACAGCAAAACCGATTCCGAATACCCTCTAGATAAAATTAATTGAAAAAAAAATTTATATAGTGATGAAATTGGTTTAATTTTTTGTGTTTGAATTAAAAAATATATCTAATGTTGAAATAATATTGAAAAAATGCCATGTTTCAAATATTTATTTTCAGTTTCAAAAAAAAAATTCAAGTTAAAATTGCAAGCATTTTCATTTTGGAATTAAACTCTTTGGTAAAATAGAATATTCTATTTTAACGAGGAACAAATTGAAAATGAACAACCATTTACCTCTGAAGGGGAAAGCACTGAAGTATTCATTTTATTAATTTGAAATAAAATTTTATTTTTTATTATTGAAGCTTAAAAAGGAAGTTGAATTATTACATTAAAAAAAAAACGAGATTAAATGAATTCTAGTTGAAATGCTGGAAAATACCAAAAGAAAAACAAAAAACCAAGTTTGGCCCACAGAAGTGGTAATTTTAAAAAAATTATTAACAATATAACTCAAATTTTATTAATTTCAAATTGTGTTTTGTAATAAAATCAAAATAAACTTGAATTATTAAATAATAGATTAGTGTATTTCTTTTTTTGATTCAAAAACTAATTTAATTAAACCATTATTTGAAATTTATTTAATTAAATAATGTTGGGTTTAAATTAAAACTAGAAAATTTTAAAAATATTTATGCTATTTAGATGTGGAATGGCAAAAACATGCTTGACATTGCTGCTTCTTCATGGAATAAATATATCACCTCCTTAATGGAAATTCTTTTATCACAGTGACAATATGGCATAATTATTTTACCTGGCCAAACTACCAAATCAAAAAGATATCCTCTTGAGTCGGAAAGAGTTGAAATTTTGAAAAGTAAACAATTATTAAAAAAGATAACAGATTTTTCATGTTCTTTTTATTTAGATTGTGCAATAGCTAAAGCTAAACCTTCTCCCGACAAAATAGAGCAAACCTGGAAATAATGTGTAACAATTGCTAATAGAAAATGTTGGGACACAAAAAACAGAAAAAAATAAATTTCTTTATTAAAAATCTTAAAATAATATTTAATTAATTAATAATTTTTTACCTTGTATTTTTTTTTCAAATAATTTCAATTTGTTTTTAATTAAAATTACATTAAAAATTATGTGACTCAATTAATTAATCTTAAAGATTGAGAAATATGAAC
Source organism: Brachionus manjavacas (assembly GCA_019054805.1). Taxonomy (NCBI): domain Eukaryota; kingdom Metazoa; phylum Rotifera; class Eurotatoria; order Ploima; family Brachionidae; genus Brachionus; species Brachionus manjavacas. The sequence continues at coordinate 2,837,607 of JAHQIY010000011.1, read as the reverse complement.
AATTTTTTATTTCAAAATTTTTACTTAAAAACTGAATAAAATGATAAAATTAATTCAAATCTTTTAATGTATACAAATTCGTTTGGTTTTATATAAAATAATAATTAAAAATTTTTTTCGAGAATCTACAATTAAAAATGAAGAGATATCTAAGAGAAAAACGAAACAATTATCTCGTTAGAATCTTAGAAGAATATTTTCACGATCTCTGTTTTTTCTCGTTATATTTCTAAATGAGATCTCTTGAGAGTCTCTTTATTTTTTTTCTTAAGGGATGAGTTTAATTTTTATTTGGAAATTTGAAAAAAAAATTGAAAATTCTTTTTTAACTTTTAAAAAAATTCAGTTATTTATTTTTTATCGAGCAAATGCTCCTTCAGGATAAAAACATATGAAAAAAATAAAAATAAAGTTAAAAAATATAAAAAAAAAATTAAAAATTAATAAAAAGAATAGTTAATTTAGATTAAAGTTTATATTCAATCGTTGAAAAACTGGGTCTAGTCGATTAGGTGAACCATAGTTCACTTATTATCCGATAAATTCTTGTTCTCAGGTTTTGTGAACTATTGGTTCACCTAATTTTTTTATTTAAAATAGAAATAGGGTGAACAAAAATAGAATTAGATGAACATTTTTTAGACTACCCAGTCAAGCTAAAATCGATGACTTCATGGATGTTTCATCTTTGAATCATCTCATTTTTTTATGCATGAAAAATGTTTTTGGATTAAAACCAGGAAATTTTTATCTTTTTCTCTTCAGAAAATTAAAAAATGACCCAATTATGAAAAACTTATCATTTTCATCGTTGCTTCATTCTTGAAACATCTCATTAATTGTGATTGTATTATTTGGATTAAAGCCAAGAAAGCGTACATGAGCTAAATTATTTGATTGTGAAGTGTTGTTGGTTCTTAGAAATTTTCCAATTTGCTTTTAAATTTACTAAATAGATGTTTCGACTTGAATTTCCCTTTCAATAGAACTGATCATGAGAATATTCAGTTTTTCAAATAAAAATTAAACGAAACAAACATCAAATTAGTTGACATCAAATTTTATTTGTAAAAAATTTCAGGATTTCTTTAAAAAGATTCGAAGAAAAATTGCTTATTATTATTTATTTAGACATTGCCTAAAAATTCGAAAATTACCGAAATAATGAGAAAAAAATAACGAAAATTAAAAAATCAGCCAGTTTAGAAGAATGCCTTGGTCTAATAGCCGAAAATATGATGCTGATAATCCAATAATTCTATAAGGCGGTATCCAGTGATAATTAATGTTCAATTATTTATCAGTGTATCAGCCCTTAACAAAAGACGTTATTTATATAATTGGATTGCTTATATAGTCAATCCTCCGTATAACGAGACCCTATATAACGAGAAAACCTTTATAACGAGCAACTTGGCTAGAACCGATTACGAGCTACAGAAAATGATATAAAAATTAATTCGATATAACGAAAACTTGATATAACGAGCTTATAATGAAATACCGCTTAATCATTTTCTTAAGAATAAAAACTTCCTATAAACGAAAGAAATTTTTTCTTGAACAAAAGAAATTTTTTCGCACTTTTTATATAAAAAAAATAAAAATAAAACAATTAACTTATCTTCATGAATAACTATAAATCACCAGAAAACGTTTCCTATCTAATTGTTAGGTCATCGAGATTTTAAGGCAAGTAATGGATGGCTTTGTAAATTCAAAGAGAGAAACGGAATTTCTCTGAAAACAACCATTGGCGAGGCTGTTCAGTCATCACTTCAGTTAACAATACAGCACAAAATGATGACAGTGATTCTGAAGTCGAAGTAATCGAAAACCTAAAAAACCTTTTATAAGCTCAAAAGAAGCTATCGATAAAATTAATGATTTAAAAGATTTTTTTTTGAATAAAAACACAGATTTCTCAAAAATAGTTGATTTTTTGTTTAATATTGAAAATGTTGTGATTGAAAAATGTAATACCAAACAAACATCTATTAACGATTTTGTAAAAAAACAATAATTTTGTATTTTTTTTCCTTTTTTATTTATTTTTTTACCAATAAACATTTTGAAAAAAAAATTTTTTTGCCCATCTTTTTCAATGCAATTTCGATATAACGAGTTCGATATAACGAGCAACGAAATTTTCGCCCAACTTGCTCGTTATATCGAGGATTGACTGTAATGTTCTTTGATTTCAAATTTACTCAAGCTACAGTGCTGCTACGATACCTTGAATTCACCATATTTACCTAAAAAATGGTAAAAAAGGGTATTTTTTTCGTAAAATAACGATAATTACTGTAAAATTCAGTGAAAAAAAAAATTTCCAAAATTTCTCGAAAAAAACCGATTTTCATGAAAAAAATTTTTTTTTTGAATTTTTGAAAAAGGAAAACAAAAAAAATTTTTTTGACAAAAATTGACGTAAATTTTGGTAAATTCTTGTAAAAAAAGGTAAAAAATGGTAAAAATTCAACAGAAAAGGAAAAATGGATTTTTTATTATTTCATTCAATTTTTTTTCTAAACATTATTTACAAAATAAATTTTATTTTCTAGCTTTTTTTGCTTTTAAGCTGTTAGCTGTCTTGTCCCAAGCTTCTTTTAATGTTGATCCTTGGAATAAATTTTAAAAACCCAGCTTTTTAAAAAAATTTATGTCTAACTTTTGATTTCATTTAAAGCATATTATTTTACTTTTGATATTAAGCATTTCAAAAAACTTTGACAGTTGAAAAATGTAAGAAATATATAAATCATCTTAGATATGTAAAAAATATGAAAAAATTTTATTATTTTAATTTTTTAATAAAACATTTCTAGGTTGTTGAGATTGTAAGTGAAAGAAATGGTGACTGGCCAGACAATTTAATTCTGATTGTATATCTTTTTTTTATAGAGTTCTTTATAAATGATTTTTTATAATTTTTGTATTTAAGAAAATAATTTAACATTTACTACTTAATATTTTCAAATACTGATTTGGGAAAACAAATAATTGACAAATAAACATTAATTTTCATAATTTTTTTAGAAAAAAAAATTGAATGAAATAACAAAAAATCCATTTTTCCTTTTCCGTTGAATTTTTACCATTTTTTACAAGAATTTACCGAAATTGACGTCAATTTTTGTCAAAAAAATTTTTTTGTTTTCCTTTTTCAAAAATTCAAAAAAAAATTTTTTTCATGAAAATCGGTTTTTTTCGAGAAATTCTGGAAATTTTTTTTTTCACTGAATTTTACAGTAATTATCGTTATTTTACGAAAAATACCCTTTTTTAGATTACCATATTTTACGGTAAATATGGTAAAATATCGTGAATTTGCCATAATTTACGTAAAATATGGTGAATTCAAGGTATCGTAGCAGCACTGTACTTTTTGTCTAGTTAAAGGGCTATTGAGTAATTTTAAAAATTAATAAGCAACTTACTGAATAAGAAATTAAAGTCTTTCTATTGAGAAAAATGAGAATTAATATTCGCCTTAATCAAGCGTCAAAATTAATTTTCAGTTATAAATCAGTTGAAAAAAAACTTATTAAATTTTGCTTATTATTAACTTAAAAATTATCTGAAAAATTAAAAAACTATCATTTAATAATTAAATAAATTAAGATAGATTAAAGAAATTTTCATCGATTATTTCCGATGAAATATACTTATTTTCATGGGTGAATCTAGATGAAATTGTTCCTAACTCATTAATGATTCATCTATCAATTTTCATCGATTAATCATCGTTTTCTTTGTGACTGGGTATTTGAACAAATTGAATAAAGCTGTTTAATAGAATGCCCAATTCTCGAAACTGATGTAAAAATTAGATAATAATTATTTTATTTTTAATTTGAAGAAGCTTTGGAAATAGCTGAGCATTTGCTCTGGTCTGGTTGACTTGGTATTACTCTTTCAACAATCCCAAATACCCAAATGCGCTCTCTACTTAAATCTTTGCCTTTCAGCATAAAATAATATAAATAAAAGAAAATTAAAATAAATTGTTCACCCTTTAAGTGTTTGACTTTGAGCAACAAAGATTCATCTATTTCGCAAAATTTACCTACTCCGCCCAACTTTAAATTTTCTATGTATTTATTTTGTCTATCATATTTTTTATCATTACATCAGCTTTTTTCTAGATAGATTAAAAAATTTCAAATTAGGTGAACAATTTTTAGATTAGGTCAACTAATGGTTCATAAAACCTGAGAACAATAATTTTTCCAGGTGAGCCATAGTTTACTTAAGCGACTAGACTCCAAAAACTTAGTTTTCTTCTTATAAAATTTTGACATAAGTGATAACTTACTTTCGTTTGGTGCATTTTATCAAAAACTTAATTTATGAAAAATGGAAAACAGAGCGTAGATAATTTTTTAAACAACAAATATTATCTTTAAGGATTTAAAACCATAAACCCAAAGTCAAAATTTATAAAAAAAACAAAACAAAGTTTTTCATGTTTGTATCTTTAATAAAAAGTTAACAGAATACATTAATAAAAAATACATTTTTTTTAAATTTATAAAGAAAAATATTGTAACAATAATTTTAACTTGTAAGAAAATAAAATTTTCAATCTTCTCTCTTTTTTCTACATACAGTCTTTATTTTTTTTCACATTTAAGATCAATCAAGGTAAACTAAAATTTCTTTGACATTTTTTTAAATAATGAATTAACTATGGCATGTTTTTCAAATTACTTATCAGATCTTCTTATTTTTTAAAACTGCATTAAGTCTCTTAACATTAATCTTTTAAGCTTTTAAGGCTTCTTTGACCATGCATGTTAGGTTTACCAAAAAATATTTAAATGATTTGCTCTTAATTTATCTAAAACTTATTATAATTTACTTTTACCATTTCAAAATAATCGACAAGATAGTCTATGATTTTTAATATTTACTTTTTTATATCTTTTTTATATTTAAATTTTTGGTTCTTGTTCATGAGCTTTGCAACACTCATAAAATTCTGAAAATACCTTTTGATTTCCTAATGGCATTGTGAATTTATAAAGAACAAATAAAAATTTTCAAATGAAATGGTTTTTTTAATATGAATCCAAAAATTGTTCTGAAAAATGAATCAGCTGATACAGTTTTTTTTCAACACTAATTTAAATCTCTGCAAAAATTTTGCAAGTCTGCAAAGCACTTAATGAATTAGAAAATCAAAAATTAAATTGCAGAGTATTTGGGTGGTACAAAGTTTGTATCAGCTGATACATTTGCAGAACAATTTTTGGATTCAAATTAAAAAAACCATTTCATTTGAAAATTTTTTGTTTTTCAAAAAAAGAGCAATACTTTAAATTTAAAAAACATTGTCTTTCTCATATTTCTTTGAATAATAAACCAAAAAATTAATATTGTTTTTCCAGTTTCATAAACTATTTTTAAACTAGTCTAATTGAACCGATCAACCAGCTATAAGTCTACTTAGAGTTTATATTTTATAAATAAATTCTACTCACAAATAAATAATAAATTTTTAATCAAACAAGTACTTAAAATTTGAAAAATACACAGTCGAATTCGCATTAGTTGTTTTTAAATAGTTTTTTAAATTTTTGTAAATACCAAAATTAATCAATTGACAATTTTTAAAATAGTTTTCAAGATTTCTTCTAATCTGGAATAAACTAAAATTATTTTATTTAAATAATAAAATTTTTTTTGCGCCAAAATTCACGATGCCTTTTTTCTGATAAACTTTAAAAAGTGAACACTCATTTTTTTGATTTAAGTGAAATTCAGTATAAAAGAACATAATAAATTGATAAACAATTAATAAATTTTTTTTCTATAAGCTCAAAATTAGTTCTGTGAATTGCAGAATTCTGGAGTTGATGCAACTGTTTATATTGTACCATGTGGCATTCACAGAACTCTATGAAAAAAGAATATTTGATTTTTATCACTTTGCTCTGTTCTTTTTTACTGAATTTCACAAAACCTTTTTTTCAGAGTTTCAAAATTAACATCATGCTAAATAAGAGTTACTGTCTTTAAATATTTAGCTTTCTCTAAGTCCTCTATGAATTAAAAATTAAAAATTACTTTTTTTGGTTTTTTTTATTTGACTTAAACAGCTTTATTTCGGCTTGCTTGGGGCAATCTTCTGCAGGATTCATCGAATTTGACAGAGCAACTGCTATCTGTAACTGTTCTTCATTCTTGCTCTTGGGTAGTTCAAGCTTAATCACTCTATTGCTAATTTTTGTCTTTTTATCAGTTTGCTTTTTTGTTTTCGGAATACTAAAAAAAAATGTTTTTATTCTATTCTACAAATAAATGAATAAATTATTGTCATACTAAATATCGGTGGGAATAAGACCCTTGGATATTTCTTGCTCAATGTTTTCTTTTTGCTTGCGTACCAATTCGACCAAACTCTCAGTTCTAATATGAAATACTTGGGAACACTTTTTCAAGTGGCTTTGTCGAATCTAAAATGAAAAATTTTCAAAATTAATATTTTATTCAAGCTTTGAACTTATCTTAGGGCAATGTTTAAAAATTTACTTCAAAATGGCTTAGGCCAGACCACAAGACTGATTAAAAAATAAAAAAGCTAAATTCAAAGCTTTAAACTTTATTTATCAAAAAAAGATAAACAAAAAATTAACGTTAAAATTGTGCAAAACTTTGCCACAAATAGGACAATTGGGCACGGCGTCTTTGAGCAACGATTCACTGAGTTTTTTCTGCGTTTCGTTCGGATTAATTGTGCCCGCAGTTTCGGCACTGTGTTTCACTTTTTCCGACTCTTCACTGTCTTTTTTTTTTAACTTATTCACAGGTTTGTATTCATAGCTCAAATAATCCTTCCGGTCCAAACACTGATTCACGTGTTTGTCCCGCTCGGGTTCTTCAAGCTTAGCCAAATTGTGCGAACACACAGGACACTTGAGTTCATCATTTTTTGAAAAGTATTTAGAAATGTCAGTCTTGGAATCGTTGAAACTTTTGTGTTTTTTTAGCTCTTGGGTCTTTGGTATTTCGACGGATTCGTCCAATTTGTGAAACGAAAGCTTTGAACTGACATCACTGCTCAAAGTTGCCGAGCAGTTTCTGTCTGATTGAGATGGGGTCAAAAATTTTGCTATTTGAGCTTGGTGCTGTTTGTGTCTTTTTTCTTTTATTTGTTTAAAATTTTCCCTAAATTCGTCAAAAGTTTCGTCCATGGTTAATACTTTATGTATCCCAGAGATAGATAGTATGCAAGTTTTTGTTTAATACCTGGTTTTGGTACCTCTGGTTCTTGAATTTCGACTTGTTTGCCTTGAGCTGCTTGTAACTCTGTTTTTTGGTGATTTTGTGGCTGATTTTTGGAGCGGATTTGCAGCAAGCGTCTTCTAGTCTCTTCCTCAAGTTCTTGGTTGTAATTTTTTTTCTCTTTCAAATAGTTCTGGTAAGCGTTCAGTACGACTGGGTTAGAATCAAAATAAATTAAAAAATCTCTTAAATTTTTAGGTGGAAAAATTTACGTGGCTTGTTTCTGTTTTCAGTATGTTTTCGTTCAATTCGATCCGAGTACTTCTTGGTAAAGTTGATAAAGTAAGCAATTACAGAATTGCTGCTATTGAAACTTTAATTTGGTTTAGGATTTTGATTTGAGATTAAAGGTAAAATTTTAATTTAATCCTACTAAATGTAAGTTCCGTAGGCAATCGATGCTGTCACAATGGCAAAAGAGCTGGTTTTGATCCAAAAATTAGTAACCGTGTTTTCAATAATTCTATTCTTATTGATTTTCTTAAATTTCATCCCAAGAAAAAAAAGTTTTGAATTTTAGCGCGACAATTTCCTGTAATTATTTATAAAAAACGATAACTTTTTTAAAATTATTTTGTGCGAGTATGAAAGCTTTTGAAATATTTCATTATTTTTTTAAAGATTTTGTTATGAAAGTTTCAAAAAAAATGCTATTTTATTCAATTAAATAAAAATAAGAAGTCTAATTTAAACTTTTAATTTAGAAAAAAAAGTCTTATTTAATGAATATGATTAAAACAAAATATTTCAATAATATGAAAAATAGTTTTGGATTAAAACTCATGGACAGTTCCGAGCGACAAAAAGCATCCTTTTCAGCACTCGTGTTTGCAAATTTCAATTAGTTTAAATAAACAATTAAAAATTTTAATGAACATTTTAATTATTTAAAAACTAGATGCATAAAGATATGTGGATCCAATGTTTTTTGGAATCTACCCATATTTTTCTATGTCCACATCACTGAATGTGTACATAGTAAAATATTTTTTTTTTAAATATTGAAAAAATTGTGAATTTTGAAAAAATTTGGTTTTGTTTTTAGTCTGGATTTGATTTTAGTTTTATTTCAATTGCAATTTAGTGTAGATTATATTATTGATAATTCCAAGATTTAAAAATTTTGAACAATTATATCCTTTGAAAATTCATATAACAAATAAAAAGAAATTTGCCAGCAAAGCAGTTTTAGTTATTAAAAATAACAGGCTTAAGATATGTGCATGTTGCTTCATCATCTCATCAAATTGATGATCATGTGATTATTTATTTGTGATTTAGAATAAAGTATTAACAATAAAGCAAATGAAATGTTGAAAAAATTGTATGTTTCAAAACTTAGAGGGCTTTTAAAAGAGGGTAATGATCGAATAAAGTGAAATTTTATTTTCCTCTAGAAAACCTTTACTGTTACAAAGAAAAATTGTTTTTGATTGTTTCTTTTTTCAATTTCACTTCTAATAAAAATAGACAAATTTAAGCTTTGTCAAAATTTATAGATTTGAAGATAGAAAAATCAAATGGCCAACGATCGGGTCGAAATTATTAGAGAGGTCGCTAGAAATGCTAGTGTGGCGTGCGAATCACTTGAACGTGCTGCACCAACTTTAGCAAATCTAGCCATTTTTGAAAATAATGATCTAATCGAAGAATTTAGACAGAGCTTTAGAACTCTAAATGCTTCAAATAGAAATTTAAGTGAACGCATTCAAATCTTGAGCGATACAACTGCGGAAATGTCGAGAGAATTAACTGGTATAAGTGGTGAAATTAAACAAGCATTTTTACAAAGTGATGAAAACACTTTAAAGCGCCTATATAATTCAGCCCATTGTACTACTTCTCAATCAAAAATCGGTTGGATTAAGGTAATTTTTTTTTAGTCTATTTCCTTAAAGAATTATTATTTGTTTTAAAGCTTGGATTTGATGTTCCTCCTGAATTTCCTGAAACAATTGATAAGTTGAAAAATCTTCAAAGACCAAAAGTCATAGCAATTTTGAATTATTACAACTTACCTGTAACTAATGATTTGAAAAAACAAGCAATTAATTGCGGATTATTTGGCTATTCCTAATCTAAACCCAAGATATTAATCATCTTTTTATTTTTTATCATTATTATTTGAAATTAGACTTAAATATCAAATTTATATTTCTAATTTGATGATTTGAAATAAACCTTATTTCTTTTTTAATTACACTTGCTTTTATTACAATCCACCATAAGCATCATAAATTAATTTATAATTAATAAATAAATGATTTCAATAATTAAATTTATTCTAAAATTCAAATAGTTTTTTGTTTTTCTCTTATTCTTAAATATAAAATTGTGTTTCTCGGTCATCTAGATCCTGAAGAAGGCCTATCGGTCGAAACGAGTCGGTTTTTAAAGATTTGTTTAAAATTTCTTTCATATTAAAACAATTTTTTTTTAAATTAAATTTAAATTGTTTTATTCGAATTAAATTATCAGATCCCAGTTCTTACGAAATTTTACGTAACCTGTCTTTCTTTTATTCTCTAATATATAATTTTCTCTATAATTATGTTATTTGATTAATTTATTCAGTTTTAATTAAATAAATCTAGAAATTTTTTTTAAATTTAAAATCAATTTTATTACATTTGAGGTAATTTTGAATATTTTTTGCGGTATTAAATTTCCTATAGCCGTTTATGGGAATGATTCTTAATTCTTAATAAATTAAAAAAAATAAAATAATTTACAAATTTTATTAATTAAGTACAAATTGGATATTAAAAAAAGCAAGTAAATTTTAGAAAACTTTTAATTTAGTAGTCAATTTAAACAAAATGTTTAACAAATAAAAACAAAATACGGATAAATCACTTTAATTACAATTTAAACTAACTTTAGCTTAATATTGCCGTAAGTTTCGACTTGTTCGGCTTTTAAACTCTCATCTTTGCACATTGTCAAAACAAGCTGAAACATCTTTATGCCAAATTTTCGCCTATTGGACACACTAAGTCCAGCCAAGTCCATTTCCATAATAATGTCTTGCAAAATTGGCATCTGCGCATCTTGTTCTCTTTTTCTAATCTCATCTTTTAAAATATCTTCATAATCGTCAACTTCCAGAGCTCTTTCTAAACTTGGCGGACGGATTGAAATCACCGGCGCCTCTGGAGGAAACAGCGAAGGGACTTCAAGCTGAATTTGCTCCTGAGCTTGTTCCTGAAACTGCAGCGTATTGGACTCTTCAAAGTGAAGTCTAGACTCGAACTCTGCATCTTTTGACTTCATTAATTTTGATGAAATTCGCATCGACTCTGCATCCACTTTTGATGTACTCTGTCTTTTGCGCCCACGCTCTAAACTCTCGCCCATTTGTCTTCCTTCTTCTAGTTCAGCATTCAGCACACTTTCAAGTTGTCTGGCCTCAGTGGTGTAGTCAAATCTATCACCGGCCAATTTGGCTGATTGTAAATTCGGACGCATAAGGACATTCTTAACAAATTGATCCGCGTCTCGGCGCGAATAAGTCCGACCCGTTGTCCTCATCATCAAACTGCTGCATTCCTTTAGCAAATCTTTTTTCAAAAAGTCAAAATTTAGTTTCATTTCAAGCCGATTCTTGGCAAACAGTTCAGCTAATTTTTTTTCCTCAGCATCGCGGCGTATTCGCTTGGAGAGCTCATAGCCAGAAATTTCTGTATTTTCATCAATTATGAGGCCTCGTTTTTTTTCTTTTTTGATGCGCCGATATGGCAAAATTTGAGCTGCGACCTCGCCAGATATTTCTACACCAGGTGCAGTGGTCTGCTCAGCCTGGGTCTGGATTGTTTCTTCCACTAAGGCGGCCGGCTCGGCAAAACTCTCTTGGTACAGTTCAGGTATTTGGACTGGGGCTTGTGGAGAAATGTTCTCCACATCAGCAGGTCTTTTGCTCAGCAAACTTTCCAGGTCAGCGTAAATGTCTGCCTCTTGCTCGTGCGCAATTGTAGTGGTCAGTTCAGCGCGCCTGATCTGTTCATTAGTGCTTAGCTCTTTGAATGGAATTCTTTGCTGAATTCGCTGGTCAAACTTTGCGGTGGAAGTAACTTTGGTCTTTTCCAAATTTTCAGCATTAAAAAAGTGTCCTGCAAATTTTCTGGTACTAGAAGCATGCCGCTGTCGAATTGAAAATCTTCTGTCTGAATTGCCGAGATGGTGTCCAGATTTTCTTCGATTAATGAAATAGCTGCCTGAGGTTTAGGAATTGCTAGTCTTTCAATGGTTTCTTCGATAAGGCAGCCTAAACGCACATTTTCTTGCTCGTAATAAGTCTCCAGATTTGTGGAAAGTAGAGGCAGGTTTTCTTTAAGAGTAATTGCTGATTTCTCAGCATAATTGGCAAGTTTTTTAGGGGTTTTAGCTGGAGTTTTTTTAGTCGCTTCTTTGGCCGTTTTGACCACAAGTTTTTCATTGATGTAGCACTTGTGAATTTCTTGCCTCAAATGCATCAAATCGTCAAGCAAGAATTGACTCTGTTTTTTGACCAGAACACAAAGTCCCAGCATTAAATGCGATGAAACGACCAGTGAAAATTTTGGTCGATTTTCCCTCCCATTTATTATGTACTCTATTATTTCATCGCATTTCCTGGAAATGTCAATACGGATAATTTCTGTTTTGGATATTTTGGCTGGATGATGGGCGGCAAGCCAAATTGTTCCGAATCGACCGCGACGCTTAAGAAGAGCTTGTTGGAAATTCATCCCACCAACTTAGAAATAGAATTTTTTGAGAGTTTATTGAAAATTTCAAGTCCTAGTTTGAGAGCATGCTTTAGCAAAAAAAGTCTCGCTAAAAAAGTACGCAGGATAGAAAAAATTTTGGGTAAATTTTGCACCCTCTCTAAAAAAAAATCAAAAAAAAAATTTATAATTTTAATTCGATTGAAATATCTGTGGAAGTTAAAATTCACAATTATTTTTAAACTTTTAGTGATTGTCTAATTATTGTATCATCTCTATGATTATGGGGATTATTTGAAAATTTTAAAATAAAATCTTTCTTTATCTATTAATTATTTAGTGGAGTTGATATTTTTTTTTTTAATTTTTGATGAATTTCTGATCTTTACCATTTGGGTTTTGTAAAATTCAGTACAAAATGATAAAAAGAACAAAAAAATGCTCTTTGTTCTCTTAAAAAAGTTAAAAATTAAAAAAATAGTAGAGCTAATTTTGAAATAGAAAAATAAGTCAAAATATGGCTTTTTTCTATTTTTGCACATTACGTTCTTCAAATTCTTCCCGTATTTCAGGAAGCCAATTTAATGCCAATACATATCCAGTTGATTTTGAATTCTCATGTATGATATATTCCATTTGTCTTTAACCATTCCGTCCATTTCGTAACTTAGAATAAAGCGCAACAAAAGAAAAAAGCTTAAATTTGATTAATTTTCTATTCCGAAATTAGTTCTACAATTTTTTTAATTTAACGAAATTTTTTTTATCTAAAAGTTTAAGTGACCTTTGCCAAAAATTTGACCGTATAATTGGCCGCCCGTATTTTCTGTCCGAATTTTTTGGCGATCTAAAAATTTAACCACCTGGCTGACCGGACAAATGACCGCCAAAAACCGTCCGTGTATTGTCCCTTTTGTCTTGACCGTATTGAACCCAAATGATTTACAACTGTTGATAATTAAAGATAGATTTAAGCGAGGCAAATTTTCATCTTGATTTTCACAATTATCAGTTCTTATCTAAACCACGCAACAAGTTTGGAGGAGGAGTAGCTATTTTAATTAAAGAAGGAATTGATTCTATACATGATTTTTCTTATGATGAATTCAATTCCGAACTCCTTTGTATAAAACTAAATTTAGGAAAGAAAAATAAATTAGTTGTATTTAGTCTATATAATCCACCCAATGTACTTCTTAACTATGAGCTTTTTAAAACAGTTAATAAAAATGTAGAAACTACATCTGAGTTGGTGATCTAAACGCTAGAACACAGCAAATAGACTGCATAGGGGAAAATGAAAACCGTATAATGTTGGAAAGAATAATTAATGAGTAAGACTTTTCAGTAATCAATGATAAGCGTTCTACTTTCAATATTTTTAATAAGAATTACTTTGAAATTCTTGATATTTTTTAGTTTCATCTTCATTAATTGACAAAATTACCGACTTCAATGTTTTAAATAGTCAAGACATGACTAGTGAACATTTCCCAATCGAAGCATCAATTTCTATGGGCTATCAATTAGAAAAAATCAACAGCTAAATAATTTAACTATAAGAAAGCGAACTGGCAATTATTTAGCGAGATTTTAAATTTTCAAATAGTTATTATCCCTGAAAGTTCCATCACTATAGATCAACTAAATGATAAAATTACAGAAAAAATCTTTCTGCTTCTCATAAAAGCATTCCTTATCTTTCTCAGAAAATCTACAAAACCAGTCTTCCCCCGAAAATTGTTATTCTGATAAAAGAACGCAGGAAAGTAAGAAGAAACTTTCATAAAACTCGCTGTCAAAAGCTCAAGCAAAAATATAATCAACTTAAATTTGAGTTAAAGGCCTCTTTAAAAAAATTCTAAAATCAAAATTGGTTTGATTTTTTCACGAAGATGGGAAAAAACCCAGTTACAAGTAGACCTTTTTGGAAAAAAATTAATAAATTTAGAACAAAAAAAGGATCAAATTTAATCCCAAATTTGTTTTCAAATGACAAGGAATTCTAAATTAATGAAGAAAAGGGAAAATGCTTTGGGGAACTCTTATCTTCAATATTTAGTCCTAATTCTGATTTAATTGACACTAAGAAAGATTTCGAAATACTTAATTCTAACTCTGAATTTTTTAGAAATTATGTTCAGTGTATTTTTAATGATACAATTTGCTTAAATGAATTAATTATGGCTTTAAAAAGATTGAAAAATGAAGCGGCATCTGGACCTGACCAAATACATAATTTAATGTTAAAAAACTTACCTAGAAATTCATTAATAGAAATCACAGAACTTTTTAGTTTCTCTCTTAGAGAAGGTAAGGTCCCGAAAGCGTGGAACACTTCAAACATTACAATGATTCAAAAAAGGCCTCTTATTTACAAGATCCTTTAAATTATAGACCAATTAGTATAACGAAATGCTTAGGAAAGTTACTAGAACGAATAGTTTATTCAAGATTATACAATTATTTGGAACAAAATTCACTCCTTATCCAGGAGCAATCTGGATTTAGGAAACACCGGCGAACATCAGATTATCTATTTTTTTTAATTCAAAAAATTGTGGAATCATTTAATAGAATAAAAAGAGTTTATGGCCTTTTTTTGATATTTCTAAAGCCTTCGATAGGGTTTGGCATGAGGGTTTACTTTTTAAATTGATTAAAATGAATCCACCTCATTACTTGACTTACTGGATTAGATCTTTTTAAGATAATAGGACATTTAAGGTAAATGTGAAAGAACACTTGAGCGACGAATATCAAATAACTGCATGTGTTCCTCAAGGCTCAGTAATTAGTCCTTTTTTATTTAGTAAATATATTAATGACATCCCAAAAAGAAACAAAACAAATAATGAATACTCTCTGCTTTTCACAGATGATCTAGTTACATTCTTCATTTATAACAAGAAAGGGAACCTAGAAAATAAGATTAATAAATACACCAACGAACTAGAACAATGGCTTATTAAATGGAAAAAGAAGATATCAGTTGAAAAGTCGTGTTCAGTAGTTTTCTCTAGGTACAAAAAAGAGAGTGATAATCTAAACTTAAAAATTTATGGAAACAGAATAATGAGCCAAAAAGAAATCAAGTTTCTTGGCATTAAATTTGATTCTAAGTTAAACTTTAATGTACTAGTAGACGAAATTAAAGAACGCTGCAACAAAAGGCTAAATATTATTAAGATATTGTCAAACAAAAAATGGGGTCTCAATCAAAACACACTAGGAAATTTATATAAATCTTTAGTCGGATCGATTTTAGACTATTCTTTTCCTTGCTTGAATTCATTTTCAGAAAATAATATCAAAAAACTTCAAGCAATTCAGAATACAGCAGTCAGATCTATCCTCAAGTTAAAATATGATAATCCTTCCAACATGTTGCATCATGAGGCTTTTAATAAACTTAAATTACTAACAGTCTCAAATCGACTTTTTGAATTGAGTGAAAGATATGTTAACTGAGCAATTCTGTTCCATTAACTGTTAGACTGGTGCAAGAATACAAAAAAGGTTTCGAATCGAGATATATTGAATACCCAACTCCATTGTGTAATTGCTACCTTACTATTTTCTCCTTTTTTGCTGAAACCTTAACTATGTAAACATTTGCCACATGTAACAATCTTTGTCTTCTAAACTTTCATTTTATTTTTAGCTTATTTACTTTATTTTGATTTTTTTTATCTGATTTTATTAACTTTAATTTTATTTTTTTTTTTGATTTTGATTTTTTAATTTATTCTGAAGGAGCCCTAGATCGGTACAGAAAACAAAAAAGAATATCAAAAAAGAAACTAAACTAAACTAAACTAAACAAAAAAATCATGACTGAATCAGGCAGCATTGAATTCGTTCAAGCAAATAATAATGATGAATCAGTTTGAGGCTCAAAAAGCAGAAATGGAAATTCAAAATGAAGTTCAAGTTAAAAACAATTTTAATAAAAAAATCAACTCAGTCTGAGATTCCTAAAAAGAAAAGAGGAAGACCAACTGGAAAAAAAAAAAGCCGAAATCAATTCAAGATCAACCTCAAAACCAAATAACCAAAAAGATTAATTTTTTTCTTTTTCTAAATTTTTCTTTCTTTTTGTATTTTTTTTAATTTTTCTAAATAAATTATCAAAAAAATTATACTTTATTATTATTTTTAAATATATACAACAAAAAAGATTTAGATACTAAGATAAAAAAATTTATTCACTAAATTTAGATGGCTTATTATTTAGATAGAATAAAAAAAGAATTTGATACAATGAAAAAATAACAGTCTCAAATAAATAGCATCAGGAATTTATCAGTCAGAATCAAGAACAAATCAAATGTCTGCCGTTCCAGGTTGTTATTTTGGGGGAAAAGCAAGTGTTGGACATTTGGGTAAAAATTAAAAAAAGGCCTGGGCTTGTCATTTATTTAGTGACTTTATTTTTGAGTTTTTAAACAACTCTCACATCAGTAAATATAAAAAGTAAATAAAATTAATTTATAAAATTTTTCAATAATTTTTAAAAAAAATATTTTTAATATTATTGAAAAAATTGTGACTTTTGAAAAAATTTGGTTTTGTTTTTAGTCTGGATTTGATTTTAGTTTTATTTCAATTGCAATTTAGTGTAGATTATATTATTGATAATTCCAAGATTTTAAAATTTTGAAAAATTGTTTCCTTTGAAAATTTAAATAACAAATAAAAAGAAATTTGCCAGCAAAGCAGTTTTAGTTATTAAAAATAACAGGCTTAAGATATGTGCATGTTGCTTCATCATCTCATCAAATTGATGATCATGTGATTATTTATTTGTGATTTAGAATAAAGTATTAACAATAAAGCAAATGAAATGTTGAAAAAATTGTATGTTTCAAAACTTAGAGGGCTTTTAAAAGAGGGTAATGATCGAATAAAGTGAAATTTTATTTTCCTCTAGAAAACCTTTACTGTTACAAAGAAAAATTGTTTTTGATTGTTTCTTTTTTCAATTTCACTTCTAATAAAAATAGACAAATTTAAGCTTTGTCAAAATTTATAGATTTGAAGATAGAAAAATCAAATGGCCAACGATCGGGTCGAAATTATTAGAGAGGTCGCTAGAAATGCTAGTGTGGCGTGCGAATCACTTGAACGTGCTGCACCAACTTTAGCAAATCTAGCCATTTTTGAAAATAATGATCTAATCGAAGAATTTAGACAGAGCTTTAGAACTCTAAATGCTTCAAATAGAAATTTAAGTGAACGCATTCAAATCTTGAGCGATACAACTGCGGAAATGTCGAGAGAATTAACTGGGATAAGTGGTGAAATTAAACAAGCATTTTTACAAAGTGATGAAAACACTTTAAAGCGCCTATATAATTCAGCCCATTGTACTACTTCTCAATCAAAAATCGGTTGGATTAAGGTAATTTTTTTAGTCTATTTCCTTAAAGAATTATTATTTGTTTTAAAGCTTGGATTTGATGTTCCTCCTGAATTTCCTGAAACAATTGATAAGTTGAAAAATCTTCAAAGACCAAAAGTCATAGCAATTTTGAATTATTACAACTTACCTGTAACTAATGATTTGAAAAAAAACAAGCAATTAATTGCGGATTATTTGGCTATTCCTAATCTAAACCCAAGATATTAATCATCTTTTTATTTTTTTATCATTATTATTTGAAATTAGACTTAAATATCAAATTTATATTTCTAATTTGATGATTTGAAATAAACCTTATTTCTTTTTTAATTACACTTGCTTTTATTACAATCCACCATAAGCATCATAAATTAATTTATAATTAATAAATAAATGATTTCAATAATTAAATTTATTCTAAAATTCAAATAGTTTTTTGTTTTTTTCTCTTATTCTTAAATATAAAATTGTGTTTCTCGGTCATCTAGATCCTGAAGAAGGCCTATCGGTCGAAACGAGTCGGTTTTTTAAAGATTTGTTTAAAATTTCTTTCATATTAAAACAATTTTTTTTTAAATTAAATTTAAATTGTTTTATTCGAATTAAATTATCAGATCCCAGTTCTTACGAAATTTTACGTAACCTGTCTTTCTTTTATTCTCTAATATATAATTTTCTCTATAATTATGTTATTTGATTAATTTATTCAGTTTTAATTAAATAAATCTAGAAATTTTTTTTAAATTTAAAATCAATTTTATTACATTTGAGGTAATTTTGAATATTTTTTGCGGTATTAAATTTCCTATAGCCGTTTATGGGAATGATTCTTAATTCTTAATAAATTAAAAAAAATAAAATAATTTACAAATTTTATTAATTAAGTACAAATTGGATATTAAAAAAAAGCAAGTAAATTTTAGAAAACTTTTAATTTAGTAGTCAATTTAAACAAAATGTTTAACAAATAAAAACAAAATACGGATAAAT
The DNA here is from genome assembly GCA_019054805.1 of Brachionus manjavacas. Taxonomy (NCBI): domain Eukaryota; kingdom Metazoa; phylum Rotifera; class Eurotatoria; order Ploima; family Brachionidae; genus Brachionus; species Brachionus manjavacas. Next base: position 2,819,217 of record JAHQIY010000011.1, on the reverse strand, counting down.
CACTTTAATTACAATTTAAACTAACTTTAGCTTAATATTGCCGTAAGTTTCGACTTGTTCGGCTTTTAAACTCTCATCTTTGCACATTGTCAAAACAAGCTGAAACATCTTTATGCCAAATTTTCGCCTATTGGACACACTAAGTCCAGCCAAGTCCATTTCCATAATAATGTCTTGCAAAATTGGCATCTGCGCATCTTGTTCTCTTTTTCTAATCTCATCTTTTAAAATATCTTCATAATCGTCAACTTCCAGAGCTCTTTCTAAACTTGGCGGACGGATTGAAATCACCGGCGCCTCTGGAGGAAACAGCGAAGGGACTTCAAGCTGAATTTGCTCCTGAGCTTGTTCCTGAAACTGCAGCGTATTGGACTCTTCAAAGTGAAGTCTAGACTCGAACTCTGCATCTTTTGACTTCATTAATTTTGATGAAATTCGCATCGACTCTGCATCCACTTTTGATGTACTCTGTCTTTTGCGCCCACGCTCTAAACTCTCGCCCATTTGTCTTCCTTCTTCTAGTTCAGCATTCAGCACACTTTCAAGTTGTCTGGCCTCAGTGGTGTAGTCAAATCTATCACCGGCCAATTTGGCTGATTGTAAATTCGGACGCATAAGGACATTCTTAACAAATTGATCCGCGTCTCGGCGCGAATAAGTCCGACCCGTTGTCCTCATCATCAAACTGCTGCATTCCTTTAGCAAATCTTTTTTCAAAAAGTCAAAATTTAGTTTCATTTCAAGCCGATTCTTGGCAAACAGTTCAGCTAATTTTTTCCTCAGCATCGCGGCGTATTCGCTTGGAGAGCTCATAGCCAGAAATTTCTGTATTTTCATCAATTATGAGGCCTCGTTTTTTTTCTTTTTTGATGCGCCGATATGGCAAAATTTGAGCTGCGACCTCGCCAGATATTTCTACACCAGGTGCAGTGGTCTGCTCAGCCTGGGTCTGGATTGTTTCTTCCACTAAGGCGGCCGGCTCGGCAAAACTCTCTTGGTACAGTTCAGGTATTTGGACTGGGGCTTGTGGAGAAATGTTCTCCACATCAGCAGGTCTTTTGCTCAGCAAACTTTCCAGGTCAGCGTAAATGTCTGCCTCTTGCTCGTGCGCAATTGTAGTGGTCAGTTCAGCGCGCCTGATCTGTTCATTAGTGCTTAGCTCTTTGAATGGAATTCTTTGCTGAATTCGCTGGTCAAACTTTGCGGTGGAAGTAACTTTGGTCTTTTCCAAATTTTCAGCATTAAAAAAGTGTCCTGCAAATTTTCTGGTACTAGAAGCATGCCGCTGTCGAATTGAAAATCTTCTGTCTGAATTGCCGAGATGGTGTCCAGATTTTCTTCGATTAATGAAATAGCTGCCTGAGGTTTAGGAATTGCTAGTCTTTCAATGGTTTCTTCGATAAGGCAGCCTAAACGCACATTTTCTTGCTCGTAATAAGTCTCCAGATTTGTGGAAAGTAGAGGCAGGTTTTCTTTAAGAGTAATTGCTGATTTCTCAGCATAATTGGCAAGTTTTTTAGGGGTTTTAGCTGGAGTTTTTTAGTCGCTTCTTTGGCCGTTTTGACCACAAGTTTTTCATTGATGTAGCACTTGTGAATTTCTTGCCTCAAATGCATCAAATCGTCAAGCAAGAATTGACTCTGTTTTTTGACCAGAACACAAAGTCCCAGCATTAAATGCGATGAAACGACCAGTGAAAATTTTGGTCGATTTTCCCTCCCATTTATTATGTACTCTATTATTTCATCGCATTTCCTGGAAATGTCAATACGGATAATTTCTGTTTTGGATATTTTGGCTGGATGATGGGCGGCAAGCCAAATTGTTCCGAATCGACCGCGACGCTTAAGAAGAGCTTGTTGGAAATTCATCCCACCAACTTAGAAATAGAATTTTTGAGAGTTTATTGAAAATTTCAAGTCCTAGTTTGAGAGCATGCTTTAGCAAAAAAAGTCTCGCTAAAAAAGTACGCAGGATAGAAAAAATTTTGGGTAAATTTTGCACCCTCTCTAAAAAAAAATCAAAAAAAAAATTTATAATTTTAATTCGATTGAAATATCTGTGGAAGTTAAAATTCACAATTATTTTTAAACTTTTAGTGATTGTCTAATTATTGTATCATCTCTATGATTATGGGGATTATTTGAAAATTTTAAAATAAAATCTTTCTTTATCTATTAATTATTTAGTGGAGTTGATATTTTTTTTAATTTTTGATGAATTTCTGATCTTTACCATTTGGGTTTTGTAAAATTCAGTACAAAATGATAAAAAGAACAAAAAAATGCTCTTTGTTCTCTTAAAAAAGTTAAAAATTAAAAAAATAGTAGAGCTAATTTTGAAATAGAAAAATAAGTCAAAATATGGCTTTTTTCTATTTTTGCACATTACGTTCTTCAAATTCTTCCCGTATTTCAGGAAGCCAATTTAATGCCAATACATATCCAGTTGATTTTGAATTCTCATGTATGATATATTCCATTTGTCTTTAACCATTCCGTCCATTTCGTAACTTAGAATAAAGCGCAACAAAAGAAAAAAGCTTAAATTTGATTAATTTTCTATTCCGAAATTAGTTCTACAATTTTTTTAATTTAACGAAATTTTTTATCTAAAAGTTTAAGTGACCTTTGCCAAAAATTTGACCGTATAATTGGCCGCCCGTATTTTCTGTCCGAATTTTTTGGCGATCTAAAAATTTAACCACCTGGCTGACCGGACAAATGACCGCCAAAAACCGTCCGTGTATTGTCCCTTTTGTCTTGACCGTATTGAACCCAAATGATTTACAACTGTTGATAATTAAAGATAGATTTAAGCGAGGCAAATTTTCATCTTGATTTTCACAATTATCAGTTCTTATCTAAACCACGCAACAAGTTTGGAGGAGGAGTAGCTATTTTAATTAAAGAAGGAATTGATTCTATACATGATTTTTCTTATGATGAATTCAATTCCGAACTCCTTTGTATAAAACTAAATTTAGGAAAGAAAAATAAATTAGTTGTATTTAGTCTATATAATCCACCCAATGTACTTCTTAACTATGAGCTTTTTAAAACAGTTAATAAAAAATGTAAAAACTACATCTTAGGTGGCGATCTATACGCTAGAACAAAGCAAATAGGCTGCAAAGGGGAAAATGAAAACCGTATAATGTTGGAAAGAATAATCAATGAGTAAGACTTTTCAGTAATCAATGATAAGCGTTCTACTTTCAATATTTTTAATAAGAATTACTTTGAAATTCTTGATATTTTTTTAGTTTCATCTTCATTAATTGACAAAATTACCGACTTCAATGTTTTAAATAGTCAAGACATGACTAGTGAACATTTCCCAATCGAAGCATCAATTTCTATGGGCTATCAATTAGAAAAAAAATCAACAGCTAAATAATTTAACTATAAGAAAGCGAACTGGCAATTATTTAGCGAGATTTTAAATTTTCAAATAGTTATTATCCCTGAAAGTTCCATCACTATAGATCAACTAAATGATAAAATTACAGAAAAAATCTTTCTGCTTCTCATAAAAGCATTCCTTATCTTTCTCAGAAAATCTACAAAACCAGTCTTCCCCGAAAATTGTTATTCTGATAAAAGAACGCAGGAAAGTAAGAAGAAACTTTCATAAAACTCGCTGTCAAAAGCTCAAGCAAAAATATAATCAACTTAAATTTGAGTTAAAGGCCTCTTTAAAAAATTCTAAAATCAAAATTGGTTTGATTTTTTCACGAAGATGGGAAAAAACCCAGTTACAAGTAGACCTTTTTGGAAAAAATTAATAAATTTAGAACAAAAAAGGATCAAATTTAATCCCAAATTTGTTTTCAAATGACAAGGAATTCTAAATTAATGAAGAAAAGGGAAAATGCTTTGGGGAACTCTTATCTTCAATATTTAGTCCTAATTCTGATTTAATTGACACTAAGAAAGATTTCGAAATACTTAATTCTAACTCTGAATTTTTTAGAAATTATGTTCAGTGTATTTTTAATGATACAATTTGCTTAAATGAATTAATTATGGCTTTAAAAAGATTGAAAAATGAAGCGGCATCTGGACCTGACCAAATACATAATTTAATGTTAAAAAACTTACCTAGAAATTCATTAATAGAAATCACAGAACTTTTTAGTTTCTCTCTTAGAGAAGGTAAGGTCCCGAAAGCGTGGAACACTTCAAACATTACAATGATTCAAAAAAGGCCTCTTATTTACAAGATCATCAGCGAACGAACACCGGCGAACATCAGATTATCTATTTTTTTTAATTCAAAAAATTGTGGAATCATTTAATAGAATAAAAAGAGTTTATGGCCTTTTTTTTGATATTTCTAAAGCCTTCGATAGGGTTTGGCATGAGGGTTTACTTTTTAAATTGATTAAAATGAATCCACCTCATTACTTGACTTACTGGATTAGATCTTTTAAGATAATAGGACATTTAAGGTAAATGTGAAAGAACACTTGAGCGACGAATATCAAATAACTGCATGTGTTCCTCAAGGCTCAGTAATTAGTCCTTTTTTATTTAGTAAATATATTAATGACATCCCAAAAAGAAACAAAACAAATAATGAATACTCTCTGCTTTTCACAGATGATCTAGTTACATTCTTCATTTATAACAAGAAAGGGAACCTAGAAAATAAGATTAATAAATACACCAACGAACTAGAACAATGGCTTATTAAATGGAAAAAGAAGATATCAGTTGAAAAGTCGTGTTCAGTAGTTTTCTCTAGGTACAAAAAAGAGAGTGATAATCTAAACTTAAAAATTTATGGAAACAGAATAATGAGCCAAAAAGAAATCAAGTTTCTTGGCATTAAATTTGATTCTAAGTTAAACTTTAATGTACTAGTAGACGAAATTAAAGAACGCTGCAACAAAAGGCTAAATATTATTAAGATATTGTCAAACAAAAAATGGGGTCTCAATCAAAACACACTAGGAAATTTATATAAATCTTTAGTCGGATCGATTTTAGACTATTCTTTTCCTTGCTTGAATTCATTTTCAGAAAATAATATCAAAAAACTTCAAGCAATTCAGAATACAGCAGTCAGATCTATCCTCAAGTTAAAATATGATAATCCTTCCAACATGTTGCATCATGAGGCTTTTAATAAACTTAAATTACTAACAGTCTCAAATCGACTTTTTGAATTGAGTGAAAGATATGTTAACTGAGCAATTCTGTTCCATTAACTGTTAGACTGGTGCAAGAATACAAAAAAGGTTTCGAATCGAGATATATTGAATACCCAACTCCATTGTGTAATTGCTACCTTACTATTTTCTCCTTTTTGCTGAAACCTTAACTATGTAAACATTTGCCACATGTAACAATCTTTGTCTTCTAAACTTTCATTTTATTTTTAGCTTATTTACTTTATTTTGGTTTTTTTTATCTGATTTTATTAACTTTAATTTTATTTTTTTTTTTGATTTTGATTTTTTAATTTATTCTGAAGGAGCCCTAGATCGGTACAGAAAACAAAAAAGAATATCAAAAAAGAAACTAAACTAAACTAAACTAAACAAAAAAATCATGACTGAATCAGGCAGCATTGAATTCGTTCAAGCAAATAATAATGATGAATCAGTTTGAGGCTCAAAAAGCAGAAATGGAAATTCAAAATGAAGTTCAAGTTAAAAACAATTTTAATAAAAAATTCAACTCAGTCTGAGATTCCTAAAAAGAAAAGAGGAAGACCCACTGGAAAAAAAAAAGCCGAAATCAATTCAAGATCAACCTCAAAACCAAATAACCAAAAAGATTAATTTTTTCTTTTTCTAAATTTTTCTTTCTTTTTGTATTTTTTTTAATTTTTCTAAATAAATTATCAAAAAAATTATACTTTATTATTATTTTTAAATATATACAACAAAAAAGATTTAGATACTAAGATAAAAAATTTATTCACTAAATTTAGATGGCTTATTATTTAGATAGAATAAAAAAAGAATTTGATACAATGAAAAAATAACAGTCTCAAATAAATAGCATCAGGAATTTATCAGTCAGAATCAAGAACAAATCAAATGTCTGCCGTTCCAGGTTGTTATTTTGGGGGAAAAGCAAGTGTTGGACATTTGGGTAAAAATTAAAAAAAGGCCTGGGCTTGTCATTTATTTAGTGACTTTATTTTTGAGTTTTTAAACAACTCTCACATCAGTAAATATAAAAAGTAAATAAAATTAATTTATAAAATTTTTCAATAATTTTTAAAAAAAATATTTTTAATATTATTGAAAAAATTGTGACTTTTGAAAAAATTTGGTTTTGTTTTTAGTCTGGATTTGATTTTAGTTTTATTTCAATTGCAATTTAGTGTAGATTATATTATTGATAATTCCAAGATTTTAAAATTTTGAAAAATTGTTTCCTTTGAAAATTTAAATAACAAATAAAAAGAAATTTGCCAGCAAAGCAGTTTTAGTTATTAAAAATAACAGGCTTAAGATATGTGCATGTTGCTTCATCATCTCATCAAATTGATGATCATGTGATTATTTATTTGTGATTTAGAATAAAGTATTAACAATAAAGCAAATGAAATGTTGAAAAAATTGTATGTTTCAAAACTTAGAGGGCTTTTAAAAGATGGTAATGATCGAATAAAGTGAAATTTTATTTTCCTCTAGAAAACCTTTACTGTTACAAAGAAAAATTGTTTTTGATTGTTTCTTTTTTCAATTTCACTTCTAATAAAAATAGACAAATTTAAGCTTTGTCAAAATTTATAGATTTGAAGATAGAAAAATCAAATGGCCAACGATCGGGTCGAAATTATTAGAGAGGTCGCTAGAAATGCTAGTGTGGCGTGCGAATCACTTGAACGTGCTGCACCAACTTTAGCAAATCTAGCCATTTTTGAAAATAATGATCTAATCGAAGAATTTAGACAGAGCTTTAGAACTCTAAATGCTTCAAATAGAAATTTAAGTGAACGCATTCAAATCTTGAGCGATACAACTGCGGAAATGTCGAGAGAATTAACTGGGATAAGTGGTGAAATTAAACAAGCATTTTTACAAAGTGATGAAAACACTTTAAAGCGCCTATATAATTCAGCCCATTGTACTACTTCTCAATCAAAAATCGGTTGGATTAAGGTAATTTTTTTTTAGTCTATTTCCTTAAAGAATTATTATTTGTTTTAAAGCTTGGATTTGATGTTCCTCCTGAATTTCCTGAAACAATTGATAAGTTGAAAAATCTTCAAAGACCAAAAGTCATAGCAATTTTGAATTATTACAACTTACCTGTAACTAATGATTTGAAAAAAAACAAGCAATTAATTGCGGATTATTTGGCTATTCCTAATCTAAACCCAAGATATTAATCATCTTTTTATTTTTTTTATCATTATTATTTGAAATTAGACTTAAATATCAAATTTATATTTCTAATTTGATGATTTGAAATAAACCTTATTTCTTTTTTAATTACACTTGCTTTTATTACAATCCACCATAAGCATCATAAATTAATTTATAATTAATAAATAAATGATTTCAATAATTAAATTTATTCTAAAATTCAAATAGTTTTTTGTTTTTTTCTCTTATTCTTAAATATAAAATTGTGTTTCTCGGTCATCTAGATCCTGAAGAAGGCCTATCGGTCGAAACGAGTCGGTTTTTTAAAGATTTGTTTAAAATTTCTTTCATATTAAAACAATTTTTTTTTAAATTAAATTTAAATTGTTTTATTCGAATTAAATTATCAGATCCCAGTTCTTACGAAATTTTACGTAACCTGTCTTTCTTTTATTCTCTAATATATAATTTTCTCTATAATTATGTTATTTGATTAATTTATTCAGTTTTAATTAAATAAATCTAGAAATTTTTTTTAAATTTAAAATCAATTTTATTACATTTGAGGTAATTTTGAATATTTTTTGCGGTATTAAATTTCCTATAGCCGTTTATGGGAATGATTCTTAATTCTTAATAAATTAAAAAAAATAAAATAATTTACAAATTTTATTAATTAAGTACAAATTGGATATTAAAAAAAAGCAAGTAAATTTTAGAAAACTTTTAATTTAGTAGTCAATTTAAACAAAATGTTTAACAAATAAAAACAAAATACGGATAAATCACTTTAATTACAATTTAAACTAACTTTAGCTTAATATTGCCGTAAGTTTCGACTTGTTCGGCTTTTAAACTCTCATCTTTGCACATTGTCAAAACAAGCTGAAACATCTTTATGCCAAATTTTCGCCTATTGGACACACTAAGTCCAGCCAAGTCCATTTCCATAATAATGTCTTGCAAAATTGGCATCTGCGCATCTTGTTCTCTTTTTCTAATCTCATCTTTTAAAATATCTTCATAATCGTCAACTTCCAGAGCTCTTTCTAAACTTGGCGGACGGATTGAAATCACCGGCGCCTCTGGAGGAAACAGCGAAGGGACTTCAAGCTGAATTTGCTCCTGAGCTTGTTCCTGAAACTGCAGCGTATTGGACTCTTCAAAGTGAAGTCTAGACTCGAACTCTGCATCTTTTGACTTCATTAATTTTGATGAAATTCGCATCGACTCTGCATCCACTTTTGATGTACTCTGTCTTTTGCGCCCACGCTCTAAACTCTCGCCCATTTGTCTTCCTTCTTCTAGTTCAGCATTCAGCACACTTTCAAGTTGTCTGGCCTCAGTGGTGTAGTCAAATCTATCACCGGCCAATTTGGCTGATTGTAAATTCGGACGCATAAGGACATTCTTAACAAATTGATCCGCGTCTCGGCGCGAATAAGTCCGACCCGTTGTCCTCATCATCAAACTGCTGCATTCCTTTAGCAAATCTTTTTTCAAAAAGTCAAAATTTAGTTTCATTTCAAGCCGATTCTTGGCAAACAGTTCAGCTAATTTTTTCCTCAGCATCGCGGCGTATTCGCTTGGAGAGCTCATAGCCAGAAATTTCTGTATTTTCATCAATTATGAGGCCTCGTTTTTTTCTTTTTGATGCGCCGATATGGCAAAATTTGAGCTGCGACCTCGCCAGATATTTCTACACCAGGTGCAGTGGTCTGCTCAGCCTGGGTCTGGATTGTTTCTTCCACTAAGGCGGCCGGCTCGGCAAAACTCTCTTGGTACAGTTCAGGTATTTGGACTGGGGCTTGTGGAGAAATGTTCTCCACATCAGCAGGTCTTTTGCTCAGCAAACTTTCCAGGTCAGCGTAAATGTCTGCCTCTTGCTCGTGCGCAATTGTAGTGGTCAGTTCAGCGCGCCTGATCTGTTCATTAGTGCTTAGCTCTTTGAATGGAATTCTTTGCTGAATTCGCTGGTCAAACTTTGCGGTGGAAGTAACTTTGGTCTTTTCCAAATTTTCAGCATTAAAAAAAGTGTCCTGCAAATTTTCTGGTACTAGAAGCATGCCGCTGTCGAATTGAAAATCTTCTGTCTGAATTGCCGAGATGGTGTCCAGATTTTCTTCGATTAATGAAATAGCTGCCTGAGGTTTAGGAATTGCTAGTCTTTCAATGGTTTCTTCGATAAGGCAGCCTAAACGCACATTTTCTTGCTCGTAATAAGTCTCCAGATTTGTGGAAAGTAGAGGCAGGTTTTCTTTAAGAGTAATTGCTGATTTCTCAGCATAATTGGCAAGTTTTTAGGGGTTTTAGCTGGAGTTTTTTAGTCGCTTCTTTGGCCGTTTTGACCACAAGTTTTTCATTGATGTAGCACTTGTGAATTTCTTGCCTCAAATGCATCAAATCGTCAAGCAAGAATTGACTCTGTTTTTTGACCAGAACACAAAGTCCCAGCATTAAATGCGATGAAACGACCAGTGAAAATTTTGGTCGATTTTCCCTCCCATTTATTATGTACTCTATTATTTCATCGCATTTCCTGGAAATGTCAATACGGATAATTTCTGTTTTGGATATTTTGGCTGGATGATGGGCGGCAAGCCAAATTGTTCCGAATCGACCGCGACGCTTAAGAAGAGCTTGTTGGAAATTCATCCCACCAACTTAGAAATAGAATTTTTTGAGAGTTTATTGAAAATTTCAAGTCCTAGTTTGAGAGCATGCTTTAGCAAAAAAAGTCTCGCTAAAAAAGTACGCAGGATAGAAAAAATTTTGGGTAAATTTTGCACCCTCTCTAAAAAAAAATCAAAAAAAAATTTATAATTTTAATTCGATTGAAATATCTGTGGAAGTTAAAATTCACAATTATTTTTAAACTTTTAGTGATTGTCTAATTATTGTATCATCTCTATGATTATGGGGATTATTTGAAAATTTTAAAATAAAATCTTTCTTTATCTATTAATTATTTAGTGGAGTTGATATTTTTTTTAATTTTTGATGAATTTCTGATCTTTACCATTTGGGTTTTGTAAAATTCAGTACAAAATGATAAAAAGAACAAAAAAATGCTCTTTGTTCTCTTAAAAAAGTTAAAAATTAAAAAAATAGTAGAGCTAATTTTGAAATAGAAAAATAAGTCAAAATATGGCTTTTTTCTATTTTTGCACATTACGTTCTTCAAATTCTTCCCGTATTTCAGGAAGCCAATTTAATGCCAATACATATCCAGTTGATTTTGAATTCTCATGTATGATATATTCCATTTGTCTTTAACCATTCCGTCCATTTCGTAACTTAGAATAAAGCGCAACAAAAGAAAAAAGCTTAAATTTGATTAATTTTCTATTCCGAAATTAGTTCTACAATTTTTTTAATTTAACGAAATTTTTTTTATCTAAAAGTTTAAGTGACCTTTGCCAAAAATTTGACCGTATAATTGGCCGCCCGTATTTTCTGTCCGAATTTTTTGGCGATCTAAAAATTTAACCACCTGGCTGACCGGACAAATGACCGCCAAAAACCGTCCGTGTATTGTCCCTTTTGTCTTGACCGTATTGAACCCAAATGATTTACAACTGTTGATAATTAAAGATAGATTTAAGCGAGGCAAATTTTCATCTTGATTTTCACAATTATCAGTTCTTATCTAAACCACGCAACAAGTTTGGAGGAGGAGTAGCTATTTTAATTAAAGAAGGAATTGATTCTATACATGATTTTTCTTATGATGAATTCAATTCCGAACTCCTTTGTATAAAACTAAATTTAGGAAAGAAAAATAAATTAGTTGTATTTAGTCTATATAATCCACCCAATGTACTTCTTAACTATGAGCTTTTTAAAACAGTTAATAAAAAATGTAAAAACTACATCTTAGGTGGCGATCTATACGCTAGAACAAAGCAAATAGGCTGCAAAGGGGAAAATGAAAACCGTATAATGTTGGAAAGAATAATCAATGAGTAAGACTTTTCAGTAATCAATGATAAGCGTTCTACTTTCAATATTTTTAATAAGAATTACTTTGAAATTCTTGATATTTTTTAGTTTCATCTTCATTAATTGACAAAATTACCGACTTCAATGTTTTAAATAGTCAAGACATGACTAGTGAACATTTCCCAATCGAAGCATCAATTTCTATGGGCTATCAATTAGAAAAAAAATCAACAGCTAAATAATTTAACTATAAGAAAGCGAACTGGCAATTATTTAGCGAGATTTTAAATTTTCAAATAGTTATTATCCCTGAAAGTTCCATCACTATAGATCAACTAAATGATAAAATTACAGAAAAAATCTTTCTGCTTCTCATAAAAGCATTCCTTATCTTTCTCAGAAAATCTACAAAACCAGTCTTCCCCCGAAAATTGTTATTCTGATAAAAGAACGCAGGAAAGTAAGAAGAAACTTTCATAAAACTCGCTGTCAAAAGCTCAAGCAAAAATATAATCAACTTAAATTTGAGTTAAAGGCCTCTTTAAAAAAATTCTAAAATCAAAATTGGTTTGATTTTTTCACGAAGATGGGAAAAAACCCAGTTACAAGTAGACCTTTTTGGAAAAAAATTAATAAATTTAGAACAAAAAAAGGATCAAATTTAATCCCAAATTTTGTTTCAAATGACAAGGAATTCTAAATTAATGAAGAAAAGGGAAAATGCTTTGGGGAACTCTTATCTTCAATATTTAGTCCTAATTCTGATTTAATTGACACTAAGAAAGATTTCGAAATACTTAATTCTAACTCTGAATTTTTTAGAAATTATGTTCAGTGTATTTTTAATGATACAATTTGCTTAAATGAATTAATTATGGCTTTAAAAAGATTGAAAAATGAAGCGGCATCTGGACCTGACCAAATACATAATTTAATGTTAAAAAACTTACCTAGAAATTCATTAATAGAAATCACAGAACTTTTTAGTTTCTCTCTTAGAGAAGGTAAGGTCCCGAAAGCGTGGAACACTTCAAACATTACAATGATTCAAAAAAGGCCTCTTATTTACAAGATCCTTTAAATTATAGACCAATTAGTATAACGAAATGCTTAGGAAAGTTACTAGAACGAATAGTTTATTCAAGATTATACAATTATTTGGAACAAAATTCACTCCTTATCCAGGAGCAATCTGGATTTAGGAAACACCGGCGAACATCAGATTATCTATTTTTTTTAATTCAAAAAATTGTGGAATCATTTAATAGAATAAAAAGAGTTTATGGCCTTTTTTTTGATATTTCTAAAGCCTTCGATAGGGTTTGGCATGAGGGTTTACTTTTTAAATTGATTAAAATGAATCCACCTCATTACTTGACTTACTGGATTAGATCTTTTTAAGATAATAGGACATTTAAGGTAAATGTGAAAGAACACTTGAGCGACGAATATCAAATAACTGCATGTGTTCCTCAAGGCTCAGTAATTAGTCCTTTTTTATTTAGTAAATATATTAATGACATCCCAAAAAGAAACAAAACAAATAATGAATACTCTCTGCTTTTCACAGATGATCTAGTTACATTCTTCATTTATAACAAGAAAGGGAACCTAGAAAATAAGATTAATAAATACACCAACGAACTAGAACAATGGCTTATTAAATGGAAAAAGAAGATATCAGTTGAAAAGTCGTGTTCAGTAGTTTTCTCTAGGTACAAAAAAGAGAGTGATAATCTAAACTTAAAAATTTATGGAAACAGAATAATGAGCCAAAAGAAATCAAGTTTCTTGGCATTAAATTTGATTCTAAGTTAAACTTTAATGTACTAGTAGACGAAATTAAAGAACGCTGCAACAAAAGGCTAAATATTATTAAGATATTGTCAAACAAAAAATGGGGTCTCAATCAAAACACACTAGGAAATTTATATAAATCTTTAGTCGGATCGATTTTAGACTATTCTTTTCCTTGCTTGAATTCATTTTCAGAAAATAATATCAAAAAACTTCAAGCAATTCAGAATACAGCAGTCAGATCTATCCTCAAGTTAAAATATGATAATCCTTCCAACATGTTGCATCATGAGGCTTTTAATAAACTTAAATTACTAACAGTCTCAAATCGACTTTTTGAATTGAGTGAAAGATATGTTAACTGAGCAATTCTGTTCCATTAACTGTTAGACTGGTGCAAGAATACAAAAAAGGTTTCGAATCGAGATATATTGAATACCCAACTCCATTGTGTAATTGCTACCTTACTATTTTCTCCTTTTTTGCTGAAACCTTAACTATGTAAACATTTGCCACATGTAACAATCTTTGTCTTCTAAACTTTCATTTTATTTTTAGCTTATTTACTTTATTTTGGTTTTTTTTATCTGATTTTATTAACTTTAATTTTATTTTTTTTTTTGATTTTGATTTTTTAATTTATTCTGAAGGAGCCCTAGATCGGTACAGAAAACAAAAAGAATATCAAAAAAGAAACTAAACTAAACTAAACTAAACAAAAAAATCATGACTGAATCAGGCAGCATTGAATTCGTTCAAGCAAATAATAATGATGAATCAGTTTGAGGCTCAAAAAGCAGAAATGGAAATTCAAAATGAAGTTCAAGTTAAAAACAATTTTAATAAAAAATTCAACTCAGTCTGAGATTCCTAAAAAGAAAAGAGGAAGACCCACTGGAAAAAAAAAAAAGCCGAAATCAATTCAAGATCAACCTCAAAACCAAATAACCAAAAAGATTAATTTTTTTCTTTTTCTAAATTTTTCTTTCTTTTTGTATTTTTTTTAATTTTTCTAAATAAATTATCAAAAAAATTATACTTTATTATTATTTTTAAATATATACAACAAAAAAGATTTAGATACTAAGATAAAAAAATTTATTCACTAAATTTAGATGGCTTATTATTTAGATAGAATAAAAAAAGAATTTGATACAATGAAAAAATAACAGTCTCAAATAAATAGCATCAGGAATTTATCAGTCAGAATCAAGAACAAATCGAATGTCTGCCGTTCCAGGTTGTTATTTTGGGGGAAAAGCAAGTGTTGGACATTTGGGTAAAAATTAAAAAAAGGCCTGGGCTTGTCATTTATTTAGTGACTTTATTTTTGAGTTTTTAAACAACTCTCACATCAGTAAATATAAAAAGTAAATAAAATTAATTTATAAAATTTTTCAATAATTTTTAAAAAAAATATTTTTAATATTATTGAAAAAATTGTGACTTTTGAAAAAATTTGGTTTTGTTTTTAGTCTGGATTTGATTTTAGTTTTATTTCAATTGCAATTTAGTGTAGATTATATTATTGATAATTCCAAGATTTTAAAATTTTGAAAAATTGTTTCCTTTGAAAATTTAAATAACAAATAAAAAGAAATTTGCCAGCAAAGCAGTTTTAGTTATTAAAAATAACAGGCTTAAGATATGTGCATGTTGCTTCATCATCTCATCAAATTGATGATCATGTGATTATTTATTTGTGATTTAGAATAAAGTATTAACAATAAAGCAAATGAAATGTTGAAAAAATTGTATGTTTCAAAACTTAGAGGGCTTTTAAAAGAGGGTAATGATCGAATAAAGTGAAATTTTATTTTCCTCTAGAAAACCTTTACTGTTACAAAGAAAAATTGTTTTTGATTGTTTCTTTTTTCAATTTCACTTCTAATAAAAATAGACAAATTTAAGCTTTGTCAAAATTTATAGATTTGAGGATAGAAAAATCAAATGGCCAACGATCGGGTCGAAATTATTAGAGAGGTCGCTAGAAATGCTAGTGTGGCGTGCGAATCACTTGAACGTGCTGCACCAACTTTAGCAAATCTAGCCATTTTTGAAAATAATGATCTAATCGAAGAATTTAGACAGAGCTTTAGAACTCTAAATGCTTCAAATAGAAATTTAAGTGAACGCATTCAAACCTTGAGCGATACAACTGCGGAAATGTCGAGAGAATTAACTGGGATAAGTGGTGAAATTAAACAAGCATTTTTACAAAGTGATGAAAACACTTTAAAGCGCCTATATAATTCAGCCCATTGTACTACTTCTCAATCAAAAATCGGTTGGATTAAGGTAATTTTTTTAGTCTATTTCCTTAAAGAATTATTATTTGTTTTAAAGCTTGGATTTGATGTTCCTCCTGAATTTCCTGAAACAATTGATAAGTTGAAAAATCTTCAAAGACCAAAAGTCATAGCAATTTTGAATTATTACAACTTACCTGTAACTAATGATTTGAAAAAAAACAAGCAATTAATTGCGGATTATTTGGCTATTCCTAATCTAAACCCAAGATATTAATCATCTTTTTATTTTTTTTATTTTTTTATCTTTATTATTTGAAATTAGACTTAAATATCAAATTTATATTTCTAATTTGATTGATTTGAAATAAACCTTATTTCTTTTTTAATTACACTTGCTTTTATTACAATCCACCATAAGCATCATAAATTAATTTATAATTAATAAATAAATGATTTCAATAAATAAATTTATTCTAAAATTCAAATAGTCTTTTGTTTTTTTCTCTTATTTTTAAATATAAAATTGTATCTCTCGGTCATCTAGATCCTGAAGAAGGCCTATCGGTCGAAACGAGTCGGTTTTTTAAAGATTTGTTTAAAATTGTTTTTCATATAAAAACAATTTTTTTTTTAAATTAAATCTAAATTGTTTTATTCGAATTAAATTATTAGATCCCAGTACTTACGAAATTTTACGTAACCTGTCTTTCTTTTATCCTCTTATATATAATTTTCTCTAAAATTATGTTTTTTGATTAATTGATATAGTTTTAATTAAATAAATCATTAAAAAAATTAGCGAGTAACGAAATTTAATGTATCTAGCTACTTAAATCTTAATAGTTATAGCATATAAAGTATGTCATTAAGGAAAAAATGTTGGATTTTGCTTAAAATTTTATGCAAAAAAAAACTGGGCGATGTTTAACATAAAAATATAATACAGTCTAACCTCAATTTTGTTACCCATTATTTTGTGAAATCATAATTTTGTGAAAAGAAATTGTGTGATGTATAAAATCACATAATAAACACAAAATGTTTTCGAATTTGTGAAATTTATTTTTTATACCCAGACGTTTCACAAAATTGAGGTCATATTGTAAATAATGATATCCAAAAAATAAACTGCGTTTCTATACTTCGTTTAAATGTAAAAAAAAGTAAGTAATTTTAAACTCTCAATTTAACCAGTTTTTAGCGTGTTTCTTGAGAATTAAAACTTTCCTTTTTAAAATCCGTTAATGTGGGTTCTAAAAATACGCGTTTTTATTGAATAACATGTAAATGATAAAATTTTCACATAAATTAAAATTAAAAATGTGATTAATTGAATAAGACTATTTTTTCTCAAATTTTCTTCATTTAAATTTTTAAAAATTAAAAAAAAAGTATAAATTTAAATTTTTGATATTTTATAGGAAATTAAATTACAGAAAAACAGAATTTATTAAACATGATATTAAATTTAAATTTTTTCAATTATTTCTATTAATGAAATTTTAGCTTTTTGCTAGAAGGTTTTTAGACTACGACCTTTTGAATAAAACGCACTGATTTTTTATTTCCATACTTTATCTTCTTTATCTGCTGGAAAACCATACTCGAATTTGAGAGTATGGTAAAAAACTTAGATTGACCTTGATCGTACAATAAGCTAGGCGATTAAATTTATAAGTAGATACCAAAACATGATTTTTGGCCTCTTCCTTGCTAAACAAGATTTTGATACAATTAGAAGCCCATTGATGTGCTGGATATCATTAATATCTTTTATGTAGTAATGTCCCTTTCATATCTAAAATTAAATATTTCAACTTACGATATTCATTTACTATTGAAATTAATTTTCAGTTAATAAATATTATTATATATCAAATTGGCTGATATTTTTAATGAAGCATCAATACAAGCTTGCTGTCGAGCAATCTGGTCTTGGTTCTCTTTTGATAGAGTTAACGGATAAGAATTTGGATAGTTTTCTATTAGATGTAAATTCATGCATTACTGACCAAAAATTAAACTTTTAGGGACTATGAATCAAACTCTTAGCGAACTATTTTTTTGATGTTTAAAAAAACATTTTAGAATATTATTAGAAAAATTGATCTACCGTAACTTTAAATTTTTTTTAAATTACAAAGCAAAATAGAATAAAATGACTAATCAGCCAATTTTGAGTGAGTTGAATAAAAGCCATTCATGTTTTATTAAGAGTAAATATTTTATACAAATATTCAAATTGTAATTTAATTTTTAATACTGTATTGCAGCCTATGAATGGCACACTAAAATTTTTTAAAACTTTTAAGTAATTTGTAAAATCAATTTATCTTCGCTAATTTTTATAATGTATTTAACATTAATTTTATTAAAAAGATGCATCGTTTTTATAATTAATTAGTTCAAAAAAAAAAAAATTTTAGTTTCAAGGAACAACTTTTTCTTCTACTTAAAAGGTTTCGAAAAGGTGATGAGCATCTTCCCCTTATATCGTTTTGAAAAGCATAGAACAAAAGAAGAAGTAAAGAAATTAGATCTAATTCGGTTCAAAAAAATTTATAAACTCTTTGGAAAATAAAAAGTCGAACCTTTTAATGCCAAGTTTTGTAGGCCTGTTAATTGAGTTGAATGTCCATCCATTTCATCAACTTCATCAAAATTTTAAATCTTTACTGAAAAATGATTTAAGCGATTTCCAGATTTTACGGCATCACTCAATAGATAATAAATCAATAGTTTTTTATCAATAATTTTTAGCAAATTGTGATTCTACAAGAATGTGACTTTGGATACTTTTAAATAGAAAAAAGGGCACGCCAAGGATACAAACTATCATCTTTAATTTGGACTTAGATAATAAAAAAATTTTGTCTGATGACATTGACTTGACGAAGGCTTTTGATTGTAATAGATTACGAAATTTCATCATAATCAATGTAAATAAGTATTTTTAAATATATTAAATATCAGAATTAATTCAAATATATTACTGAAAGATAAACATATTTAAATACAGTGAAGTACGCTTTTAACGAAGTCACTGGTGGAATCCAAAAGCATTTCGTAATAAACGAAGTTTGTTATATCCAAATAAGAGAAAATAATGTTATTTTTAAAGTTTTTATTAATTTTAAAAGCATAATCTAATACAATAAATCAAAATTCATAAATCAGAAATGATTAAATTTATATTCTAAAATAATCCAATATTGTTTTTTGTTTGACCATTAAGCCTAAAATTTCGGTTTCAATGCTTTCCAAATTTTCAAAAGACGATTCAAAATTGTGTGTAGATTTTGAAAAATGTTTTCTTAATTGATCAATAAATTTTAATGTTCCTGAAATGATCCGATAAGATTTGAAGATTCGGTATCGGATTCGTCATCACTTGACTAATTAATAAATTAGTACTTATTCTTTAAAATCAAACAAAAACAAGGATACCAAAAATATTTTTTTCCTAACTACGTATTAACCAAGAAAAATTCACTAATATTTGTTAAAAAGAGATTCGTATACCCGGATTTCGTAAATTCCGAACTACGTTATATCCATAAGAAATTACATTGAAAAGATTCTTGTTCTGCCAAATATAGAATTTATTTTCGTTAAAATCGAATTTTCATTATAAGCGTGTTCGTTATAAACGGACTGTACTGTACATTTTTTTTTAAATTTTAAACTTGAATGATAAGTGATAGTAAATTGTTATTGATTTATTTAAAAAAGGCAAAAATTTATTTTTAAGATGAACGTGAAAGAAATAATCCAGGAAATGAAGACAACCAGTGTTTCCTACCAAATGAATGTACTCGATATTGTAAATAGATATTCTTTTTTATTTGGATTTAATTTAATTGGATTTTTAATTTTTAAATTAATTGATCTATTTAATAAATTAGGGTGTGGTGCATCAACTATTTGGATCGGAATATCTGCAATAATTTTATTAATTTCGGTTATTGGCGGCTCACTTCTCTTTAAAAATAATTTAGAGTTGAACAATCTGCAAAAAGAAAGATCTGAAGCATTTAAAAAATTAAACAAGAAAATAATTCTTTGTGAAAAAGAAAATGATTTGTTACATGACCTAATTTCAGAGTTCCATAACAAATTTCTTCATTTAAGATTGCAGTTTTCACAGTCTCAGAAAAAAGTTTCAGAGTTAGATGATGAAAACAAAAACCTTTTTACTTATGTTGTTAATCAGAATTAAAATGAAACTTTAACATATTTAATTTAATTAAATTTGAGCATAATTTTTAATAAAAATTTTTTATTAACTATTATTTTTATTTACTAAAATTATTATTAACTGATTTCTGAAAATATGAAAAACATCCTAAGCTAAAAATATAAAGAAAAAAATTTCTTTGAAAAAGAAAGTTTTCATGGGTACCAAACTTATCAATTTATGATCAAATTCGAAGTATAATACACCAAAATACAGCTAATCTCCTAAATTTTCTAAATCCTTTTACAGACTGTATATAAATTAAGTATTAACAAAGTTATGGTCTTTTTAAATCTAACTTTTTGTCAACTTAATTTTGCAACAGTTTTTTGTTCCAGTCAAACTCCAATGCATGCATGGACACGACAAAAGCTCTATATTCTAAACCATCACGAACCAAATCGAAACATTATGAAATTCTCGACGAAAAGCTACACCAGCACAAACTAGACTAAAAAAAAAAAAGACGAAAGAAAAAATTTGATTATAAATACAGCTCATGATTTTATCTAAAAATAAAAGGGTTAAGACAACATTAATTTAGGTAGAACAAATGTCTAAAAAAATCAAGAAAAGCCGAGCTATAATCGACGACGAGGAGGAGGAGGACGACGAAGAGCAGATGGTGCACAAGTTCGACAAAACGTCCAAGAAAATATCGTCCAAATCGTTGCTCGACGACGACGATGACGAAGAAGGCGACGACGCTGCCGACGACGACGAAGACGAGGAGGACGATGAAGCTCAACCCGAAGAGTTCAACGACTTCATAGCCGACGAGGACGAGGACGAAGAAGAGCAGCGCGACGAAGTGGAGGAGAACGGCAGCGTGTCGAGTTCGCGCAAGTCCAAAAAGCGCAAAAAGGAGAAGAAGAAGAAAAAAAAGCGCTCGATGGTGGTGTCGGACGCCGAGTCGAAGTCGTCGTCGAACGAGAGCTTGTCGGAGCTGTCCGACGACGACCTTGACCTCATAAAAAGCAACCTGAACGTGCAAGACCTGGAAGAGGTGGGCATCAAGAAGCGGAAGCGGCGAATCGAGGTGCGCAGCGAGAGCAGCGACGAGGAGGAGGAGGGCGCGCGCGTCCAGCACCGAATCGAGCGCAAAAAGCTCAAGCAGCCGGACGCGGACGTCGACGCCGCCCTAATGGACGAGGAGGCGGACGAGCGCTCCGACCAGGAGGGCAGCTTCATCGTGGACGACACGGACGACGACAACGACGACGGCGGCGGCGGTGGACACGAGCGCGTCCACGCTCAGAAAAAAAAGCGCACGTTCGCCGACGACGCGCAGCAAGAAGCGCTCGACATATTCGGCGTGAACGCGGACGAGCTGGGGGTGGCGTCGGACGACGAGCGCAACGAGGACGACGACGACGACGCGGACAACGACGAAGAGGACGAGGCCGAGTACGACGACGACGAAACGTACGAAAAAGCGGCCAAAAAGCGCCACCGCCTCAAGACCATGCACAAAATCGAGGACATATTCGAGCCGCAAGAGCTCGAGAAGAACCTGCTCACCGAGCTCGACCAGCAGATCCGCATCGAGGACAAGCCCGAGCGGTTCATGCTGCGCCAAGTGCCGGTGAGCGGCGAGCCCGACGAGCTGCAGCTGGAGCGCGAGGCCCGCTGGATATTCAACACGGCCTTTGCTCGCCTCCACTCGCCCCAAGACGCGCCGCTCGAGGCACTGCACGTGTCACGCGTCAAAGACATTCTCAACTTGATCCGCAACGAGCTCTTCGAAGTGCCCTTCATTGCCCAGTACCGCAAAGAGCTGTACGAGCCCGAGCTGCATCTCGACGACTTGTGGACCATCTATCACCTCGACGAAAAGTACTGCCAGCTGAACATGCGCAAGCAGAACTTGTGCCGCCTGCTCGAGCGCATGCACCGCTATTTTGAGAGCACGGGCACGCAGCCGCACCGGCCTATCGGTCCGCTGGACTTCGAACGCGTCAAAAACGTGCACACCATCGACGAGTTTCTCGACTGCTACCACCACTTTCACCTGCACTACAACTCGGAGCTGACCGCCATGAAGGAGCACGAGGTGGCCGAGAGCGTGCGCCTCAAGCTGGAGGCGAAGCGCAACGCCGCCACCGGCGACCTTGACCTTGCGGTGATGGACGAAAACGACTTGGCCTCGTTTAAGTTCACGAAGCAAGCGTCCAAAAAGGACGCGTTCAACTACTGCAAACAGATGGGCCTGGGCCGACTGGCGCTCAAGTTCGGCTTAACGGCCGAAAAGTACGCCGAAAACTTGCACGCCGACTACACCAAGCACGAGCTCGAGCAGGAGCCCGTCGAGCCCGAGCAGTTGGCGCAGGAGTTTGTGCACGAGCCGTTCGAGTCCGTCGAACAAGTGCTCGCCATGACCAGATACATGGTGGCGGCCGAGTTTGCGCGCGAGCCCTCGATCAGGGCCTACTTTCGCGACTTGTACATGCAGCGTGTGTGCGTGAATGTGCGGCCGAGCGCCAATCGAGGCCTCAACGAAATAGACGAGAGCCACGCGTGCTACCCGTTCAAGTACTTGAAAATGAAGCCCGTGCGCCAAATCAAGCACGACGAGTATCTGAAATTGTGCCAGGCCGAGCAGGACGGCCTGCTGATCGTCTCGTTCGAGTGCTCGACGCTCGGCGCCCAAGCGTTCGCCACCACAAACCACAAAGACAAACACAACGACAACGACAAAGAGGACTGGGACGAGCCGGCCCAAGCGGTGAGCGCACTGGCGGACAACAAACCGTGCACTGTCGTCGACAAGCTCAAGTCGTTCTATCAAAAAGACGAGTTCAGCTACAATGTGGAACAGTGGAACAAGCAGCGGGCGCTCATTGTCGAAGAGATGTGCTCGAAATTTTTGATGCCCGAGATGGAGCGCGAGTTGAAGTCGCGGCTGGCCTCGGACGCCAAACAGTACGTGTTCAAACAGTGCTGCGACAAGCTCGAGAGCATGCTGAACGTGGCGCCCTACAATCCGACCATTGAGTCCATAGACGACGAAGAGGACCGGCTCAGGGTGCTCGCCATCACCTACAACCAAGAGGACGAGCAGGCGCAAGACAATTTTTGTGTCGCGTGCGTCAATAGTGACGGCGCGCTCAATCAATTTATCTACTTGAAAAAGTTGCAAGTTCGCGCCAACCGATCACGTGACCACGCCGACGCGCAAGAAAAGCACGACGAGCTGCAAAAGTTGCAAGCGTTCATTGAGACCAAGAGGCCGAGGCTGGTTGTGATCGCGGCCGAGAACAAAGACGCCTTGTACGTGCAAGAGCAGCTGGCCGAGATGGTGAAAAAGCTCGGCTTGGGAGTGGGCGTCGAGCTAGTCGACAATCAAGTGGCCAAGTTGTGCACAGCGTCCAAGCTGTGCGAACAAGAGTGGCAGGCGGCGAGCGTGCCGGCGTTGGTGCGCAACGCCGTCTATTTGGCGCGCTACGTCCAAGACCCGCTGCTGTGCATGAGCCAGCTGTGCAATCAGGACCGCGACCTGCTCGGCCTCAAGCTGCACCCCATGATGCAGTACATAGTGTCGGCGTCGGGCAGCCGTAGCTCGGACGACTCGAGCCAGCTGCTGCGACAGCTCGAGCTCAAGTTCATCAATGTGGTGAACGACGTGGGCGTCGATTTGAACCGGTGCGACGTAGAGCCGCACAGCAGCGGCGTGCTGCAGTTCGTGTGCGGTCTTGGTCCGCGCAAGGCCGCCCACATACTCAAGGTGCTCAGGGCCGAACGCCTCGACCTAAAAGGAAAATTGACCAACAAAGAGCTGTCCACTTATCCGGTCTTTCCCAATCGCTTGTGCTTGGTGACCAAGTGTGCGCTGGGACGCAAGGTGTTCATCAATTGTTCGGGCTTTATTAAGCTCGACGTGGACAAGATATCCAAGGAGATTGACGAGGACGACGACGAGAATCAGGACGAGGCCAACTACACCGATCCGTTGGACTCGACGCGCATCCACTTGGAGTCGTACGAGTGGGCCAAAAAGATCGCCATCGATGCGCTCGACTTGGACGAGAACTCCGAGGCGGCGAACTCGCGCACTGCTCTCAAGGAAATACTCGAGAATCCGCGACGACTCAAAGACCTCGATTTGGACGCGTTTGCCAAGGAGCTCATGCGAACCGGCTACGGAAACAAGAGAACCACACTCTACGACATTAGACAAGAGTTGTTCTACAGATACAGAGATAGACGTGTGCCCTTTACGCCCATGGACCCCGTGCAGCGATTCTACACTTTGATACACGAAACGCCCGATACTTTCTACAAAGGTAAGCTCGTGTTTTTTTGCTACGCCTCTTTTTGTTTTCCCACCTATTCTCAAGTTAAAGTCAAAGTCACAAAAATTGATTTTTGTTCAGCCCTAATTAAATAAGATTGAATGAGAATTGACTTTGGTTTAAGCAAACTCTTGGCTGGTTGTAATAGACACTTTTTCTTTTCTTGACAACCAAAATAAAAAAAAAACGTACATTTGTTGTATTAAGAAAGCTTGAATAACTTTTTTTTATGTAGAAATTTTCAATTTAAAATTTGAAGAGCCAAAAAAAGATAATTTATTCTTTCGGCTACTGATGAATCAAAAAATGTGCAGTGCAGGCCGAGTGTGTGAATAGAGAGCGTTGTGCATAGGGCACACACAGGCTCCACAATCATGGTTAGGACCAGAGTCTCAAGTCAAGTTATTATAAAGCAAAAGATGTTATAACCCAAATTCAATATAAAATTAAAATCACACAGTTTAAATTACTTTTATCTCAACAATTACAGTAGTTATTATTTTCTAGTCATAATTTTTCATGTACAAGTTCTTGTTTTTCATTTATTATTTTCAGATTCCAATTTACTTTTAATAAAAACTTAAAAAATACTTCTTTTATTGTTTGGTCTCTCAACCACAGCATATCGGGAGTTATTAAATTAATACTCATTTTTGCACCAAAAGATTATAAACAAAACCACGTTTATTACATCGGACTTTTTTTTTAATTTTTTTTATATATCATCAATTTTCCCTATTTCATCTGCCTAACTTTCTATCACACGTTTTCATTCGGCAGTCCATACTATGAAAACTATAACTGTTCACTTGAAAATCTTCATTACATATATTGATTAGATGTTAATTGATAAAATAATAATTGATTAAATAAAAATTTAAATTTAACTATATAAATATTTATCCTTTTTTAATTTTTTTTTTCAATTAAGTTATTCGATGGTTCGTTTGTAATTTGAACGCAAGTTCAAATTGGGTGTCAATAGATTCGAATTTTTTAAAAGGCTTTTTTTCATCTCTAAGCTTAAGCTTTACTAGATTTTGTAGAACCAAAAAAAAAAGAAAATTTTAAAATAAACAAACAATCAGTTTTTATGCTAACTTTTCTATGTTTTAGTTGTTCTATGCTTTTTTAAGATTCCATCTTTTGACTTACTCCCAATTGACTAATTGAGCATAAATTGTCCACGAGTTTTTGCACATTTCGAGGACTTTAATCATAGAAAAATTGCTACAGAAAAAAAATTAATTTTTTTGAAAAAACAAATGCTATTTAAAAAAAAAAGTTATTTATTAAATTTTTCTAAAAAAAAAAAAACAACACTTAATTAATTTGTTAAAAAAAGGCAAATTGATAACGTGTAGAGTTATCGGCATAAGCCGACGCCGACCCACTAAAGAACAACTAGACGCAGCTAATCCGGTCAAAGACGACAACACAGGCATGTGGAAGTGCACATTTTGTCAAAAAAACGACTTCAACGAAATCGGCAAAGTGTGGGCCCATTTCGACACGGACGAGTGTCCGGGCCCGCCGGTCGGAGTGCGCACAATGTTGGAGAACGGCTGCCAAGGCTTCATATCACTACGCAACCTGTCCGACAACCAAGTAAGCAACCCAGAGGACCGAATCAAAAGCGGCATGATAATACACGCGAGGATACGCGAGCTCGATCCGGAGAAATTTCGCGTGGACTTGATTTCGCGAACAAGCGACCTTCGGGACGAGGCAGAGAAATGGAAGCCGGCCAAGGACCCGTACTACGACTACCGCAGTGCTCAAGACGACCGCGAGCGCCTTGACGAGAAGAAAAAGCGCGACCAGCACAAACAAGTGTACACCAAGCGGGTCATAGATCATCCGCACTTCAAGAACGTAGGCTACGCTCAGGCCGTAGAGATGCTCAAGGAGGCGGACATCGGCGACGCCATTATCCGGCCGTCGTCCAAGGGCAACGACCACTTGACCGTCACCTGGAAAGTGGGGCCCGAGTGCTACCAGCACGTCGACATCCTCGAGGAGAAAAAGGCCAACTCTTTTTCGCTAGGCAAAAAACTAGTCATCCAAGGCGACGACTACGAGGACCTGGACGAAATACTGGCCAGGTTCATCAGCCCAATGGTGGTTTTGGTGCGCGAAATCATGTCCAACAAATACTACCGAACTCTGCAAGAATTGGACATTAAAGGAGAAATTAAAGTTGAACTCGTCGAGCGATTCTTGCTCGACGAGCGACAAAAACAGCCCAACAAAATACCCTACGTGTTTCTACAGTGTGTCAATTTGCCGTGCAAATTTATGCTCGCCTACATCATTAAGCACAAGATGAGATGCGAATACTTGACAGTGACCAGCGAGGGCTTTAGATTCAGACAAAAAGTGTTCCGCTCGTTCAACGAGCTTGTCTCTTGGTTCAAACAGCACTTTAATGATCCGGTGCCGCAGCCTCTGTCCCAGATAAGCCAGCCGCAGAGCCAGCTGATGAGCCAGATGAATTCGATGAGTGTGTCGAACACGACCAGTCAGCCCATGCAGATAGATGATTGGGCGGACGAGGCCTCGCAGCCTGCCAGAACGCCCAAAGCCAGAGAGCCGAGTGGCAGAGATAATGTGGAGGCGGACCGGGCTCGTTCTGGCTTCGGCGAGAGGGAACGCGGCGGAAGGGGTGGTGCAAGGGGAGGGATGCGCGGCAGGGGAGGCTTTGATCGCGGAAGAGGTGGACGTGGTGGCAATAGAGGCGGCTACGGAGCAGGACGCGGCGCCAACAACGACTTCAGGAGAAACAATGATTGGAGTGCTAACAACCGAAGGCACAAGGATGATGATTGGGATGCGGCCGGCTCTGCATCATCATCGCACACCTGGAAAAACTCCAGCTATGAGCCTAAAAAGGACAATTATGTGCCGCCGCCGAACTCACCGCCGCCCACTCGACCTCAAGCTGTTATAAATAATGATGATGAAATGTGGGATTAGATGTACAATATTAGAAAAAAAATACAAAAAAAAAAGAATTAATTTTTATGTTTATTTTTTTGTTGGGGTTGTCGTTCTCAATTGATTAGTCTCTTGACTATTAAATGCTACTTTTATATTTTTAATTTTTTTTCTCTCTTTCTCTTTCTCTCTCTCACTCTCTCTCTCTCTCTTTCTTTTTTGTTTATTCATTTTGTTTAAATTTATCACATAAAATAAAAAATTAAATTTATTTTTTTGGTTGTTTATCCCAACTTAAATACACGAAGAAAATAATATTGTAAAAAAAATCTTTTTTAATTATAACTGAGTATAATAAAGCACAATTAAAATTCAGTTCATATATTATTTTTTAAAATAATAAAAAAATAGTCTTCGAAAGAGCCAGAATTGTTTACGATATTTTACGTGTTTTTAGTCGGTTTGTATTTTTACGCAAAATTAGTAAATTCGTTCATGTTGTTTAAGACCAAATGATTATTTTGTCAATTAATATATATGTAATCGTAAATTTTGATAAAACGTAAATATCAAAATAAACTGATCCATTAGTAAATCATGTATATCATATTTTATTTAGTAGTAGTAGTAGTAGTAATAAATGGCTGGGCAGCTTCTGCCTAGTGTTGCACTTTACAGCCCTGAAACTAATAAATAATAAATAATTATAACCACTTGTCCAATCTTGCTTTAAAAACGTTTAAGCTTCGTGATTCAACTATCATCCTTGGTAGCTGATTCCAAGTTTTGGACACTCTATTCATAAAGAAATGATGTCTATTTGAGTTGCTAGTGATCTCTCGCACTATCTTTTGATTGTGGCTTCTCAAATTCAATGAACTTGACGGTGTGTTGTCAAAGAAGGGCCAATTTATTTGTTCTGCTCCGCGGGACAGCTTAAATTGTTGAATTAAATCACCTCTCGTTCTGCGCGTTACTAGATCTGAAAATCCAGCTCTGTGCAGTCGCTCGTCGTAGCCAAGGTGTCTTAGGTCGTTTATTGATCTTAAAGCTCTTCTTTGAACCTTTTCAATTTGTTCAATCGATTTCTTGAAGCGAGGATTCCATACTGGTGCTGCAAACTCCAAATGCGGTCTTATAAAGGTTGGATATATAATTTTTGCTATGTGACTGTCAAAATTTTTGAAGGTATTTAACATCATACCGAGAATACGGACTATTTCGGACTTATTTTCCCGTAACGCTTTTGATTTAGTTCAAAATTGTCATATTGACCTAGAAATTAGAACTAAAAAGCCGATCAAAAGCGTTAGACAAAAAAAATGTCAATGAACTGTCAATAGATGGTGGTCAAGGAATGATAAGATGCAAATGTACATCTCAATGTATTACAAATCGATGTAGCTGTAGAAAATCGAACCTCTTGTGTAATTCCAGATGTCATGGATAAAATACAATTTACTCCAATTAATAAACTTTTTATCAATATTTACGCTTTATTTCAGATTATTACTTTATTGTCTTTTTAATTTCAGTTAATTACGAGAAAAATAGAAAAAACAGGAAAAATTGATAATTTTATTTATTTCAAAATTTACGTCTTTTAACGTAATTATCGATATTTACGTATTATCAAAAAAAACGAAAACATATGTAAATGTCAATTAAAACGAGATAATTCGTCAGTTATACTAGAGTCAATTTGAAAAAATAAACGTCATCTAAATAAACTTTCTGTTAATTTTTTTTTATTTTTGTCAATTTTAAAAAATATTTGTCAATGTAAAATAATATGAAAGAAACTACAAAAAAAGTTTTTAAATATGGAAAGGTTTTAGCTTCTTATTTTTGCAACGCTTTTGAAATATTACGTGGTCGGCCTACGCTCGCAACTTTACCAAATCCTATTGTCCAGGCATCTTTTGAAATTTCTCGATATGCAATTCCTATGATGTGCTTGCATATGTAATGTTTAAACCACGATGAACCATAAAACCAACCATTCACCGAAGAATTTATCCATGTAGTCTCAAAACAGATAAAGTTGACAATTATTAAAACATTAACTGTCATTTTTTTTGCTTTGGCAAATATTTTTTTTATTTATTTTGCTTATTTGTTTTCTGTACCGAACTTTTTAGCAAAAGAATCAGTTGGATCATAAGACCTAGTTTTTGACTTGTAAAACTAGTAATAGCAAGTAAAATCCTGAGAGCTGTTAACGGATCATATACTTCAAGATTTGATAATACCTTGACCTTCCGACCATTTTTTAGGCCAGACCCAGTATTAGAAATTTTAAAAGGGTACTTTTATTTTAATTTGTTTTTTTTTAAATTTATCTTTGTAAATGATCTCTTAATATTTAGGAATTAAGCCTTTTTAGTTATAGTTATTAGTGTTTAGCATGTGAAATATTTTTTAGATTTTTTTAATAATAATCTTTAAAGATTTTTTTAAGTTTACAGATTGCTTCATTTTTGCGATAGTGTTTGCCTTCTTTTTTATGCAATTATCTTGTTATTTAAAAAAGTTCCAGTGTAAAAAAAAAATAACTTTCTAAAACTTAAGACGGTTTTTCAAAGTAAAAAATTCAATTTTTTTAATTTAGATCATATTAAAATAATTATTTTTTATTTAACAAAATTTGTCACTATTTTGGATCAGCGTTATTTTTTAAAAATTTTAAAATCTCTAGATTGTAAATTCAAAGTAACAAATATTTTCGGAAAAATTTTCCATTAATTTTGTGACTAAATACAATTAAAATTAAAATAAAAATACTTATATTTTTGGATTTTATTTGTCCTGAAAATGTAGCATTTAAAAGATTTAATTTATTATTTAATAAAAAAACTAGTTAATTAGGCTTTCTCTAAAATAACTTAGTCAAATGATAAAACCATCTCAAACTCAGCATTATATTACTCAGAGTATTTTAAAATTTAAAATTTAATATTAATATAAAAAATGGAAGGAGATAAAATAGTTTATTTAAAAAATTTGTATTGAGTCATTTCAGATTCTAAAAATTTGTATGTTAGACAGTGTATTTTATATTTATCTTTCTCGAGCTAAACACATTTTAGTTTGAAAAATAAAAAATCAAAATTAAATTAATTTGAAATAAAATTTAAGTAATAATTATTAATTTAAAAGCAAAAGAGAGCTTTTAATCAGATTAAAAAAATCAATCAAAAAACTAGGAAAAAATAAAATTTAATTTGTTAAATGCTTTAGTACATTTCAAAAAATAAATAAATAAAAGATAACAATCACTAATAGGAAATAAATCTTAATTGAATAAATGTCTTTTACTCTTTATTTTTTTAATTGTATATTTTTAATTTTTGTACGGTGAATTTTCAGAGTTAAATTTTCTGTTTGATGTCTTGGAAGGAATTTTTTTTATTAAAAGACGATAAAATACACCATTTAGTAGAAAATTGAAAAAACATTTTTTAATCGATTTTTTGTTATCTTCATTTTTGTTTGGATAGAATAATAATACCTTGAAATGAGACAAATCACGCGTCATTTCGCGAATATTAAAAATTTACCTTTCGAAATGGTCATTCGACCTGGCCTAGTTTGTTAAATTTTTTTTTCCAAATAACATTTTGTCAATTAAAAAATAATAAAATTACAAAAAAAAAACAATTTATTTCTTTGACAAAAATGGCATATTCAGAAAAATCCTCGGCATTCAAAGAGGAATTAATTGTCAAAGACCGTCTAACACTCACAGACAAGCTCAACAATTTTCTTCTATTTGTTTGGCATCCGGAACGAAAAGAAATATTTGGCAGGGACGGACTCAGCTGGGCAAAACTTGGCCTGTTCTACGCCTGCTTTTACATGACAATAGCTGGCTTATTCTGCACCATGCTGGCAATTTTCATGGCCATAATTGACAAACGAGAGCCTACCTACTACAACGACTTTAGTGTCATGTGGAATCAAAAAGTGGACACTCTGCGAGTTGGGGTCAATCCTGGCCTCGGATTTAGACCCCAAAAAGATTCGATCACCACTTTAATTAGAGTAAAATCAAGTGAAAAGAACGTCTCTCATCCTTACTCTTACATGCACTATGTGAGGATGATGGACGAGTTTTTGAGCACCTATCTAATAAATGACAAGCGTGGCGAGCAGATAATCAACTGTGACTTTAATTCAGACCCGGACTATCTGGAAAAGCAGTTCAATTTAAACAAAGTGTGCAGGTTTGAAATAGTTGAGATGTTCGGACCGGACAATATGTGCACCCAGACCAGAAATTATGAATTTGACAAGTCAAAGCCATGTGTGCTGATAAAAATGAACAAAATCTACGACTGGAGACCAGAGCCTTACGGACCAGATGACAAACTTCCAGCTGAGTTGATGCCCTATGAGGAGGTGGTCCGCGCCAATCCGAGAAATATTTTTGTGCTCTGCTTTGGCGAGAACCAGGTCGATATGGATTTTATCGGTCCGGTGACTTTTTTTTCGCGCACCCCAGATGGTCAAGGCAAATATCCCATCGGGTTCATACCTTTTTACTATTTTCCATACAAGAACCAAGATGGATACAGATCACCACTGGTCTTTGCCTATTTCAGCAATATTACGACCAATGTGCTGGTCAATGTAATGTGCAAGGCATACGCAAAAAACATCTTCAGAAATAATTTGTACCGAATGGGTGCTGTGCATTTCGAGATAATCATCGACTAGAGATCAATAGTTCTCAGTAAAAGTGAATACATTCCTGTTTTTTTTATTAAGTTTTTTTTTGATGTATTATTATTTAAAATTTGAAAAAAATATAGCTTTCAATTGTTTTATAGTTCGATGTAAATTTTTATTGTAATTTTCAATAAAAAGACTTTTAAAAATTTTGTTTTAATTTTTAAAAATTTCAAGAGATTTTTTTTCTGCCTAATTCGGATAGAAAAAATTGACTAAATTCAATTTTTCTAGTAATAAATTAATATAAATGAAAGCAAAACTTATTTAAGAAAAATAATAATTTAACGATGCTAATTTAACGTCAAATAATTGAAAACTAAAACTAAAGATTTATATTTTATTTATTTATTTATTTATTTAAAAAATTTTAGCCTCATAGGCAAGTTGAAAAGGAAACACAAAAATATAAATTACAATTTTACAAAGAAAATAAAAAATGATTTAAATCACATTAAGTTTCATAAATGATTGATCCATTAAAAATTTTTTTAAAAATTTGAAGTCAGATTACATAAAAGAGGGGTAAAAAGAGAAAAAAATCTAAATAATTTAGAAATTGCAGGCTCAAGTAAAAGATTCAAGTCAAAATAAAAATAAAAAGTTAAATTACTATCTAATGCAATTCTAATTTTATGAACAAAAAACTTAACTGAGTCAACTAAGTCTCTGTTTTGGCACGTGAACAGCTCATTTATAAATTCAATTAAGACTTTTTTTCATATTCTAGAAATTCAACACTAATCTTTTGTTCCAATATTCTCAATTGTCTGCCAAACGAAGTATCATTTCTCGAAGTAATTACAGGCATTTTCTTAATCTCCATAAAGAGTTTACTGCTCTAATCATTGTTCAAAATTTGTCCTAGAAAAAATAATTTATGTTTCATGAAAA
The DNA here is from genome assembly GCA_019054805.1 of Brachionus manjavacas. Lineage (NCBI taxonomy): Eukaryota > Metazoa > Rotifera > Eurotatoria > Ploima > Brachionidae > Brachionus > Brachionus manjavacas. The sequence goes on along the minus strand of JAHQIY010000011.1, from coordinate 2,786,802 downwards.
TTTGAGAAACAAATTTCCAGATTGATAGCACCATACTATGGTCTTGTCTGTGAGTATTTTCTAATACCGATCGTGTTTTTTATTAGGATATTTTGCCGAGTATCAAGTTCTTTTAATTTCTATCTGTTAAATAAACTATATCCATTGAGTATCTCAGAATTGATTGACAAAATTGTTTATTGATAAAGGCGAATGTTGTAGGGTTCATAGTTCTCAGCTTGCAGCCAATTGAATATAGAGAGAACATATAATGTTTTAATTTACCAAATATTTTATTATTTAAAAAAAAAATCCATTGTGAAAAAAGTTTGCTAAATTTCTTATTTTCATGGGTAAAAAAATTAACTTTGAAAATTTCATTTTTTTAAATTTAAATTTCCATGAGTTGTAAGAAAATAATGTCAGATCAAAGAATCCGTTTTTCCTTTTTTATTGATTTTATTTTATACAAAAATTTTCCTAAATTTATGTTGATTTCGATCAAAAAAGTCGACCACATTTTATTTTTTTACTTCTTCAAAAAATTAAAAAAAAATCTAATATTTTCATGAGAATTCAGTTTTTTCAAAAATTTAAAAATAATTATCTGAAATTTAAGATAATTACCTTTTTTTATTATTTTTACGTAAAACATGGTGAATTCATCGTATCTTAACAGTACAAAAGCACTTCTCTAGGTGATTATTAAAGAGAATATTTAACTCTGAAAATTTACAGTGCAAAAAATTAAAAAGTCGAGTAAAGATAAAAAAAATATAAAAATATAACCTAACCTTTGGGTGATAGATGACCAGTTGGTAAATTGTTATATGAGCAATATCACTCACCTAAATATGTTATCACGGCTGGTCACCTATTTTTCCAATATGTGAATATGTGAACCGAAATTTAATTTAAAAAAATTAAGTGATCAAAAAATTAATCACGTGAGCTTCAAAATAAAAATATCCAAAATAACACTTTTAAGCTTCATTGTTATTATTTATTTATTTATTTGTTTTCTGTACCGAGCAAAAGCTCCTTCAGATTAAAAAAAAAAAAAAATCAAAATAAAATAAAGTTAAATAAGATAGAATAAAAATTTAAAAAAATAAAATGTAATAAAATGGTTTAAAATAGAGGAAAATTAATGAAATTGAACTAGAGAGTTAAAGGATACATAATTTTAAAAAATTGATTGTTCAGGGAAAAAAGAAGAAATTGTTAGGTAGCAATTACACAATGGAGTTGGGTATTCAACAAATCTTGATTCGAAACCTTCTTTGTATTCCTCCACCAGTCTGATAAACAATGGAATAGAATGACTCAGTCCTGTCCCAACATATCTCTCACTCAACTCACAAAGCCGATTTGAGACTGTTAGTAATTTAAGTTTATTAAAAGCCTCATGATGCAACATGTTGGAAGGATTATCATATTTTAATTTGAGGATAGATCTGACTGCTGTATTCTGAATTGCTTGAAGTTTTTTGATATTATTTTCTGAAAATGAATTTAAGCAAGGAAAAGAATAGTCTAAGATTGATCCGACTTAAGATTTATATAAATTTCCTGGTGTGTTTTGATTAAGACCCCATTTTTTATTTGACAATATCTAAATAATATTTAACCTTTTATTGCAGCGTTCTTTAATTTCGTCTACTAGTACATTAAAGTTTAACTTAGAATCAAATTTAATGCCAAGAAACTTGATTTCTTTTTGGCTCACTATTCTGTTTCCATAAATTTTTAAGTTTAGATCATCACTCTCTTTTTTATGAACACGACTTGTTTGTATTTTTAATCATTTTCACTTTAAGTAATTATCTATTTCTTTAAGTTTTTTTTCTTCTTCTACAGTTTAATCTTTGAATTTTGGTTTTTAAAGTGCTTTCAGAATCTTCCTTATCTTTATCTTTAATATCAGGAAAATCGAGATCATGATAGTATTTTGCCTTGTATTACTCTCTATTTACAGTGGTGTTCCGGATTTAGTAATTTACGTTATTTTACGTAATATATTGTAAATTTACCTTAATTTACAAAAGTAAAAAGACGTAAATTTACTAGATTTTACGTAAAATTTGGTAAATTTCGATCATTTTACGTAAATTTTGGTAAATTGTAATCAATTTAATGGTAAAAAATAGTAAAAAATGATTAATGATTAATGATTGATAAAATTTTAAATTAATTTGAAAAAAAATTTTTATTTACATTTTTTACGTTAAAAAAAAATCCTAAGTAGTTTTAATGCTTTTTAATTGTTTGAGCAACCTCCTTGATTTTCTATTACTTTAATTAATATCTGGTTTAATTTTTTGCGTTTGAATTATAAAATATATCCAATGTTGAAATAAAATTGAAAAAAGTGCGATGTTTCAAATATTTTTTTCAGTATTAAAAAAAAACAATTTTAAGTTAATATTACAAACATTTTCATATTTGAAATTAAATTCTTTGTTGAAATAGAATGAGTTAAATTTTTGCTTGGAAATTTGAAAAAAATATTGAAAATTCTCTTTTAATTGAACTAGAGATGATATTACAGTTTTTATTCAGTCGTTGAAAAACTGGGACTTGTCTGTTAGGTGAATCACTTATTATCCGAAAAATTCTTATTCTCAGATTTTGTGAGCTCCAATTTGGTTCATCCAATTTTTTTGTTCAAAATAGAATTAAGGTGAACCAAAATAGAATAAGACGAATAATTTTTAGATTATGTGAACAAATTGAATAAAGCTGTTTAATAGATTGCTTAATTTTCGAAGCTGATGTATAAATTAGTTAATAGTTTTTAAGGTTTTTTTTAATTTTTGAAGGAGTTTTAGAAATAGCTTAGAATTTGCTCTGATCTTTTTTACCTGGTATTTCTCTTTCAAAAATTTCAAATACCCAAATGCGCTCTCTATTTAAATCTTTGACTTTAACAAAAATAATATAAAAATAAAAATGTTTTTTAAACGTAAAAAATGTGAATAAAAATTTTTTTTCAAATTAATTTAAAATTTTATCAATCATTAATCATTAATCATTTTTTACTATTTTTTACCATTAAATTGATTACAATTTACCAAAATTTACGTAAATTATGGTAAATTTTTTTTTTCATAATTTTGAATATAAATATTGAAGGATAACAAAAATTCATTTTTTTTTAAAAAGTGCCAAATTATTTCAATTTTTTGGACATTTTTTTTTTTACATAAATTTACGTAAAATGATCGAAATTTACGTTATTTTACGTAAAATCTAGTAAATTTACGTCTTTTTACTTTTGTAAATTAAGGTAAATTTACTATTTTTTACGTAAAATAACGTAAATTACTAAATCCGGAACACTACTTTATATAAGTTAATCCACACTTTAACTATTGTTGTGCTTCAAAATAAATTTACGTAATTATCCGAATAAAATGTCACTGTAGAATCAAAAAATAAACCTTCGAAAACTAGGTGATCTGTCCTGGTCACCTAGTTTTAGGAGAGGGGTACTGCTCACATAATATAGAATATATGACCCGAAATTTTTTTTACAAATTTCAAAATAAAAATTAAATCAAGTAAGTAAAAAAAGTCAATTAAAGAATGAATGTCAAAGAAAAATGTCATTTTGATTTAAATAAAGAAAAATCCAAGCTTGTCAAATCACAAGTCTTAAGTCAAGTCAATTATTTAATAAATCCATATTTGATACCAATAAAGTAGTTGCTTTCAAATTCCTGATCGTTAATCTTGACCTATGTGCTCTGTAAATGTAACCAGATTTAGAAAATAATTCTTTCAACTGATCCAGATGAAGCAGGTATTGATAAAAATTTTTGTGCAAGTCATAAATTTGAGTTAAAAATAAAAAATTTAAGTCATGACTTTGACTTTGACAACATTCTATTTCAATGATATTTTTGGTACAATTTTAACATTCATGGGTTGCAATTGCTGAAATATTCTCTAAACAAAAAATATCGTCCTTTTTACTAAAATCTATCACAATATTTTTTGTTCTCTAAAATTAATTATTTTGAGCTCTAGTTTTAATTAAATGAAAGTTAAATTTTATTTACATTTTATATTAAGAAAAAAAATATTTTTTTATTTTAATAAAATCATATGAATTTGAGTGAAGAATTGGTATTGATTTGACTGATTTTTTATTAAAATTTTTATAAATTATTTAATTTTTTTTTTTAAATTGTTTACCTCAAGAATTTTGAAAAAAATTATCTAATTTCTTGAAAAAATTAAATTTTATTTTTTTTTCTTTATTTAAATTTTACATAGTGAGTTTTTAATTGTTTATATGAAAATTTCCATTCCAACTGGCCAAGGCTTCGACCAAATTATTTTTAAAAAAAATAAATAAAATCAAATTTTTTTGATTCCTTTAATATTTGAACTTTTTTTTGAAGATATAAATAAAATAAAAATAGCAAAATTTTCTTTTAAGCATCTAGCGTATTCATTGATTAACTTTTTATCCCTCTGCCTCCCGTTACCACTTCATTCTCTTCTTCCATGCTATCATCATCTGATCAGCTGATTTAATTGATAATTTTGATGGCTAACTAAATTTCTAAAGCATTTAAGACCTTGGAATTTTCTCTTTTCCTTTTCTTTTTAATGCCTCTAGTTTTCCATGTAAATATTGGGATCAATTATCAACATTTTTTTTTAATTTTCGTAAAAAATAAAATTGCTACATAAAACTAAATAAATTATTTAATGTAAAGAACGTTGTTGGGTTTCAATTGGTGAAGTGTTAATTTTCCATTCTATCAAGATGAAATGCTCAGGGGATTTTATGAACTGAAAAATCTCCATTTAATCAAATTCAAAATTTACTGTCCAAAAATATAGTCTACATCTATTCAAAATTGCTCCATTAATGCATCTTATTTATTCAAAATTTAATAAACAAAAGCCTTTGTAAAAAAAACCTATATCTAAACCAAAGGGAATACAATTGTTTCATTTCTTCTCATTTATTTTTAACCATTTATTCCAGAGAGTCTTAAGTAGAATTTTTTTATTGCGCAAAAATATTTTCAAAGATTATATTTCTAAAATAATTTAATATCGTAAATAGCTTCTTGATTTCAAATACTACAAAAAAACAATCGAAATAAATATTTAAAAAAAATTTAATTCCAAAATTCAAATGAAGCTAACATTTATTTTTGCCCATATTTTTATCTCTTTTAAATCGTTTTTATGTGGATACTACGATTTATTCGACTCAGAATTAAAAAAAGCCTTGGTCACAAATGATTCTGGGTGTTCTTCGACTTATGCACACAGTCAATTTATAAGAAAATCTATTTTTGTCAAGCAAGGATATGTTCCTGTGCAAATAAATTTTGAAAATTTTCAAAATTTTGACTCTATTAAGACTGACTGCATCACTCGGAAAGATATATATTTAATCTCATCGGTAATTTTTGTTCCAGCAGTCAATCTTGTATTAGATCACAGACTTGTATTCAACTTTAGTTCAAAATCTATTTCAATTATACCACTTTATATACACATAACCAGATTAGACAAAATAGATTCTCGGACTACTACATTTGAACATGTTTCGAATAAAATTATTCTACTCAATTTTTATTTTTCACATTTTCGAACTATTTCGAATAGTTCAAATGTTTTCAAGAATGTTAGTGAATTATTTTTGGCATTCAGTGTCAAGTACTACAAAAACACAAGTCCTCTTCTATTCAAAAATCTTTTCATGCAAAAACTGTCTTTTTTCGGCTTATCTAATAGTTTGGTAAAGAAAAACACTCTCACTTTTAAAGAAATAAAAACAAGCTTAAATTTTACCCTAAAAAATTTATGCTTAAAATTCTATAAAACCAATCTGGATGCTCAGCTGCTCAACTATCAACTTTTTGAAATGGTCAAGTCCATTCAATTAAGAGGCTATTTGGAAAAAATCCAAGATTTCCTATTCAGCAATTTCACTAATTTAAAAGAGATTCATTTGGAACTTTACAACATTCAGCTTCTCTTCGCCAAATCTGAGCATTGGTTTCCGACCAACTTTAAAAATAAACTAAAAATTGTGTTCAGAACCGAAGACATTTACCACTTCCCAATAAGAGACTTTTGTATTTTTGCAAAATTTCCTAAAAACAATTTCCAAGTTCCAATTTTTCAAAATATAAATTTTTGTACTTGTGTCATACTCTGGTTTTATATCAACACTAGCTCTGTGGTTAACAAATTTTGCCAAAATTTCAACCAGTCTGAATGCAATTTTTCGGCATTGATGGCCAATTGTCAGAATAAAAATATTCCCTACCCCAATTTCAACTATTTAGACTCACTCTATTACTCCGAAATTGTCAATTTTCTCAGCATATTGCTTTTGCCAATCTTTGCTCTTGCTGGTATGGTGGCTAATTTTTTTAACATAAAAATCCTTACCAAGAAACAGATCTTTATTAAAAAAAGAACCAAAAATTTTGCCTTTAAACTGATGATTATTAATTCGGCATTAAATTTTGCCTATAGCCTCATATATATGATGCATCTTTCTAGTACGTGTGTATCGTTTTCGGCCATCTACTGTTCGCCTATGAGTAAAAACATTTATGTTCAATATTTGGAAATTTATTTGGTGGAATTTTTGGGTGGCAGCTTGAGGACAATGTCGAACATTGTAAATGTTTTCATTGCCATAGACAGGACTCTATTGCTAAAAAATAACAGCACTTTTAACCAAAAAATGGAAGAACTATTTCCTATCTATCCATTGATGGTGATGCTGATTTTGGCTTTTTTGATCAACTCGGACAGAATATTAACCAGTGAGGTGAATACGAATTTAATTGTGAGAGATTATTTGTTCTACAATGATTTTCCGAGCAGGGACACCTTTCATAACATGTTTGATGGCAGTATGCAGAGGCCATCTAAGACTCTGATGAATGAGAGTGTGAAAGAGAGGCTATTTTTTTTCATTATCTACATAGTCAAGTTTTTTGTCAATGATCTGTTGCTTTTTATTTTGATAATTGTGATCGATGCCGTCCTGCTAGTTCAGTTTAGAACTTTTACCAGAATGAAGTGCAAATTTTTTGAGGATGTAAATGAAAAAAGCATAAAAAAAGCGGAAAGATATGAGCACAGAATTACGCGAACGATTATCATTAATCTCTCTGTTTTGTTCTTTTTTCGAGCTTTTGAATTCACAATTGCCATTTTGGTATTCATTGAAAAGTTAAATGGTACATTTTGCATCTATGCATCTAAAATCTGCACAAATTTTCTACAGCTCGGAAGTGTGTTTTTTGTCATCTCATGTTCGTACTCAACTATTGTCTACTATTATATGAACAAATCATTCAGAAAAATAGTTTTGTCTTATTTTAAAAGATTGAAAATTTAAGGAATATTATTTTTTTTTCTTTTGTCCTTTTCATTCACAAAAAAAAATTCAAAAAATTTTAAAACAATTTAAATAATTATCTATTTCATTTGTCGCATTTTACCTTAAATTTACCTGAAGCTCAGGTCCAAAAAAAAGAAAAATGGAAAAAAATGCATTGATATTTTCTACCATGCTTTCCAGAAGGTGTTTTACTCAGTCTCACACCCAAAATTAGCGATTTATAAATTTTATGTTTTTTTCTCACAGAAACTTAATTGAAAATCCAAAGAAATTTAAAATTTGCATAAGAAACATGTTCAGTCTAAGCATAACTTTAAAAGGGAAATTTAAAAAATATTTTCAATGAAAGATAAAGAAAGTTAGTTAGTTAGCTTACACTGCGGTATAGACAAGTCTATACCAACGCATTTAGCCTTTTTAAGGCTTTGGCAGAAATTGTTTCGTGACATTCCAAACACTTCTTCATCAATGAAATCCTTGAAACTATTTGTGGATGTCGCTGACATTGCATTTCTCAGATTGATTGTAGTTGTTTTGGCGTAGTTAATCCCATTTATCAAATTAATTTCTTCAAGACCATTAACTATTTTGTTCAATTGTATCAGATCACCTCTAAGACCTCTGTCTTCTTTAACTTGAGTTCGTGAAGACGTAGCTCGTACGGTTTGGTCAAGATACATAAAAGTTTTAGAGATAGTACAACTTGTACTATCTCTAAAACTTTTATGCCGGTCTTATAATGTGGACACCACGTACTTACCGCATATTCCAAATGTGGCCTTACTAGGGCTGTGTGCAAAGGCTTTAGTGTCTTTTTACCCAAATATCTAAAAGAGTTTCTTATTTGACCCAGCACTCTATTTTCCTTTGCAACCGCATGAGAACATTGCTTATTCCATTTCATATCATTGTAAACCAGGACTCCAAGATCTCTTTCTTGGCCTGATTCATTCAGAGTATGATTGACTCTCGAGTTCACCATTTCGTATGGGTATCTTTCGTTTCTTTTACCTTTATACATGACTTTACACTAAGCCAGGTTCAATTCAGTTGACCATAGGTCAGCCCACTCCATTAGCATGTTCAAATCATCTTGCAATTCTAATGACTTGTGATCTTGACATGAAATTCCAACAATCTTTAGAAAAAGAGGAAAAAAACTTAAAATTATTACTGAAAGTAAACAAGTAATTTCAAAATTTATTGATGTTTTTCTCAAAAAATCAAGTCTATTTTATATTTTAAATAAAAATTAGTTTGGCATTGTTGATATAAACAGTCCTATTCGAAATAAATTTTGCTATTTTGAATAAAAACTTAACTCTTTTTTTATCTTAAAAATAATAATAATAACAATAACACGGTGGATTGTCCCAACAAACGAACAATATAGGGATCGCTATTGTAGCTTTCCAAGAGTGACTCATTCGCTTTTGACTACGCGACGAATTGATTTCGTCAACCATTTTCTTATACAAGTTCTTTGAACCCGCTTTGACTGCTTCAGGAGGCAATCTGTTCTAGTTGTCTACTACTCTGTTAAGTATGAAACTTTCTCGTTAGTTGATTCTCGTCAGCTGTTTAGCCATTCTGTGCTAGTATCCGCATTTACTCCTCGCTGGATCAGAACAGCCCATCGAATCCCAAAGTCTGTTTGGATTGTGCCAATTTACCTTTTAAGGCGAACTTAAAGTCAATTTATTTTGGAATTATAATCATCCAAACCATTTTATAAAATTTTTTTTATTTTATCCAACAATAAACCTAAATTTAGCTTATCTTCCGTTGGTGTCCAATGTTCGCCAAAAATTTAATTTAATCTTAGAAAAATTGTAAATTTGGCTTTATCCTAATTATTAAACTTATTCTAGTTTTTGAAATTCAATTGTATTTTCTTTAATTACTTAAGAAGAATTCAATGATTGTTTTAAAATTTAATCAATTAAAATTATTAAATTTTAAAGGCTTTTGTGAAAATGAAAAATTTTTTCGCAATTTTGTGTTTTATTTTTTTACCTAACTCATGGACAACTCAGTGTGGCTCTTTCACCTTTGACTTATAGGAAAACTTTTCCGAATAATTAGAAAATATAGTATATTCTGGCGTAATTTTAATTTATTAAATAAAAATAATTTTTTTCTCATTTTATCATTCTGATTTAGTGGAATTAAAAAAAAATTTTAAAATTATATTAGAATTATTTCTAAAAAATTTTTCAGAATTTGATTTTGATCCATTTTCACAAATTTATCTATAAAATACTTTTTTTTTTACAATGGTTGTAATTTCGCCATGCTAAAAGATAAGTATATGAGGTTGGGTGGATTTTAAGTTTTGCCTCTCAAATAAATTTAGTAAACATAGTAACTGTCTTTCTTAGTCGAATTATTCAAATTAATCCATTGCTTAATTGGAGTTAATTAATTAAAAAAAGCACAATATTAAGGCTAATAAAAATTAAAATGATATTTTAGCAATTGAGTCAAAAAAAACAAATGTTCTTAGAACAAACCCAATATTTTCTTTCCATCTTTCAAGTTGTCAATTGCTTACCAAATTTTAGAAACTATTCAGGAAAGGTGCAAAAAACTTGCCTAGTCCGAATGGTTCCCTCCAAACTTCTATCAAATAATTGTCTATAAGTTTATTGACTTTAATTATTTAGCTTTTAAAATCAAATTTCTACCATGTTCGCATGAAAGACTAATGTCTGCTCTGGACCCATTGGAAAGAAAAGAAAAAAAAAATCATATTTAATAAATTTTTACCAAACATGAATGGAAAAGTCTAAACCATTCATTTAACAAAAGATTTTTTTAAAATATATATAATGCTTAAAATATATGTAATAATCAAGAGTTGAAAAAAACCAAGTTAAGATTTTCTGAAAGTGTACTTAAAAAGCTGGAAAGATACGGAGGGGACTGCGCCCCTTTTGTTTCCTTGTTCACAAAAATATTTTCTAATTTTTCAAATAATTTTTTTTCAATGAAAGCGTCGAAAAGTTTTGAGCTGATCAATATTGAGAATAAGATTTCAAATTTTTAGAAGAAACAACCGAAAACTAAACCAAGCGACTATTTTTTGACTCAAGAGAAAAGAAAGAAAGAATTTTTCAAAATTTAATTTTAAAATTATTAATCTAAATCATATGATTAAATAATGTTTATGTTAATGATCTTCAATTTTCTTATAATCACACCAACTTTAATTTTATTTAAAAATTGAATATTTTAAATTTTAGTTTAAATTGAAATTTGATGTCCATGTCCGACATACAAGCAAACAAAAGTCCTTAGTAAACAGCAAAAATTAAAAAAAATTTAATTTTATTTATTAAAATTTTCCAATTTAGTGAATTTGCTCTCTATGAGGACAAAAAATTTAGTGTAATATTTGACATTTTGACACCAAGGCCGCATTTCATTGTGAAATTTTGTCCCAAAAGCCGAAGGTATCCTCGCTTTAAAAGGGTTGAGATCCAAGATTTGAGCCCTGAAGATACTCAAGACTTGTTCGAATTCATACAGACTTTTATCAGTTATTATGGACTAAATTCAGAGCCATTTTGCATATCTTTTCATACAGGTAAATGGGCTAGCACACCAGAGTTCCATGCGCACATATGCGTTAATCTAGAAAGCTATTTAAAGATACTTTTGGACAAAAACTTAAACATTGAATCGGTAAAACCGAGCTCGAATTGGACCTTGAAAAATTTTACAGATAAAATAAAGAACATAAAAGACTTGTATATAGAAAATGTAAAATTTTATAGACAAGCATGTCTGCTGAATGGTGCCAAATATCGGAAAAAAGAAATTGAATCAATTGCTGGTTTAGACCAAAACTCACATTCAAATTTCATAATTCCCTGCAATATTCCAAATATACGACTGGATTTTGACCTTTGGGAGCCAAAATTAAAATTTATCTATCTAGGTTTAGATCCTGAAAGTCCAAGACAAAAAATATTTATGAATCTATTGAAAGAAATGTGCTATTTTTCAAATCGATTCGGATTTTTGGAAAAACCAAATGGATGTCACATTTGTATAAGTGTTGACTTTAACAACAATTTCAATGGCTATATTCATTTAAGTGCTGATAAGTACTATACGTTGCATCCTTTACCAAGCATTTTTTTGAACAATTTTAAAAAGCTTGAAAATTATTCAGTTGAAACTTAAGAAAAGTTTATTTTAATAGGTTATTTAAGTAATTAATTTATGCTTTTATTTTAACAATAAATAAATTTTGATTCTATTTAAAATCTTTATTTATCTTAAAAACTTGATATTTGAAAAATTTCTAAACATGAAAGCTTGTTTTAATTTATTTTAAAAAAATTAAAAATAATTGCATTAGCGCGGAACTCAAAATTTATAAAATTATTCTAAAAAAATTATTTTGTTTCTTCAATAAAACCTGGTTGTATTTTCTTAAAGTTTTAAGGTAAAAAAAAATTTATAAATTTACAAAATCATGATAGTAAGCTTGAGGATGAGTGGCAAGTAATTCAATCACATCAAATATGATCGACTTATTTCCCTGAAAACTCGATAATTTTATTGTTAACCGAGAATTTGTCTATAAAAATTCGATCAGAATGATAAATTCTTTGGGGTCTAACCGATAATGCTATCATCCATGATTAAATAGTTATCAGTGTTTTATGTTATCAAAAAGAATATATTAAATATGTAACCTAAAAAAGATGTTATTATTTACCAAATTATATAATCAAATAATATATAAAAAAAGAATCTTTAAAAAAAGTTAATTTGAATCTTTTTTGAATCACGAAACATAGTCTAAGTTATAAGAATATTAATTTTAATTTATTTTTTATGTGTGAGACATGCGTAAAATAAGCCTAAATAAATTTTGTGCTCATCAGTTTTGAAAATTTTCTCTTTACAAACCATCTTACAAAAAAATCATTAAGTTAAAATCTAATAATAAAATTAAATATTTTTTAGTTTTATATTTTTTAATTTTGTTGAATCATAATTAACGAAATCAATTTTTAAAAAAAAATTCAGGAATTTTTTTTAAATTTCCATAACTATTTTAACAAAAAGATCAAAAGTAAAAAAATAACACTGGGTCATAAAAATATTAAAAATATCATAATAATATTTTAATTTTTTTTAAAGCACAGAGTTAGTTTGCGAGGTTTTACAGTTTTTAGCACTTAATTTTCTTTAAATATGAAAATCTGAGCCCTTTCTTGTTTAATTGGAAATGGTTAAATTGAAAAAAAAATAATTATTCTTCTGTGCTTGATTTAACTAAATCCCATAAAAGTTAGCAATTTTTCAAGAAAATAGTAAATTAATAATCTTGTTTTTATTATTAATTTTATCTTAACCGTCAATCCTTTTGGCTTGGAAAAAATTTTATTTAATGAATAAAAATAAATTTGTTCAGGGAGAATGAAGTTTGGAGTAATTTTTATTTAAAATAATTAGTTAATTTTAGTATACAATCCGATTAAAATATAACAACTTAATGATATTTTATAATATTTAAAAAAAAAATTTTGAATAAAATTATAATTTTAAAATATATTGAAATTGTAAAATTAATTTTTCAATTTAAAAAAAAATTGTTTAGTTTTTTATTTAATTTTTTTTAATTTTTCTATAAAAGTTTACCCTATAATTATGTTAATTATTTTAAAAATATTTGTCAGAAGTAAATGAATTTTAATAATAATGTTTTATTAATGAATAAAAAGAGCTTAAATCCATTTTAAATTTTAACAAAAATTATTGTTAAAAGGAAAATGATATACCAATATTTTTTTTAAAAAAGTTATTACTGTTTTATATGAAAAAAATTGTTCTGATACGAAAAATTTCTTTCACTCTCCAATTTATTCATATACATTTGATAAATTACTACTCAATCGTTAAATATACTTAATCAAAATAAATGTAAAAAAGCAAGGCTGCTTTTGAAGTCTTGGACAGTTTAACTTAAGATGATGACCAAATGCTGGGAGTGACAAATGCTGGGAGTGACAAATGCTGGGAGTGACAAATATTTTCGCTTATTTGGACAAAATTGAAAGATAGAAAAGAAAGCAAAATTAGAAATAGAATCATATGGAATCAAAATCCTGGCTTAACAAGTTATGATGCCATAACTATAATTAAAGAACCAGTATTAGCTTTTCGTACTGTTTTCAATTTCTCAATTCTTGGCTAATTTGTTTGTTCGGTCTGAGGACATAAAAATGTAACTCTTTTGAAAAATTGTGTAAAATAAGCTTTATTTATTATCATTTTATAAAGCTAAAATCATGAAGTATAATTTTGGCGGAATAATAAAATTTGGTCCTCTGGGTATTAAGTACATTTGAGTTTTTCTTATCAGAAAAATAGTCATGTTTTGAGTAAAATTATTTGGAAAATAAGACAAAATAAAAAATAATAATTTCAAAATTTTGTCTAAATTTGGGTATAATTGGTATTTTGTAGGGTGAGCTTCAATCTTACTGTAATAATGTACATTTTCCCTCTTTTTTGCCTAGAAATAAAATTCGCAATATTTACAATTTAATATTAACAAACTACAAATTACCATGGGCACCTTATACCAAGAATTTATTTCATTGAATCTGGTACTGAAGCAGATAAAAAAAAGCTAAAAATTTTAAAGCTATTTAATACTATGTCAATTAAATGGCAGTGTAATTTAGAACTACGGCAAATATTAAACACATCATCTTCTAGACTAGAATGTTGACTTTCATGGATGAGGTATAATAAAACAAAAAAAAGTTAAAAAAAACATAAAAAAAGAATTCACAATATAAAAATAATTTCTTAATAATTTTTATTAACTTAATAATTGATTTAGTTAATAAAAAAAACTTCAAATAGAGAAAATAATATTATTCACCATTTCATCTTCACATGATTTCGGAATTTTTTTCGAATTTTTATTTATCTTTAAAAAAACAAATCAATTAAATTGCTAATTATTTTTTACCTGTACAAAAATTACATTAGCTTTAAAATGATACCAGCACATGATAATTTTCGAATTAATTAACACATTTTTAATACTATTTGAACTTGCACGATCAGCATCAATCCATATATATTAGATTAGATCAATAAAATTAATATTTACATGTTTACCTATTTCAATTAGTGAGTTCCAAAAAAAAGTAAAATCTTCTTCTTTTTCATGAGATGTAATGAAAAAGGAAGTAGGATAAATATTTCTTCTACATCGGGGCCTCCGAAAATAGCAACAGGAAATTACAATTTTGTAGGTACAGTCAAAATGAAATGTTAAAATATTTAAAGCATTATTTAGTAATTTTTTTGTTGTTAATCCTAGATGAAAGTGGCTCGAATTGTCGCCTTCATTTATTTCACTACCAAAATAAATTGGTTTGTCTTCGGCTAAATTTGACAATTCGACATTTTTATAAATTTTAGGGGATACAAACTCCTTTAGACCTTCTATAGTCTTAATGTCACCATCACGCATCCTTCTATATTTCATATAGCTCTGTATTTGTGTAAGTTTTGGTGTAAGGTCACCATTATGGTTATGGTTAAGAAGCAGATGTTGATAAATATGATTCGGCTTGAAAATATTTCGAAATATTAAATTCTCAATTATTGCCTTATACTTGACGGATATTCCATGCATTTAGTAACTAGATAGCGAGTTATGCAATTCTTCTGACATTTACACTTTGGATAAAGGACCACCATTTTATGACAATCGCTGTTATCTGAGCAGATAGTACAATTGTTAGAATTTGCAAAATGTTCTAACTCAACCTCTGAATTAAGTTTTGTTAAGAAAATCCAGTCAATTTTTCGCCTAGGCATCCTGAGATTATTAAAATAATTTTTAATAGGATTTATTTATTAAATGTTTCATTAGCTTTTAAGATTAATTTCCAAAAACACAATTTTATGTTTTGTTTTCTAAAATTAAAAAAATATCCAAAAATTTATGTTTTTTTCTCTATATTAATAGTGTAATCTCGATTTTATGTTTTATTTATCTCTTATTCAAATTATAAAAACAATTTTTGATTTATGTTTTAATTTTTTTTTATTCTCTATTTTTATGTTTTATTATACCTCGTCCGACTTTCACAATCTGGTTCCATTTTATATGATTCTTGATCAAAAAGAAGAAAAAAAGGGTCAAAAGTTTTTTTAAGACAAAACTTTTTTGCGATTTTTGGGAGCAAATTCCCAATCTGATTTGAAAAGTTTTGACTGTGTGGGAGTTTAGAATAATCAGAAAATAACTAATAATTTTTGAGCATGATTACTAAATTTTGATCATGAGCAGATTTTTGGAATTTTGTTCTGTTGCGTCAAATATGACGAAATCTTTTCTATTTTAGGATTTTAATTCCTAAAAGGGTTAAATATAGCCAAATATTATAGTATTTTAGTGAGCAAATTAATTAGAGATTTTTATTGAATAAAAAATAAACAAAAACTTGATGATGTTCAATTTGAATTTTTTTTCAAATGGAAATTTTATTTAAAAAAATTTATGTCTATTTAATTTTTCTTCTAGACAATTTTAACGAATGTTTGAAATGAAAACTCGAAAATTTTAAATCCTTTTGCTCTAGTCTGTTTGATTGTAGAGAGGCGTAGATTACAAAAATCAATAATCAAAAATTTATAAATTTCTTTAAATTAATAACGCATTATTAAACATAAATTCAGATTATACAAAATTAATCTCATCCTAGAACCATGAAATTTGCCGATCGGACCGCAATGAATTTAAACCTGCGGTTTTTTTTTAGAGTATTTAAGTAGCTCCAAAAGATGCATAAAAATTTAACAAAAAAATGAGCTTCATTTTATATTTTTTATTTGTGGCATTAGCAAAAGTGTCGTTTTCCCAAATGAATGGATGTGTCGATCCGGATGAGTATTTTTTAAACAAAAAATTCACAGAATTAATAAGTTCATCATTGTGGTATCATCAGCATGAAATGAAATACAAAAAATCGGTAAGTTTTGATGGAGAGAAAATAGAAAATTCGGATGGGACATGGAATGATTTTAAATGTGACACCCAAAATGGAAACGTGACAAGCGAAGAACAGAAGGCAATCTGTCCAAGAAGATATAATATCATTTTTAGACGTAATAAATATCCTTTTTACAGAAAAAGTGTTATTTGTACTTGTGAGACATGCGGTATATCGGACAATATAAATTTACAAACAAACTTTTATAAATGTATGCCAGTATGGAAAGAAGTTCCTGTTCTGGTCCGAGACAAGTGCCAAGAAGACGGTTTTTACTATTGGAGTCCTGGATATGAATACATCAACAATGGGTGCACATGTGGTACCACTTTTAAATTGATTTCCTATCGATCAACCCAATTAAAAAATTGATTTTAATATGTTTATCTAAAGATTTATGTTTTAAAATATCGATTAGATTTGTTTTGTTTTTTTTTAATAAAAGTGTCTAAAAGAAACTATTATTTTAGCATGTGCAGGTTTTTCATATTTCTGGTATTTTTTTGTCCCAGGCAATTGTTAAAAATGAAAAACCTTGATGTTTAACAAAAAATGTACCTTCAAAAAATTTTGTCGCATTAATTCAAAAAAAAATATAAAGCTAATATCCAAAACTTTTAAAATTTTATGTATAAAATGAAATTTCAGGTATCACCAATAAGAATTACATTAAACTTGGCCACTTCACAAAAAGAAATCTTCAAAAGACTTCCAAAAAGTCAATGAATTTTTGAATAAATGGTTCAAAGCAAATTGAATGTTTCTCAAAATAATAGTTTGATAATGTGAAAAAATTTAAAATTTTAAATCATAATGATTTTTAGGGTCTAGTCCATTAGGTGAACAAGTGTTCACGAAATAGGTGGACAATTCATGTTCACGGTGTAATTAAACAAATTGTTTACCTAATTATTTTTACCCTGATAGGTGAACATGAAAATTCAAAAAATTTTTATTTAAAAAATTTAGGTGAACATTTGAAAAAAAAGTATAATTTAAAAAAAAAAATTATTAATTTATATTGAGTTTTCGAATAAAGAAATTTATGTCTTGTGTCTTGTTAAATTAAAAACTATTACTTATGACTCCGATTTTTATGGCTTTTTATACCACGCTCACCTTAAAATAAGCGTAATTCATATTCTTCAAATTTGTATTCTAAAATTTTTTTTCCTATTTTAAAATAAATTTTACAAGGAACAGTTGAAAATTGTCTTTTTGGCAAATTATAAAGATAAGTGAACATTTTTAAATTTAGGTGAACAATTTAAAAAATAGGTGAACAACTTTTAATAATAATAATAATAATAATAAATAAGCTACGGCAAGCATGCTTGCGGAGACGTCTTACTAGGAAGACATCTATGGTAGCTAGATGCATTGAAATCTAGTTACATAAAAAAAGTTATTAATAGTTTTCTATTTAAATAAAAAAAAATATTTAAATAAAGACAGATCTAAAAAAAAAAAAACGAGATCGAGAACAAATCAAACTTTTGTTCATAATTGTTAACCTTTTTGGTGAACACTTGTTCACCTAATGGACTAGACCCGATTTTTAAATGATAACACCAGATTGACCCAAAATTTAAATAAAAAAATTTGGTTTAGAGATAACAATCTTTTTAATGTTCTAATATAAACACAAATGAGTCAAGGCTCCTTAAAGCTTAAAAAATAAACTTTTAATATTAAATAATTTTAAAATTGTTATTCTTATTTTACTCTTATGCAACACCCACAAATTTTTTTCACGCAATTGATTTCCGCGACGCTTGCAAGTGGTTAGATTCTGTTTTTGTAATAAATTGAATCAATTTCCTTTTTTAATAGAAACTACAAAATTTACTTTGATTTACTTTGAATTTTTTCTTGATATTCAGTCATTTCAATTCAATTTTTTGGCTATAACAAAGTTTTGTTATAAATCAAGCATTTCAGTGCTGATTTTTGTAAATTTGAAATTCAAGAAACTACCACGTTTTTTTGTTGTGTCTATTTCCTGCTTTAAAAAGATGGAATTTTTGAATTTAATTGCCACTAGGAAGGAAGATTACTAAGAACCAGCAAAAATCAATCTTTTTTCGAACAAAAATAATTTAAAATTTTGCATGAGAGATAATTATCTGTCTAAATAAAGTTTCAGCAAAATATTTCACTAAATTGTATGGATAATTTTTGAGGTCTTAGATGATATTTGCCTGATAAAATGATTGTTAGGGTCCCTATAGACCATTGTTTTTTTCCATGTCTTTATTAATGATAACTGATGTAGTTGATTACCATGAATGAAAAACCACTTTAGTCTCAAGTAAAAATCGTGATCTCGATAAAAGCTTCGGATAACTTGAAGGCAGCATTACAAGTTTTAAGAAATGAGGAAAAGACAACAGCAATAAAAAGTAAACTTATTTTTGATGAAATTTAATTCATTGAATTTATATAAGATTAGATTT
This sequence comes from Brachionus manjavacas, assembly GCA_019054805.1. Taxonomy (NCBI): domain Eukaryota; kingdom Metazoa; phylum Rotifera; class Eurotatoria; order Ploima; family Brachionidae; genus Brachionus; species Brachionus manjavacas. The sequence goes on along the minus strand of JAHQIY010000011.1, from coordinate 2,767,930 downwards.
AAATACATTTTTATTCTATTTTTGGGTAAAAATGATTGAAAACAATGTTTATTCGAATGAACAACAAGGTTTTAGTAAGAATTAAACACTTGTGGTTTTTTGGAGATATAGACAAAAAACATTAAAAAGTAAAAATTCTTTTTGAAATTTTTTTCTCTTTGCTAATTATTTAAGATTCTAATTAATTGATGGTTTAACTTTTTACTACTCTTAACTAATAGTCCACTATTCCACAACATACCGGAATCCCAAAATCCGGACCCTGTTTAATTTTTAATTTAATAATAAAAATAACCAAAAAGAACAACAAGGAAATTATTTTTTTTAATAGCTAAATCTAATTGTATATCCATGGTTCTTGATTCTTTATTTATTCTTGTTTCTAATACAATTTATTCTTAGAAAAAATTTAAATAATGTTATTGAAAAAAAAATTAGCAAAATTTTTTTCATTTTTATTTTTGTCATAGAAGCTTTAAATAAAGAAATTAATGTTTGTTTCTAGATTTCTTCGATATTTTTTATTTTTTGGTAAGATTTTTTTTAAATTCAAATTTTGAAAAAATTACAATCAAAATAAAGTTAATATGTTTCAATCAATATTTGGGTGATGGCATGCAAATTTCAACAAGCATTTAATTTCAATCCAACTTCATTCAATTTCATAATTTGGCTAATTTTAAGCAGACTGAATTTGAATACGATTTTTATAAAAAAAATTTTCATGTTAAGAGAACGAAAGCGTAGAGTTAAAAGACTTCGTTTTCAAAAATTTCCGCTTTAAATTTGTCAGAAAAGAATGATTCATTTAAAAATGTGAACCTGATTTATAAAATACTTAGCAGCAGGCTTTTTTTTTGCATGCTTTTAATTTACATCACGTAATAAACTCTTTTTATAGTTGAGAGAAATTTTTTTTTGATTTAGACAGGATAAAAATATAATTTTTCTAGCTTGTTAGAGAAAAAGTTTTCAATAAAAACTCCATTTTGTATTTGTAAATAAACATGTAACACCTGTTATTACTTGTTGTAATTTATTTTTTTTAAGTCTTATTTAAATTATTTTGTTCTATTTTATTTCATTCATTTGCTATTATTAAATTTAATTAATTTTTTGATTTTTTTTCAATCTTAAAAAATTCTAGCTCTTAAATATATAATAACAGAAAATAAACAAATAATTTTTAGTGACAATTTAAGTTTATTAATTAATTACTATTAATAGATTTAACACTAAATAGACTTTAACAATTGAGAAAATAAAAAAACTTGTTGTTCCAAGGTTTACTAAAAGAAAAAAGCCAACTAGAACAACTTTACCTGTAAATCCTCATTGTCCTGTAATTTGTATCAAGATAATGTGATAATGTTTAATGCTTTATTTTAAAGAGAAGTCAAAAACTTTTAAAATGAGATCTAAATCATTTTTTTTTGACATAAAGTTCAAAAATTGAGGGAATAAATTACTTAAATTTTTCAAATTACTTTAAAAAATTAAGTATCAATTTAATTTTTCTTATATCTAACGAAACGCAAATTTAATTTATTAGAAGCTTTTAACTTAAATTTAATTACTTAGCTTTACAAAAAAAATGTTTTCAATAATAATTTTAATAAAAATTAGTTTGTGTGGGCTCATTTCATAATAGATTATTATCTAGAAACTTACTTATAAAACCTAAAAACGTTTAGATAGCTTTAAATGCTGTAAATTTACTCATTTCACAGTAAATTCTAAAAGGACCAAAAAGGCTCTTGTTTTTCTCACTTTTCTATTACAATTGTTTCGCTTAGATTATTCATTTTTTTCAAGCTTTCTTTTTTCAGAAAATAAAATACGTAATTTTTCGTAAATTTATCTAATATTTAAAATTTTTGCATGTAAATTCTTGATAAGATCTTGTAAAAAATCAAAATAATGTCAAAAAAATGAAAATTTTTGAGTTATATTTTATTTTATTATATTAGTAGTTGTAGTTAACTGCAGTATAAGCATTTGTCTATACTAGCGCATAATATGGCCGTTGCAGACGTTGCCTTGAGCCATTCCAAAAATTTCCCGGTCTATTAATGCTTTAAAACCATTGACTGACTTGGCATTAACCGCATTTGATGACAACCTGTTGCATGTCTCGACAACTCTGCTCGTTAAGAAATTGTAGCGATACCGTCCTCTTTTGTTTAATTCCCTTACCAACTTTTAATCATTTGATCTTCTTAAATTTAGGGTCAAACTTTTAGCATAAGCTTTTAGCTTTTACCAATTCTCAACCTTGGGCACAATGCATTTGGATAAAGTCACCTCTTAATCGGCGTTCCTCTAAGCTAATCAGATCTAAATCTCGAAGTCTTACTTCATAAGGTTTCTCTTTAACTGATTTAACCAATTTGGTTGTTCCTCTCTGAACCCTCTCAAGAATATTTATGTTCGTTTTAAACGAGGGTGACCAAACACTGACTGCATATTCAAGATTAGGGCGAACCAGCCTCTTGTAAAGAGGCTCAAATAAAAAAGAACTCTTGATTTGACCCAAAACGCTATTTTCGTTTGCAGCCGCTGCGTAAAACTGCTTTTCCCATTTTAAATCACTTGAAATAAACACGTCAAGATCTTTCTCTTGACTCGTCTCCTATTCGAGTCTGACATTTGGTAAGCATTCTTCTGTCTTTTTCCGTCAAGTTACATCGCTTTACATTTCGAAAATTTTAACTCTGTAGATCATGTTCAACTAAATCATAAAGATATATTTTTATAAGTAAAATTTTGCAAAAACAAAACTATTTTTTTATTTTTTGAGGCTGCTATATCATTTTAAATTCTGTTTTTTGCATTAAACTGAAAATTCTATTAAATATCTGCACAAAAAATTTTGAAAATTCTTTTTGAACAGATATTAAGTGATAAATAAAAAGATCTGGGAAGGATTTCACCCGAAATAATATTATTTTCTATTATCAATAGATACAATTATGCATTAATTTTATTTCAGTTCAGTATTATTTTGCTTTTTTTTGGTTATGAAATAATATTTTATGATCACTAGAAGGAAAATTTTTTAAAACTAGATTTTTTGAACAAATAGTCGATTTAACTAATTAGTTTTTCACAGAAAACTGTCTAGACATGTTATTAATAAACAAGTTTTAAAATATTCATTGACAAAACTGATGATTATGATTTGTATCAAAATCTTTAAATCATTTAACACATACAGAATGTTTGGTTTGATTTGAAACAATTTGAACCAATTTAATTCAATAAATATTAATTTTTATTTTTCAAAATTAATTTTTTATTCATTTTTTTCTAGTCTGATAAAGTTTTTTGGATCATTTTGGAGTGAGGATTTTTAAGATCTCTTTCTAAGAAATTTTCCAAATTAAATTTTTATGATTTTTCACTTTCTTCCCTTTAAGAATTTTTAAGTCACCAAAATCTTTAACTTTGAATCATAGAAATATTTATTTATGATGATATTATTCTTTATGATTATTTGATTGATTCAGGTTAAATAAAACACTTCTACAGTGTTAATTAGGAATTTACAGAGTTGTTTTTAGGTTAAAAGTCTTAAATTCTTAAGTCAAGTTTTTGCTTTTAATTTATTTTTAAGTTCAAGTCTCAATTTTATTTTTTTCCTTTTTATCGAACATAATTCGTGAGTTGACTTTAAAAAAAAATTAAGGCAATGACTTTTACTTAAATTTAAGGACTATGACCTGCAAACAAAATTAGGAAATTTATCATATTTAAGCCCAACAAAAAAAATTAAATTACGGTTTTTTTAACTTTTTTTTACATAAATTTCTGTATTATATGGCAAGGTTATAACAACTTAAAAAAAATTATTGATTTTAAATTTTGAATTCAAAAATTTGTTGAATAAATTGAATGTTTTACCTGATGAAACTCCAAGATCAGATCTGCAATAAATGCACCAACCTAACAAATACTCATTTGAATCATTGTCTAAATTACGAGTTTCCATGTATAAATATTTAGTTTCCTTTTTGATCTAAAAGATTGAAAATTTTTGCTGTAAAAATTTAATTTTTTACCTTTTTTAATTTTAATAAAAAACATTTATTAAATTAAAATTCTGGTGACATAACTGTAAAAAGACGCACAAAACCAATCCAATAAATGTTCAATTGCCTTTATAGTTGCAACACCGATCTCAGTCAAATTATCTCACAGTTCACGGTTCATTACTCTAATGTCAAGTCTTCATCTCAGAGTAATTTATTAAGTTTTTAGTTTTTCAAATTATTGATATCTATTTTTCATTCAGAAAAATAATTCAGACATAAATTTGGCTGATTCGAATGGAGACTTAGTGCTCCCTGTCAGCCACATGATAAAATTTTGATTAAAATATTTATCTTGAAAAAACACTTAAGGTATTATTAATATTTTTTCAACGCACCTAATTATAAAATTGTGAATTTTGGAACAAAACAACAAAATAAAACAAAGTTGAAATTATTTAATTATTATTTTCTTTTCGGGTTAAATAATAATAATAGAAACATAAACAGAAAATTTAGCTTTAGGGTGAAATTAAAATTAATAATCTGTTAATAAGATTTATAGGCCGATATTTTCCGACACACTATTCAATTATATAAATCAATATTAAATAAACAATTTTCAATTTAGTCTTTTAATTCAGCTTATCTTATCAAAAGTATTTATTAAAATTTAAGTAGTATTCAAAAAAAGCACTCTAAACTGTAAAAATAATTCTAACATTTGATTTAGAGGTTAATTTGTGATAAAATATTTTAAAGTAAATAAGATTTATTGAAAAATAACAAATAATGTTTTATTCCTAAAAAAATTTATTTTATTAAAATCAATTTTTAACTAATACTTTTTTTTTAAAACCATTTCAAATTTATTCAGCGCATTTAAATTTAATATTTTAATATTCTCAAAAAAAATTGTTTATGCTTATTAATTTTTATTTATTTCTTTATTTTAGGATTTTATAATTATCTTCTTCAATAAAATTATAATGCAAAATTTTTTATTTTTTTAAATGAAGGATGTTTTCATAATAATAATAATTGTCCCTATTCTTTTCTAGTGGATAATGGGGAGGCGCTCATCTCCTTTTCAAGTACCTTTCTGAGCAACCGCTTCGATCTGACACAGAGGCTACTGCATCGAGTAGGATGTTTTCATAAATAATATTTGTAATTTAATAATTTTTACATTCAATTATTTAAGAAAAATTAAAATTTATTTTAACTAAATAAATTCAAAATAAGAGCAAAATGCAATAGTAAAAGTAATAAAATAAAATAAATTGGTGAATCTTAAAATCGTTCTTAAAATTTTGATTTTAGAGCGTTTTTAAGATTCCCAAATTTTTAATTTTTTTGATGCGTTAGTGAGGCAATGCGGTCATTAATTTTTGCGATGCGCTTTTAAGATTCTTTGATGCGGCGAAAAAATTCGTTGATGCGTTAGACCATTAATCCCATAAAAAAAGAAGCGTTTTATAAAAAATTTTTCACCCTTTTAATCTTTTTTTTTATTTTTATTTTTCATAAATTACGCAAGACTATGCGATGTTGTTTAAATAGAGAAATAAATAAAAATTTAGCTATTATTTAAAAAAAAAATTTTGTAAATTTTCAAAATTAAAAAAAAAATTTGAAAGCTTATTTTTAAAACTTTATTTGGTGGAAATAGAAAGCATGAATTATCATGAAAATAAAAGAAAAAAGTTAAATATTATTTTTTAATTTTTAATGAACAAATTAAATTTTTATTTAAAAAAAATAAAAATTTTAAAAAATATTTCGCCAATCTGAGAATGGAAAAATTAAAAAAATGTTTATTTTTTCCTTTTCAGTAAGTTAAAGCAAATGTTGTTCATTAACTAATATAATAGCAAAATTATTAATTTTTTTAATTTTAATTTTAAAAATAAAAAATTATGTCTAACGAAAATTTTAGCAAAGCCTTATTTCTTGCTATTTTTATGTTCAAACTGCTTAATTGACAAAATTACTGTACCTTTTTTTTATTTTTAATAGCTCACTCATATTATCAGTCTGAAAGGAAGACTTAAGGTCATTCCAGATATCCCTATTTAGATCCTAAATTATTTTACTAAATTAAATAAATAAATTTAGAATTTTATATGCAATAATGGAACTGAATAGAATAGTAGAAATATGCAAGTTTTTTGGAGAAAAATCAGAACTGAATAAAAAATTATGGATTTAAATTTAATAGATGAAGCATTAATACTTCAAATCCATTCTTTCTTGGCTGATTAAAAATACATTCTGCGATTTCAATTTTATTTTAAATTCAATTTTCCGGTCTATTTAAAAATTTTTGCAACTTTTTTTGACTATGAGGCTTAAATCAATAAAAAATTTTAATAAAAATTTCATCAATTTTGGACAATGATTGCAAGAAATTTCAAGGCTGGTCTTACTGAGATCTAGCAAATTGTTCCCAACCATGAGGCGTAGTATTTATTTGATCCTTGAATTTTTAAATTTTATCACTAAATAAAATTGACTCTGTACCAAGTGTAAATTTTCGTAAGATCTCAATAAGACCAAAAATTCCGGTCTAGTCTATAAATGTGTTGATTTTTTAGAAAATTTTGAGCTGTTTTTATATCTAAATAATTATAGATCAATTAAATCAATATTTTTTTTTTCGACAAAAAGATTCTTGAGTGAAATAATGAAAGAATTGTTAATTTAAATAAAAAAATTTGAAAACAATCCTTATTTAAAAAATAAATTTTTAATTGGAATTATTTAAGACTACTAGCTTAAGTTTTTTAGTAATTTCGTTTTTGTAATTATCAAAATTTTAGAAATTCTTAAGTAATATTTGGATTGAAAATAAATGATTGTTAAAAGCTTCAATTATTATAAGCTTATAAGTGTCAGCTTAAGAAAATTTAACTCAGATCACTTAAACTCTAATTTATTTTTATAAATATTTTATCTCATATTACTACCGACTTATTTTACAACTAAAAAGCAAATAATTTAAGCATTCAGTCAAACAAAGATTGTCATTTTATTTATTAGTTTTTTACAAAGATTTTTTTTCAGACATATTTATTAAATTCTTTAAAAATAAATAGCACTTGAAATCATACGCAGTATACTCAGACACTTAAACATGTTAAAGACTTAAATTTTGCTTTTATTAGTTTAAAATAATGAGTGGGATTAATGATCCAAGTATGAAATTTTATTTCTAAATAATTGATTTATTTAATCAAGTAAACTGTCGCCATAATTATAAAATTTGTCGAAATTTTGAGTTAAAAATTTTTAAATTAGTTTACTATTAATCGGCATGCTTTTTTGTCAAATATCTGAACAATTTTAATGAAATTTCAGCTAAAAAAAAGTTAATCCGATAAAGATATTGGATAATATTTGCTAATTAGAGTCTATTTAAAAATAATAATTAACCAAAAGAAAATTGAATTAATTTTAATGGTAAATTCCGATATTTACCAGGCATAAAATTGATTAGTATATATTCAAAAGCCATTTTTCTAAATTAAAAATTAATGATGGATCCTTTTAATTCAATAATTATTTTTATAATAAAAGATGGTTATTAATTTCATTACTTTTTGATTTTGTACAGAATTTTAAACTGTGATTCATAATTAAAATTTAAACAATATTTTATTATTCTGAGCTTTTCAGTGATTTTTAAAACTAATCTCCCAAGTAATTATCTAAGTATCGACTTCTATTTTTGCTTTGGTTCACAGGTCGTGTGACTGTGAATTTAATTAAATCATTTTTTACTTGGTCGTTTATAAATTTTAATTTAAACATTCATAAATTAATTTGACTAGAAATGTAATATTTGTATTTTAGAAATAAAAAAAATAAAAAATAAGGATATTGAAAAAGGAAGATATCTTCTTCAAAACAATCAGTTTGCTACAGTAGCTGTGAAATCATTTACATTTAGAAGTAATGCCGACTGTGCGTGTCAAAGAGCCAGTGAGCTTATTATGAGGCGCACTTTGACAGCTTATTTCCTCGTATGCTGCTCGTCCAGACATCATAACCTTGTTTTTTCACAAATTTAAATTAAAAAATTATTTTTTTTAAATAATAAGATCAATAGACAGTTTTTTAATTAAAAAAATCTTTAAAAAAACATTCGATTACTGATTTACTTGAAGAATAACAAGCAGAACAAGAGAAAGAATTAGAAAAATAAAGGCAATTTATTTTGATTTTTTCTTCAAGCCTCTAAAAAAAATATTTGGATTTGAAGTGGATTTTTTCGAATAACTTTTAATTATTTTAAAGGGTATTTCAAAAGAATTTTAGTTTATAGTTTTTTAACATTAAATAAAAAAATAATTAGTCAAGAAATTTTATGTATCTCTAAATTTTTGGAAGAGAGTCTTTAGCTAAGTAATAGAATATTAAATTTAAAAGACTACAAATATTTTTTTTCTATGCAATCGATAATAATTGTTTAAGAATTTTTAAATTTAGCTTTGTCAAGTTTTAAATGAAAGAAAAAAGTAGACAATTTCTTACTAACTCAAAAATATAATTTTGAATACTTAAATTAAAAATTTAATTACAAAATTTATAGGGAAAATTTCTAAAAAAATAATATCATTAAGACAAGATCAAAAAATGCGAAGTATTAGGGCTAGTAATTCTGAGTTCTTTGAAAATAATGCCATTATTATTTTTCCAGTTATTGATGTATAAAAATGCTGACTTAAGTCAAGTTAAAATTTGAATAGATATTTAAGGAATTTTTTTTTAATTGTTTGGATGTCGCTGCTGATTCATGTGAATCTACAGGCTTTATAAATCTTCCTCATCTTTTTGCAGAATTTTATTGCTTTTCGTCTTTAAAAAGTCATTTCACATAAAATGGAATCCATGCTATTTAATTAAATCGATGTCTGTTTTATTTAAGGAAAAATCATCAGATCAAGTAGTTGAGAAAAAAATTTGGGAGACCTAAGTTGACTGATTAGATAAAATGACAAAAAAAAAGGAAAAAGCTGATAAAAATTCTAATAATCTTCTTGATTTTTTTGGCATTTAATTGTCAAACCAAAAATCCAAGTTTATTCATTCTTAAATAAAAATTTATTGTTTCCTAGAATTCAATTTTTAGTATTGTTTTAATTATAATAATTTTATTAGAAAAAATAAAAATTATTAATTAATTGAATATTTTTGATTTTTAACATAAAGTCTAGACTAATTGCTATCTATTTAATTTTTAATAAAAGGTGGAACATCTACATTAGAATTAGAAGCACTTTTTATATATCGTAAAACATTAGAATGGCTTACAACAAGATAAAAATTGAATAAATAATATTTTATGTATTGACTCTGTACCATTACAAAATAATTTTTAATCGAAATTTTTTAGATCTATTTTCATAATATCTATTTTTTTAAATAAAGCTTTCAATCATTTATTTAGAAAGCTTTTTTCTATTTTTATGGCGCCAACATTTAGTTCTTATTTTAAGATCTAATTTATAATGAAATATATTTTTTGAAAAATTGATTTTCATTAAATGATTTTTTTATTAAATTAAGACAACCAAAAAAAATTAAAAAGAAATCAAAATTCGATCGAAATAATTAAAATTTTTTAACACTTTTTTATTATACATGTATTTAACTCTTGTAATGCATAAATGATAAAATAAACCAAATAATGAATTCAGGAATTAAGATTATATTTTAATTAGCATTATCGATAAAGAAGGGAACATTTTTTCCTGAATATCAGTAATGAATAGCTTTTAAAATTTAAATTTTAAAAAGTATTCGAACAGAGGAGATTAATTTAAGTAGAAATTGTCGATTTATTTTTAATTTGAGCTTTACCCTTATCCTCAAAGTAGGTGATGCGGTGAGGAGCTTTTTAAATAATTTTTATTTTAAATTTTTTTTTAACAAGTGAATTTCTATATAGTACAGTTTTTAATCTTTAATTGTCAGTGGTTGCAATATAAAAAAAGTTATGTTATATTGTGTTGGGGCTGGTTTTCTTTGATTAATAAAGATATTTCAATCTTATCTACTTTTTTATTTATTGTTAATTAACCTCCTATAAGGAGAAGTAAAAATTAAAAAATAAAAAATAGAAAAAAAAAGAAATTAATATAAAAATTATAAAAATTAAAAGAAAAGGAAAAATAAATAAATAAGAAAAAAGGCCGATTTTAAAAGTTAGAAGGCAAGAGAACTTGGACCAAAATTCATGAATTTATTTGATTCCGAATTAGCTCATCAAAGAGAATTCTGTAATGCTTGAATTTTAAATTGCTAAGACATCACCAAATTGAATCAGATATACCATCATTTCAAATTAGATCATTCTTAAGATTTTCTTTAAGTTGGTTCATATTTTCTGTAGTTTTTGAGGGTTCAATTTTAAAGTACTTAGAAATAAGTAACAAGTCGGAAGTAAAAAATTTATTAGAAGGAGCATTTAGCATAGATTTTATAATATGTGATGAGGGATAATTATATTTAATTGTATCAATGAAAGTTAGTTTTGTAAATAAATAAAGTTTATCAAAGTTAAAAATTTTCAGTACTTTTAATACTTCTGATATGTGACAGAAGGGTTTAAGTCAAACATTTGTCAAATTAAGTTGTTTTTTTATAGAGGTCGAAAAAGAGTAGTTAGAGCCTCAAGACAATAGGTGAATTTAGATAAACAATGTATTTTGTATACAAATGTTTTGAATTTAGGTGAATATGAAAATCCAAAAAAGCTGCCCTGAACTTTTTTAAATTTTATAACTGCCTGTGTGTTTCGAGTAATAAATTCTAGGTATTCTATCTGATTTGTTTCGTTAAGTTCGGATCCATTTAGGTGGAAAACCGACTTAAATAATTGAATACCAAAGCTAACAGCTCTTGTTTCATTAGGGTTAAATTTTATTCTCCATTTATTTCCATAAGAACCACAAATATCTAAAAGCATTTTTAGATGGGAGTCAACTGAGCTTATTAAGATTATATCATCTGCATAAAAAATGACAGAAACATTAAGATCTTTATAAAGAGTTCCAAGCTTCTTGTTAAGGCATTCTATTATAAGATCATCAAAAAAGATGTTTAAAAGAAATGAAGATAAAATGGCTCCTTGTTTTACACCGGTTTCAATTCTAAAGGGATCTGTTGTAAAATTATTTGGAAGTAATAAGACAGCTAGTGCTGAGTTATAATAAATTCCAAGTAGTACCCAGTAGGAAATATCCAGCCTCTTTAATACTTTAAAGAAAAAGCCATCACGCCAAATTTTTTCAAAGGCCTTTTCTGCATCTAAAGATGCTATCTTACAACCAGAGCCTTTATTGATGTAGTTAAGAATCTTATTACATTGTTTATTGTATAACGAAATTCATAAAATGCCTAAAAGAAGACAAAAAACTCACTCTAAAGAACAAATTAAGAGTCTGTCAACAATTATTTAAGATAAAAATCTTTTGGTTTCACATCAAAAAAATTTATTAAATTTTATTACGTCAAATAGTGTTAAATCAGCACAAAAAAATTATGGTCATTAATATTTAGTATTTTTTTTTTATCCCATTCAAATTGAAAAAATTATTAAAAATTCGATTAAAATTTTATTAATTTTTAGTTTCTAATTTTAATTAATATATTATTAAAATTTAAATTGAAAAATAATGATTTTTTTTCCAAATTAGTTTCGACCTTGTATTTTATTGAAATCACTTTCCAATATTTTAATTAATGTTGATGTATTTGGTAATAAGATAATCTTACCATCAATTTTTTAAAAAATATTTCATCATTTTTAAAATAGATAAGACAAAGAAATAAAAGAGAGATATATCTAAAAATAATTTAAAAAGGGTTAGTTTTAAATTTTGATTCAACAAAATTCTAAATTAGTACCCGATTAAATAAGATGACACCTAAAGTAGCCTTAAAACGAGTGCTTTAAAAAAAGCTCAGTGAAATTTCTCATATTTTATAAATTGATTTAGGACAAAAATTAATCATTATTGATGCTTTCATGCTTTTAGTATCCTTAATATTTAATAACTATCTGTAAATTATTTTTTAGATACAAAAATAAGCATCGAGAATATGAAAAAATATTATTGCTACCTGTTTTTAATGTTCTATTTAAAAAAAAGAAATTTATTTGGATTTTTAAATCAAAAGTTCATTTTTTTTAATTTAAATTAAATTAAAATCGCAAAATAATATAAATGAATATTTCAACTCGTTTCAAAGCCAACATAAAAATATAGAGTTTTTTTATAATTTCAGCCAAAAATCGATAAGAAATCACTTTTTTATCCAAAAATTGCATCTAAAAAAATAAAATAAATTGACCAGTTTAAAAATTTGCAACTTGACCAAGCAGTACATTTAATGGATCGATTTCTCAAAAGAATAAAATTTAATTATTTTAAGATGCTGATAATTTTACGTAGAATGTAAGGTGATCGTGATTATCCTGATAGTAAAAAGGCATCAAATAATCTCCAAAGTGTTTAAAATAATGGAGCATGAATATATTTTTAAAAACCTAGTTCATGAAAATTTTGAAATTGCTGAATTGCCCGAAGGACTTTGTTACAACAGAAAATATTTTAATTGTTTTGGTCATGATATTTTAATCGATAAAATGATATTAGCAAATACACTTAAAAAATTTTCCTTCCTTTAAAGATATAATTTTTCTATTAAAGTGTAAAAATAAAATTAAAATTAAAATTAAAAAATAATATTAAATTTTTTTTATTCTCTTATGCAAATGGCAATGTTTTTTTCTCTTTAAATTTAAATAATTTTTCAAAAGTAATTAATTTTTTTTCACAACTTTCTAATGTTAAATTTTAAAATTGAATTGTGAAATTATTTTAAGAAATTTTTAAATTATCAAGTCGATTGCTTATTATTCCATCGATTAAAAGAAGATTTAATTTTATATCATTATTCTGTTTTAGTTTTTCTTGAAATTAATTATCATTCTGTTAACAAAAAATTTTTTTCTAGAAAAATATTGCTTTAAAAAGATAACAAATATTTGGTAAATATAAGCTATCAAATTAGCTCTAACTAAGATAGAGATATATTTGGCTAGATTGATCAGATGGCTATTTATAGTTGTAGATATTATTTTAATTAAAAAAATGAAAAAAATATCAATCTCTAGTATAACTTTTAGATCAACGTAATTAAAAATGAAATTAAAATTATCTAAAAATTATTCAATATTTGTAAAATAAATTTTAAATTCACAATTTTTATGCAATTTTTTTCAAATGTAAATTATACATTATTTTTCGATTATTTTCAACAATTTTATTCCAAATTGGTAAACTTGATATGATAATATTCTAAATTGTTAAAAATCAATGTTTTAATCAAACAAAACTCTAATTTTATTTTTATTTTGGAAAATTCAATCTAAAAATAATTTTATCTGATTTTTAAAATTTAAATTTTACAAAAATACTAAACATATTCAACTATAAAAGAGACAAACATTTAAGCAAATTTAGAATGTTTTTTGATTTTACATGAATACTGAATTTTTTAAATTATAGAAATTTTGAATCAATTATTTCCGATATTAACACACTTTTTAATGTTAGCAGATAATTTTATTTAAATCACTCTTGGGTAGCAAAATCATCACGAACCCAGATTTTATTTATCAGAAATTAATTAATAAATTTAATGTCATTTCATAGTTATGAACATTTAAATTTTTAGTAAAAAGTGGTTGGAAAAAAAATTATTTTTGGTTTGATCGAATTGACAAGACGCATTAATTATTTAATTTTGATGAAAACTTTTTGAAAATTTGACTTCATTAAATTAAAAAGCTTGTTTTCGCCAACCTTCATATTTACGATTTTAAAATTTGCTTTATTACTGTCATTAAGGTGCATTTTCATCAATGTACACGCAAATTAAACTTCAATTTCCTTTTTCTATTTTAATAGCGAAAGGAGCGAAAAATTGTATGGAATCAGTAAAAAAAAAATTTTTAAAATAATTATAATTTGGTTAAATCTGGATGTAATTCTATTATCAGAATAGGATTTTGAAAATTATCTCTTAGAAAAAATTTCATTTTTTACAGCACAATAAGCAAGTCTTAATTATAAGGTGAACCGTTTTAAGGTGTATTGTGAATTACTAAAATTAGAAGCTTTTTTGATTAAGGACTGATTAGATATGCTGATTGATTCTTTCAAATTTCATTTATCGATCCATGTTTGCTAATTTTCTATGCTGTTTATGGCTAATTAAATTAATCTATTTTATATAACCAAACTTCATTCGATTCCTAGAAGGAAACATGTTTAAAAAATTGAAATCTAGATGGGTCGACTCAATTGTAATTTTGGATTTTGTCTCGTTTTTTTTTCAATCGTTCAATTAATGCTAAAAAAATTTTTCAATAAAACTAGCATAGTTACTTTTATTATTTAGAGGAAAAAAATTAAAGAAAATAATTTATTTTTATTTTTGTATTTTTTTTTATTCTCACTTGATAATTCAATTTTTATCTTTATTTTCTTTTTTTTGGAACTTTTAAATTTACTTCTCTTTAAAAGGAGGTTAATTCAATTAATTAATAAAATAAAATGAAGAACAAGATATATGTTTTATGGACTTCACGTTTAATTTTTAAATTATAGCTTTTAACAGAGTAAATTCTCTTGAATCTTCAATATTCATAAAAAGAATAAATTTTAATAAAAAGATAAGTTGATGATTGAAAATTTTACATTTGCTTAATTTTAAGATAGCAAAGTTTTATAAAACCAGTTCAAGAACCGATACGACGTCTTCCGGTCTTGTATCCAAACTAAAGTTCCATAGGCACCACAAACAATTTTATTATTTATTCGTTTTATTTTTTTTTATTCTTGCAAAAATTATTTAACTTTTTTTTAACCCTAAAATTTTTATTGTATATTTCTATCAGTGTTTTATCTCATTATGTGCAACGAGCTACCATAGGCGACCTCTCATGTAGGACGCCTCCGCAAGCTAGTCTTGCTGTAGCTTTTTTATAATAATAATAATAATAATAATAATTTAAGTTTTCTTTTTTAATTTTACAATTAAAAAATTACTATTTAAAGTGCGTCAGAACTTTAGTAATAATTTTTTGGGTTAGCTAATTTTCTAATTGAAAGCAATAATAAAATTATTTTAGGCAAGATTTCATTAAAAATTAATTTCAAAACTTTGATTGAAGGCAGAATTTAAAACTATGTTTATTATTTTTTATATTAATGGTGACATTAGTATATTTTTTCTTGAGTGAAAGATTTTTTAAAATATTTTCATCCTAAATATGTCCTAGTGTATAATTAGAAAATGTGTGTAGCTTTAATAAAATATTTGAATAATTAAAATAGTTTATTAGTGCGGGACATTCACATTTTTTTGGATTAGCTTTAACAAAAATATTTAACTATCCACCATAATTACTAAATTTTTTTTTAATCAAAATAATTTTGCATGCACTAATTTTTAACTCTCGGTTTAATTGTTCAAAAAAGAAAGAATTATCAGCACAATTGTTAAGTAGTTAAAATTTATCGGAAATCTTTGCTTATTATTTTTAATTTAAATTAGCTAATTCATCGAAATAGTGTTTTTTTATCAAAATCACTTCGTAAATGTAAATTAAATAGAAAAATCCTAGAATTTACGATTTCTTTTGGAAACTAAATAATATTTTTTTACAGGTTTATGAAATTTAAATAACAGAATATAAACGTTATTTTTTTCGAAAATAAATAAATATTAATTTGACTATTTGAATGCGTAAACTTTGAAAATTTAAGGAAATTAATTTTTTAAATCTTGATTCTTTCACATTTCGCTGAAGATTTTGCAAGCAATTATCAGGCTTTGACAATTGATGATTGATCGTTCAACCTGTTGAATTTAATTAGAAATCGAAATTAGTTGAGCTAAAAGTGTCATATAAAAATTTAATGTTCATTTTTAATTTTTGGTTTATGTAATCAGTTGAGCGATTTTTAAATCTTAATTAAAAACTCTTTATTGGTTCAATATTTTTATAAATATCAATATCGTTTATTAGAACAAATTTAGAAAAAATAAAATTAAAAACATAAATTTAGTTTTTTATCTTAAATTTGACAATTTTTCATTTTGACTTACATTTTTATTTTTTTAAATATTCGCTTAATAACTTAATTTTAATAAATTTCAATAAACTTAATTTTTCTCTAATAAAATTTCCGCTTTAGCTTAATCAAAATTCGAAATAAAAATATTATTTTAATTGTTAATTAACTTTAGTTTTTTTTCCATTTTTTTCAGACTGAACTAAACTTGGCTCAAAATTCAAAACCACCGCTAATTTTTATGTTCATGTGGTTCCATATCAAAGATCGAGGCACTTTTTTTTAAGATTTAAAATTTTCTTCTGTTCCTACTAAAAAAATCTGATATGTTAAAATTTGATATCTCGATTTCTTATCCCATGACTTAGGAAAGTAATATTTTTGTCATATTTAAGAAAGGGTCTGAAATCCGAACATGATTTCATCAAAAGAAAAAAATCAATTAAATGACGGGAGTTTGCTATCTTTCGGACAAAAGCGCAGATTCAAAGGTGTTACAGCATAATTTTTTTTAAATTTTTCTTCAATTCTAACAATGCTGTTTGGAATTTTTTTTAATGTTTGTTCTAAAAAATTTTATTTAATGAAACAATCATAAAATTTTTTCTTTTCTAAAATTTAATCAATGAATATTCTGGAATTGTATTGAAAAATTTTAATTAAAATTATCCTGAGTTAATTCACGTGTGGTCATATTTCGAGATATCGGAAGCACAATTAGACAATAAAGAATAATTAACCATTATTTAAAAAAGTGAACAAAAAAATAAAAGACTTTGTATGGTTTATGTAATCGAATTGACTAAAAGCTAATTATAACAGTATTTAAGGAAATGAATTCCGCTGCAAAAGTTTAATTCTTTTTTTCATTTCAATTTCAATATTGAATTCACTGTGTCAATCGAATGAATGGTGTAATTAAATTTTTATTAAATTTTAATAAATTTATTGATGATTTTTTAGATACGCTTAAAAAAACAACTAGCAATCATGAGCCCAAATTTCACTTAATTCTATTTTTACTTAGAAAGTCCCGAAATCTTTTAATTAATTTTTAAAAGCTCAAATGGAATCTATCTTCTCAATGAATCCATTTGAACATTTATTTTCTTCTCTTTGACAATTTTTCTTTTTTAGATTCAACAAAATGAATTCGCCTAACACAACCCTTCAAAATTCATCACACAAACTGTCACAACTAGAGGCTTTATTCGACTTAAATGCGCCTGTATTCACCTCAAACTTCATCCTCTCATTGATATTCCTTCTCGGAATTTTGTTCAACACAATTTCAATTGTTTTCATCATTTTGGCCCGAGCATTTACACCCATCAACTTGTTGATCATAAATCTCGGCCTGGCCGACATCACCTATTCACTGGGCATTCCATTTTTTATAAGCCAAACGCTCAACTTTGACTGGCAGTTTGGTCAATTCGGCTGCAGAATATTCATATTCACCGAGTTCTCCGGGATCATTGTCGGAATTCTGACAGTTGCTGCACTCAGCGTTGAACGCTTCTATGATGTTACTGACAAAAATTGTTCCGAGCTGTCCTCGGACCGCCTGAAGCCTTGCTTCACCATTTTGTACTCAATTTTAGTTTGGGCGTTTGCCCTTTGCTTTTCGCTTCCATTGATTTCAAGCATTCAGCTAAAAAGACACAACCAGAATGTATTTATATGTCAAAGTGATTGGGATGACTCGAGCCTAAGGATTTTTTTTATTCTAAAGCTTTTTCTAATTTTTATCTTTCCGTATTCAGTGATCACATTTAGTTCTTGTAAGTTGCTTAAATTTTTGAATAACTGGAAAAAACGGTTCAACAAGTCGGCGTTTTCAAGCCGCCGAACAAAAAGTGATGTTGTGGTCAAACAGAGAAAAAGCTCTGTACAGACTTCGGTGGTGGTCATAGGTTGTAAATACGCGAGTATTGTTCATGAAAAGGCCGAAGACAAGCCAAGCGAGCCTCCTGTGGTCAAAATAAACACCAATGAGTCGAACTACCAAGCTTACTTGCAAATGGCAAATGGAGATTTGAGAGAGGAAGAGGAAAACGCGGAAAAGTTCAAAATTGGCGACGCTTTGGTCAATTTGAAAAAAATTTTCACCAGAAAAAAGTCAACTAGACGAAGTCTGATTAAAAATAGATACTTGAATTCGGTGAGGCGTAAAGCTATACGCTTGGTGTTGGCCATCAATTTTTTGTTCATAATTCAATGGTCGCCTTTTTGGATTTTCCAAATTGTGATGCTGTTCTCAACTTCCGGGGTTCGAAACATTCGCTCAATAAACACAGTGGTCAGTACTTTATCCTACTCGAACACAGTTGCCAATCCAGTATTGTACATGTTGTTGACATACAACTTCAAAGAATATTTGCACAAAGGCTTCCGCAGCGTGCCAATATTTAAAAGAATTTATAATTTTTTCAAAACCAGTGAATAAAATAATTGTTATATTTGCAACAAAATAAAAAAATTTAAATGGATTTATTTTTTCATCCGGAAATAATTTTACATTACTTTGTTTTTATTTAGAAAAAAAAATCTTAAAAACGAGGACAAATTTAGATTTGTTTTTTTTTTCCTTTTAAAAGAATGATTGTAAAGGAAATAGAGCTTTCGACTTAGTAGACACAATAGACTTAAAAGACTGTACTGGAAGGAATGAAACCTTTTATGTAAATAATGTTGTACTCAATTTACCTCAAATCAATAAAGAATAATTTTTAAAGATAATTTTGATAACCAAGATGAAATCAATAACAAATTAAAAATTTTATTGATAGATAATAAATTTATATGGAAAAGAAAATCGTTTAGAGTTTATCAATCAAGTTGATCAACAAAAGAGTAATATGCAAATTTGAATCACTATTGAATTAATTTTTTTTAGAAATTAATTTCCATTAATTTAAATTAATTAAAAAAGTGCTTTTTTTATTCGGAAAAAACTTTATTTTGAAAATCTGAAAATTTTATTGAATTTGCTTTTAAAAATAAAAAATTGTTTTTTATTTTCCAGAAGTAATTTTAGAATACGCATTTTTAGTGAATAAAAGATTTTTATTATTTTTTTAGATCAATTTCATTTATTTTTTTTAAATAAATTTTAAAAATCTGAAACGAAAAATAACCCTTGTGACATAATACGCAAGCTATTAATTACTCAAATGTTTTGTAACGTGTGCAAATGATCATGATGTAATTCAGCTATTTAATTGTTTTTCTTAAATTCGATTCCATGATTCGAAAAAAATGAAATTAAAATATCAAAATTTATTAATACTTTTGCATAGATATCCTGATTTCCTTCATTGAAAAAGTTAACAATTTGAAGAGGAACGAATTATGATAAAACTTTTACCAAATGGTAATTAAAAATTACGACATAAGAGTTTTATAAGCCTTCTATCTTTATTTCCCATTTATTCATCCTTTTACCCCAAAAAGTCCAAAATGAAAGTATCCTAAGGATTTAATCACAAAAAAAGATATCGACGGTTTATATCTAATTTACTTAAAAAAATTGGATCTAATCTTCACCGTGTATAAAAATTATAAAAAAATTTAAAATGTTCTTTTGAAATAAATGAACTGGCGTTGTGAATTTTATGAAAATTAATATTTTTTTCTTTAAGTCCAATGATGCATTCAATCAAAATCCCTGGGAAAAAAATCTTAGAATGTTTGTGCATTTTTAGAAATGTTTCACAGAGGCTGAACACATTGAATGTTTAGCAGAAAAAAATTTTGTTTTTTTTTTGTTTTAAAATTCACAATACTAACAAGGATAATAGGGAAAATTTGAAAAAAAATATATTTTAACTTTACATATTATCAATAAAAAGTCTACTAACAATGTAATGAACCTCAGTGCCATTCAAGTTAATGGAGCGTATAGTACGTGACGTCATGGTGGAGCATCTCTACAGCAACAATGCCATAGCCCCTGAGCAGCATGGGTTCGTACTGAGAAAATCCGCTCTTACTAATCTTTTAGAGACTGTCGATCGCATGAGTGACGGACTAGACAAAGGCCTGCATGTGCTCGTAGTATTCTTCGATTTCGCTAAGACCTTCGATAGAGTCTATCACTCGTCCCTCAAGACCAAAATGATCGCTTGCGGCTTTTGCGACAGTATTGTCAACTGGGTCAGTGATTTCTTATCCAAACGGCAGCAACGAGTGGTAATCGGGCAACATAAAGCGGAATGGATCGATGTATCAAGCGGCGTCCTGCAAGGCAGCGTCCTAGGTCCGTTACTGTTCGTAATTTACATTAACGACATGCTTTCAGTTGTCAACCACATTGCTAAGCTATTCGCGGATGACAGCAAACTAATCGTTCCCATTTGTAGCGATAATGACCTCACGTCACTGCAGCATGACCTCGATGCCCTTATGGAGTGGTCTAACACGTGGCGCATGCTCTTTCACGTCAACAAGTGCAAGGTAATGGAGTTTAGCAGGTCTGGTAAGAGCAAATTAACCAACACCGAGTTATTCATGTAGAATTTGAAAAGGACCTCGGAGTCACTTTCGACCGAAATTTAAAGTTCTCTAGTCATATCAGGATTCAGGCCAACAAAGCTAACCGTATTCTTGGGCAGCTGAGAAAAACGTTTAGGTTCTGGACCATCGACACCTGCAAGACCCTCTACTGCGCAAATGTGAGACCCCACTTGGAATACGCCTCATTAGTTTAGTCACCATCTAGTAAGCGAGACATCAGAGCATTAGAGACCGTTCATAGGAGAGCTACCAAGCTGGTGCCTAGAATCAGAAACTGGAGCTAAGAAGTCCGTCTCACTGTATTAGGTCTGACGCCACTTCATGAACGCAGAATTAGAGGAGATCTATTCAAGTTCAACAATGGCTTCAACGAAGTGTCCTGGGTGAATCCTCTGGTGCAATGTAGTTCTCTCACACAAACTGGTCCAGCAAGGGGAATCAGAGGACACAAGAGAAGACTCTCCGGGCAGCCCTCAACTAAATGTATGCAGAGGTCCAACTTCTTCACGAACAGAGTTGTTAACCATCGGAATGCCCTGCCAGCCGAAGTTACCGACTCTCAATCAATCAACCAGTTCAAGAATAAGTAAGACGACTTCAAGTCAAGCATATGATTTCACTAACGCGCTCTAGTTCCTTCCACCTTTTTTTATTGTATACTTCTTCTATTTTAATTTTTCATTGTAATTCTATTTAAATTGTAATTTTATTTGATTTGTAATAGTATTTAAACTGTAATCTTTTATTATGTAATTCAATTTTTGTATTCTTGCATATTTTTCCTTTGTAAAATTCTTGACATAATACCTACTTAATTCCACACAATACTTACTTAATTCCACAAAATACTTTCTTAGATTAAATTAAACAATGACTCTTACTGAACTAAAAAAAAAAAAAATATGTATTTGTCTGTTATTTTCCATCTTTTCTGCGCAATTTTGGCTACCATAGATGTCCTCCTAGTAGGTCATCTCCGCAAGCTTGCTTGCTGTAGCTTATTCTTATTATTATTATTAAACTGTAAAATTAAATTTTTGAAATGTCGTTTTCGCATGAATATAATTTTTTAAAAATATTAAAATATTTAGAAAAGTGCTCAGTAAATTATTTTTATTGGTTTATTAAAATTTAATTTTGTATTGGGATAATTATTTTTGGGATAAAAATTTTACGATCATTGTATCACGACAAAAAATTGATAAAACGGTTCGGAATAGAAAATATTCGTGTTCAATAATGTTTGTAAGAACATAAATTATGAGAAATTTCAAAAAAAAAATTTGAAAACTTTTTTAATGACATGTGATTTTAAAATGAATTATCAACTTAAAAAATGAGCACTTAATAAATAAAAAAAAGCCAATTTAAAAAAATCCGAATCGCTTTAAGTGTAAGTGATTGTCATGAGACAAATTTTCACTCTATTAAGTTATTATCTTTAGCCTTAGAAATAAAAGCAAATTGTTTGACAATTTTGAAGGCTAATGAATTAATTCATTTATTTTCTTTTTCATTATTTTTGAAAAGCTGTGCTACTGAGCTTTGATTACCAACAAATAACAAAATCGCCTCCAACCATCAAAAAAAACTTTAATAAACCATTTTCAAAAAAAAATAAAAAATACTTAAATTTGTTTTTATTTCGAAATTATTTGTTTAATTTGTTCTAATTTTCTGTTAAGTCTTTATTTTATCAATAAATAAAAACTTTAATTTTTAGAAATTTTTCAAATCATATCAAAACTTAAATGCAGATGTTGATTTGAAATTTTTTTTAATTAAAATCATTCATAGAATAGTTAATGTGATCCATTACATTTTTTTAAATGATAAAAGAAGGCCAAATGCTCACTAAAATAATTGTTAGTCAGAAACGATTATTTAGGCACATTTTATTAATATTGATAAAAAAAGTAAACTCAGATTTCGTATTTTTATCGTATTAAAAAAAAATTGTGAAATTTAACCCATTCTTATTTTAAAAGAAGCATTTAAAACCTATTAGATATGATTTTAGACTAGTAGAAAAATGTGCACCAAAAGCTGAAAAGAACCTTTTTTTTAATGTTTTAAGTTACTCTAAAGTTAAAAAATTTTCAGCATACAAATGAAGACCTTTTTGAGAGAGAGAGAGAGACTCAAGTTATCTGGTCCGAGTCAAATTTGATCATAAGTTTAGTATTTTTTCTTATATAAGAAAATTTTTAAAAGATAATTTTTATCATTGCCGAAAATTGTAAAAAAAATCGTTTTCAAGCACAAAAATTCAAATTAGATAACATTTTATTGCTGAGGAACATTCATCGAACATATCCTTATCAGTTCAAAACATTTGCTTGTATCGAAAGAAAATTATCTCTTTGTTTAAATTTTTTTTAAATAAATAATCTGGAATGTCTCAAAATTTTACTCCTAATATTTATTAATAATAAAATAAAATTAAGAATTTTAAATTTATTTATAGCTTTGTGTCTATTTCTGGTCGAATGGTTACTCTAGATTCGCACAAGGCTTGGCATTTCTGAGCTTATTTTTACAAGCCCTGAATTTCTTGAAATTATTTTCATAAGATAAGGTGCTGTTTTATAATCGAATTTATGATCAATCTACTATCTTTTTTTAAGAGTATATTAAGCTACAAAAGTTCTTTTTAAAACAAATTTCTTTAACATTTACAGCGAAAAAATGAATGAACAAGAATTTGTTCACAACCCAAGTCCATTACCTGAGACCGGATTCTTCTCCAAGCTTACATTTAGCTGGATCAATCCTCTGCTAAAACTCGGTCGTAAAAAACAACTGCAATTATCTGATTTGTATAGTCCAGTGTATGATGATGAAGCTGAAAAAATAACTGAAGAGCTTGAAAAGTAGCCTTTTTGATTTAATAAAAAAAAGAAAAAAAAATTTCCAAAAAAGAGAATGGATCAATGAGCAAAAGACTCATTCAGAGCCAAGCTTGGCAAGAGTCTTGATGAGATGGTATAGAAAAAAAGCCATTATAAATGCTTTATTTATAATATTTCAAGTAAAATATTAATTTTTTTTTAAAACTTTAAATAAATGTCAGTTTGAAGGAAATCATAAAAATAATCCAACCATTGTTTATTTCAATAATTCTGCGGTATTTCAATGGAACAATGGAAATCACGGAAGCCTTAATATATGCCGGAGTAATTTCCGTTTGTGCTATAATTGTTGGCATCCTGCACCATCCGTACTACTTGAACGCTTGTCGATACGGAATGAGGCTGAGGGTAGCAAGTTCTGGTTTGGTTTATAAAAAAATTTTGCGACTTAGCTTAAAAACCTTGGATTCAAAGTCAGCTGGAGACATTATAAATCTGTTGTCGACTGACGGGACTAGGATAGAATATGGCATTTATTATTTGCCATATCTAATCACAGGTCCCATTCAAATGGTGATTGTGATCGTAATTATTTACCTTGAAGTTGGACTCACTTTTTTAGCTGGTCTCTTACTGTTGGCACTGATTGTTCCGGCAAAAGCTTTCATTGTCAGACAATTTAATAAATACAGGTCAAAAAACTGCCAAAAAAGTGATGAAAGAATTACTGTACTGACCGAAATTTTGAATAGTATCAAAATAATTAAAATGTATTGTTGGGAAATACCTTTTACCAAAAAAGTAACTGATCTAAGAAAGTAAGTTAATTTGATCAAGTAATAAGAAAGTTTTATTTTATTTTTATTAGCCAAGAATTGCGCTATCAGACTCTTCTAAATCTAGTCCAGTCTCTGACAGCTACCATTGATACAATAATGGCAACACTAATGTCTTTTTTAAACATTTCCTTTTTCATTGCATTCGCAGGAATTCCTCTGGTGCCAAGCTTTATTGTCTTTTCAATTGGTTTTTACATGCGTTTGTGCAATTCAGTTGGATTTAACTTTTCACGGGCTGTTGTGTCTGTGGTCAACTTTAGAGTGAGTGCCAAACGTGTGGGTGATTTTTTGCTCATGAAAGAACTTGACATGAGATCAGTACCTGTGCCCAATGATCCAGATCTAGCTATCGAAATCGATAATTTAAATTTTAGCTGGAAACAAGATGAGTTTAGTCTGAAAAACATAAATATCCAAGTAAAAAAAGGAGATTTTGTTTCAATTGTGGGACCAGTTGGTTCAGGAAAAGTAAAAGAATTTTTTTTTTTTTTTAATTTTTATCCTCTTTTCGAAAAGAGCTCTCTGCTACTTGGCATTGTTGGTGAATTGGAAAATTATAGTGGAAAAATTTTCAAAAATGGAAAAGTATTTTATCTAACTCAACAACCATGGGTTTTTACAGCTAGCATTCGTCAAAATGTAACTTTTGGTCTACCATACATCAAAGATAAATTTGATAAAATTGTAGAGGTGTGCTCTTTAAAAAAAGTAATTTTTTTTTTATTTCTTAATTCAATTAGACTACTAAACTAATAATTAAAAAATAAAATTTGCCTTAAGGATCTTGAGTTGTTGACTTATGGTGAACAAACTTTGGTCGGTGAAAAGGGAATTAATCTTAGTGGGGGACAAAGAGCACGCATTTGTCTGTATGCATATAAATTAAAATCAAATAATTTAAGCGTTTGGTGACATTTTATTAGATAAAAATTATCTTTTTTTATCATCACGTTGCATGTCATCAAGCTTTAAATTTATACTTTTGATAATTTATTAACAAAAATTAATTTTTCACATTTAAGGGCACGAGCTTTATATTCAGATGCAGATATTTATCTGTTTGATGATACATTAAGTGCTGTAGATGGAACCGTAGCCAAAAATATAATGAAAAAGTATTTAGTCATATTATTTTTATCTAATTTTATTTTTGTCTTAAAAGATGTATTAATGGATACTTGAAAGACAAAACCAGGATTTTGATTACACATCAAGTCCACCACTTGGAAACAGCAGATAAAATTTATGTTATAAAAGATGTAATTTATGAACAACGAAAACATAAAATATATTTATATAAGATTGTTTATTTTTAATAAAAGGGCGCAATAGAAGCCGAAGGAAACTATAATGATTTATTGAAATCTCATTTGGCTGAACTTAGTAGCATGGAAGATGCTGAATCTGGCGGTGACTTTGACGCAATGGAAGAAACAACCGACGAAAAAGCCGAGTCTAAAAAACGAGAGGCAAATCAATTACCAGAAGATTTGAAAGCAAAACAAGATGTGAAAATTAACATTTAAAAAATAAAAATTATTTTACCTTTATTATTTAAAGCTTATTAGAAAAGAAAGAGAAGAAGTGCAACAGAAAGGTGCCGTAGGATGGAGCGCTTATATTGCTTATTTCACTGCAGGATTCGGATATCTTGGTGTAATAGTTGTCATTCTACTTTTTATTGCAGCTCAAACGATGACAATTTCTGCCGATTATTGGCTGTCGATTTGGTCAAATTCGGAGGAAGAATTTGAAAACAAGCAAAAACAAATTAAAAGCTGTCTACAAAATTTGGAAACTCAAAATCTTAATTGTACCCAAATACTTTCTGACATCGACCCAAATACTGATCCATCTTCCATTAATTTAATCTATGATGATCGGGAACGATCTTACAAAATTTATTTAAGTAACACAAAAATTTAATCTTTACCTTAAATAAATTAAAAAAAAATATTAATTATTTAGCCCTGGTGTGCATAGCCTTCTTTGTAGTCGCAGTTCGTTCGGTTGCCTTTTTCATGCTTTGTGTTAAAAATTCAAAGAATACTTATCAAAAATTATTTGGTAGCGTTAGAGACACAGCTATTAGATTTTTTGATCTAAATCCAATAGGTAAAATAAAAGGAAAGTAATTGAAGGAAAAATATTTAATTTCTTTTAAAGGAAGAATTTTAAATCGTTTTTCAAAAGATACAAACAACATGGACGAAATGTTAACTCTTTATTTATATGAATTTTGTCAAGTTAAAATTTAATTGAAATTTATCAAATTTAATATAAGTTTTTAAATTTTAGATATTAATGGTGATTGTGGGAGCTTTAGTGGTTCCTATTTCAGTTAATCCATGGATGCTGCTGCCTTTGATACCTCTTGGGTTAGCTTTTTATGTAATTCAAAATTATTTTGTGTCAACCGCCAGAGAATTAAAGCGACTTGACAACATTGGTCGAAGTCCAATATTTGTGCATACAAATACATCTATTGAGGGCATTAGCACAATAAGGGCGGCTGGTAAAGGCCAGTTATTGACAAGTGAATTTTACTCGCATTATGACTATCATACCAGGGCTTACTTTGGCTTTTTTGTTGTTCATCGATGGTTCGGTTTGCGCCTAGACTTTTTATGCTCCTTGTACACTATCATGACTTTGTTTGCTTGTATTCTGTTAAGAGGTAAATAAATTTGTAGAAAGAAAAAAATAAAAATAAATCTTTATTTAGATAATCTTGGACTGAAATCTGGCCAAATCGGTCTGCTAATGGTATATTTATTCCAGTTGTTTGATTTGTTTCAATGGTGTGTTGTTTTATCAACTATGGTTGAAAATTTGGTAAGTTTTTTTTATCTATTCAAATTTTACATAAAAAAAATTTTTTTAGATGACTTCAATTGAACGAATTGTAGAGTACACAAACATACCATCCGAACCATTGAGAGAAGGAAAAATTGAACCCCCGATCAATTGGCCGACTAGCGGAGAAATTGAATTTGATAAAGTTTCATTAAGTTATGACAAAAATTTGCCAAGTGTTCTAAAAGAAATATCGCTGAATATAAGACCGGGAGAAAAAGTTGGAATTGTTGGCAGAACGGGAGCTGGAAAATCTTCATTTTTTCAAGCAATATTTAGAATGTACGAGCCTTGTGGAAAAATATTCATCGATGGAGTTGACATCACACAGCTAAGCTTGAACAATCTACGAACCAAATTGACCATTATTCCGGTAAGAAGCAAAATAAATTAATTTTTTATTTTTATTTATTTTTTTTTATTTTTTTTAATGCTCATTTAAGCAAGAACCAGTTTTATTCTCTGGAACACTTAGACTCAACTTGGATCCTTTTGGCAAATACTCTGACCAGGAAATATGGTATGCCATGGAGTCCGTGAGCTTAAAAAACAGCGTTCAATCGATGAATTCAGGTCTTGATTCATTGATTACAACTGGTGGCACCAATTTGAGCGTAGGTCAAAAGCAACTCATTTGTTTGGCAAGAGCCATTTTAAAAAAGACAAAAATTTTGATCATTGATGAAGCAACTGCAAATGTAGACTATAACACTGACGCCATCATTCAAAAGACAATACGAGAACAGTTCAAAGATTGTACGGTTTTAACCATTGCTCACCGTTTGGCCACTGTAGTTGACAGCGATAGAATTTTAGTGAGTTTGGTTAAATTTGTAATTTTTTACTTTTAAATAACATCTTAATTATTTTAAAGTGCTTATCAGAAGGGAAAATAGTTAACTTTGGTATTCCAAAAGACTTGTTGAATGATCAAACTTCCATTTTGTATGAGCTCACAAAAAAATTGTCACCAAACGAAAAAAAGCTTATTTTTGACATTGCCAATGGAGACAAAAAAGTGGATTTAGCTCTAGACTTTGTTCCGATAGAGAATGATACTGAAATGATGATGGAAACAAAATCAGTAAAGTCTTTTGTCTATGAAAATAAAGGAGTCGATTTTTCTGATGAAGAAATAAGTCTGTTTCATCCAAGTGTGCAGTCTAAATCAAATTATTCGATATGCAAAAGTGAACTAGAAGTAAGATTTTAATAATTTATTTGTTTTTGTTGTTAAAATATTGGTTTAAATAAAATGTGTTTTTTATTACTAACAATATCAACTTGAATATTTATGAATTTTTTCTTTGATTGATCTAAATTGTCAAAAAAATTTTTAATAAAATATTTGAAATAACCCAAAATTTATTAATTCCAAGATTTAAAAAATTCGAATTACGAATTTGATTAATTAACACCTTGAAAAAAAAATGTTCTAAAAAAATACAAACTAATAATTTATGTCTATACAAAAATTTTGACTGATAAAAAATGAATGAAATGCGAGTATGAAAAAAGACAGAACTTATCTCTTTTAAAGTCAAAATAGAGCAAACAATATGAATCAGAACAGGAATGATTTTGAAATTGATAAGCAGCAAGAGACAAAAAAACAATTGATTTCTGCCTTTGGTGGATAACAGTGACAAAGATTCTGAAATGGAAATCGAAATTAATTAAATTTTTTTAAATATAAATTTTTAATATCTAAATTTGTTAGATAATTAAAAAAATTTCCTTTTTGAAATAATCTTTAACTTTTCTATTAATTTCTTTGTTGGTCAATTTTCATAATTATCAAGTTTAAATGGAATATTTTTATATATTTCATGTAATTAACTAACTGTGGTTTTCATATTTTATTCTAATCATATTTTATTTTTTTTGATACTTTTGTATGTAATAGATTTAAATAAATTAAAAAACAATTAAGCCAAAAAAATTTTTTTCTGTTTTTTCTCTATTTTCTAAATTTTTTTTATTTAAAATATACTTTTATGACTAGCGCGCGCCCTTTGGACCCACTATCCACTCATTTTTTCTAAAATCTCACGATTTTATGCAAGGCCTAGCGCTTTAAATGACCCTCCTTCCCCACTCTGACTCTCTCTTTCTTTTTATCTTATTTTATGACGATAATGAGGACTTGTAATTCCAAACTCTTATCTTTTTTATGAGTTTAAACTTTTCCCAATCACTGTTTGTCAACGCTTTACTCTTATCCATATTTTAATAGGCTAAAACCCGGCATTTTTTTTACTCAAACGTAGAGTTTATCATTTATTTATTTCGTTAAACAACTAATTTCCATTTTTGATCTCCAACTGAGTTAGTTTCTCATGATACTTTAATTACAAAGTAGTTTAAAACTCTACTGTTCACTGTTAATACATGCTTTACTTTAATCCATGTTGATTTACAGTACTAACCGAGCATTTAATTACTTCTTTTATCCCGATTACAATTTATTATTAAGAAATTTTAAGAAAGAGAGTGTTCATATACAATTACTCATATGACGTTTAGACTTTACTGTTACTGTTAATTCATGCTTTACTATAATCCAAGTTGACTAACAGTACTAACCGAGCATTTTATTATTATTTATTTGTTTTCTGTACCGAGCTAGAGCTCCTTCAGAATAAGTTAAAAATTAAAAAAATAAAATAAAAATGGAATAAAATAAAAATAAAATTAAAGTTAATAAAATAAGATAAAAAAAAAAAAAAAAAAAAAAAAAAAGAATAAAAAAAAAAGTAAATAAGCTAAATAAATGAAAATTAAGAATATATAAAATTGGAAAAGATTGTTACATGTGGCTCATGTTTAAATAGCATTTTATTACTACTTTAGTTCCTTAAAAATTAAGACTAAGTATTACTCTGAAGTTGGGATCGAAAATTTATTGACCTAGAATCACTAACTAAGTGATAAAATAAAACTCTAAATTGAAAATTAATACTAAGTATTATTCTGGCTCTAATTGTTAATGTGGGGGAGAAAATTTAAAAAAGCGCTCTCGTTAATTGAGCACTAAAACAAAATGTTAGTACAAATTAACTCGGGATCGAAGAATAAAACTTGTTACTCCCTGTATCGTAAAGTTTTAGTGGGGGTAGAAAATATTTATAGCTAAAATTACTCATTCAAAAAGAAATTTTACTCTTACTTGATAAGTAAACTTGGGATTACTCTGGAACGGAAAGTTTTAGTAAGGGAAGAAAATAATTAGAGCTAAATCAACTAAATCATGGAAAAATTATTTCTCTAAACCGAAATTTTTAGCTAAGAACTCATCTGAACATCGAGTTTTGGTGCGGGGAGAAAATTTTAAGAGCTATTTTTGTTTCTTAAACGCTAAATTTAACTTAGGATTATTCTGGAACGGAAAGCTTTAGTAGGGGGAGAAAATTCTTACAGCTCAAATAACACATTCAATGAAAACTATAACTCTAAAACGCTAAGTAAAACTTTGGATTACTCTGGAACGTCAAGTTTTAGTTAAATAGCTTGTTAATTAATTATTTTATAATAAATTTTCTTATTTAATTTAACTAAGAAATAATTATTTTAAATTTGAAGTTAATTGAAAAAATTTTATTTTTAAAATATTTATTTTTAAAATATATTTTAATAGCGTGCGCTATTAAATAAAAAAGAGAGAGAGGGAGAGAAAATTAAAAAAATTTCTTCTCTACTTCTTTATTAGAACCCAAAATAATATAAAAAAACAAATATATATATAGAGAAATCCAGCAAGGCCCCAGAAGACCGGGGTCTGCTGGAGAGGGTGTTACATTACTCCCTCGCCGTGGGAGAACGGCTCCCGACGTTCGGGGATCAAAAAATAAAAGGAAACAAAACAAAACAAAATAACAAAAAAATAAAAAAAAAACAACAAACAAACAATAATAAAAACAAAAATACTTTATTTGTGTTGCTTGTCAGTGACGTCCAGGATCCGTGCTGTGGCTGGAGGCGCCCGGAGACCAAGGCCTCTGCCCCGACCTATAACAGCCCCAAACAGTGTGTCCAGGCGGATGCTGATCCTGCGGTCGGGGATCGGGTCGGATGCGCTAGCGGATGCCGAGAGGGATGCATCCCCTGTTTTATGTTGCTTGTTGGTTCCTTCCGTAGACTGAGCTCCCTCTGAGCTCCGATCCACTGAGTTGGGGTCTATCGGTACCCAGCACGCTATATAGTTTTCCGGACCACAAACCATCAGTTGTCCATCGAACGGAGTGGACCGGATCATCTGTAGCAGCCACTGATTCTCTTGAATTTTATTCATGGTCAAGAACATGAGGGGTGCGGGCCGCCTCTCAACCATGCGACATCTCAGCAGTCCTCCCCGTTCTCGACCACCATTCTCCCATATCCACTCCTCAATTTCGCTACGGGTGACATTTCTCATCGTAGGTTTGGGTTCTGCTCGGACCTCGGACGGGACTTTTCTCTCTTCGCACTGGCATATCATGTTATTTTTTGTAAATTTCTTTTTTTTTTTTTTTTCCAAAAAAACATAAATATTTAAAAAAATCATAATACTTAGATATATTGTGGTTTCCTAGACCTTTTTCCTAGACCCGATCTGGTGGTTTCCTAGACCTTTTTGTCTTCTGGTTTAACCCCGTTCAACTCGTTTCGAGCAGCATCCAATTGCATTCTCAAATCGTAGTTCGGTTCAAAAACGGAGGTATCAGAATCCGATTAGGTACGGTTTTCCGGCTGATTGTTGTCTTCATTCAGATCTAGAAAATCTGGGTCCATCCAGTAACTGTCTTGGTTAATTTCTGCTGCGCTGCTATGTACCTCGTTGGTTTCGGTAACTTGAATATCCGCGTCTGGCTACCATTCGGCTTGGGCGCCACCTGAATTGTTCACTGATTCCTCGATCATTGTTTTATAGCAGGTGTTACTGGGGGGTTTAAAACACCTTTTCAACCTATTAGCGTGGACCAACTGTTTCTTCTGGTTAACGAATGCCCGGATCAGGTAATTATTCTCACTTAGGACTTCGACAACGGTGAAAGGCCCTTTCCATTTATGGCTCAGTTTTTTTGACACACCTTTTTTGTTCGATTGTTTTAGCAAGTATACCCGGTTCCCGAGGGAGTAGCCAAAAAGCCTTACATTACGGTCCGCGTAGAATTTTAATTTACTCACTTTGACGTCTGCATTTTGGGCTACGGTCTCATAACATCTGAGCAGATCGACTCGGACTTTGCTTGCATACGACAATAAATCTAAATTTAAATCCAGATCTGGGACAGGGAACAACAAATCCACAGGTAACTTTGGTTTTCGACAATAGATGACTTCAAACGGTGTTAAGCCCATCATATGATGCACCGCGGTGTTATAGGCAAACGCGCACTTAGGTAGGTATTTGTCCCAGTCCTTTTGTGAGTCGGCTACATAACACGCCAACATTTGTTCCAGCGTCCGGTTGAATCTCTCAGTTTCCCCGTCACATTGAGGATGGTACGCAGATGTCCGCAGTCTCTGAATGTCTAGCAACTCATAAAGCTGATTCATCAGTTCCGATTGGAAATAAGTTCCTCTGTCCGACAGCGCGGCTTCAGGTTCACCATGCCGGCAGATAAATTGAATCAAACAATCCGCCACTTCATCGGCCTTTTGCGACTTCAGCGGGAACAACTCCACGAATTTTGAAAAATGGCAGACAATCACCAAGATGTAAAGAGAATCGCTATCTGTCCGGGGTAACGGACCCAATATGTCCCATGTTATTAAACGGAAGGGTCTGCTGGGCCTAATCGGAACTATGGACTGCTTGGTATAATTTTTTGGGGCTTTTACTAATGCGCATTGATCGCATTGCTGAATATATTCTGCTACATCCTTTAGGTATTTGGGCCAGTAGAACCTAAGTCTAATTTTATTGGTTTTTTTATCTACCCCAAGGTGTCCGCTGAACGGATCGTTATGAACTTTCTTTAGGACTTCTGTTCGATCCTTTACCGGGACCACATATTGATAATGTATCCCAGACTCATCTTTGTCATAACGCCGATAAGCGTTTTTTCCGAAAATTTAAAAAACGCCCAAACTGGCACCAGTAGATAAATAGTTCTGGATTTGTTTTGTCACATGTATCCGGTCTCGCTCCTGTTCTTATCCAACTGTGCAGCTCTGCTATAGCATCATCTTCGATCTGGTCTTCATTGAAATCGGTTTGTTGTAAAACCAGATTATTAATCACTACTCCTGGGTCTCTAGTGCTCTCTTCCTCCAAGTCGTTTTCTTCTTCCAACAGCCATCTAGACAGCGCATCCGCGTTACCGTTCTCCTGACCTTTGCGGTATTCAATATCGAACTCGTACACTCGTAGTTCGATCAACCACCTAGTTAACCTTAGCGCTGGGTCCTTAAGGTTTTTTAACCAAACTAAGGGCTTATAGTCTGTAACAATAGTAAATTTCCTGCCAAAGAGATAATGTTTGAAATGATCAATGGCTTACACTATCGCTAACAGTTCCCGCTCAGCCGCCGAATACTTTCTTTGCTGCTTCGTAAATCTTTTGCTCCTGTAAGCAACAGGTCTCCACGATCCTTTTTATTTTTGACTTAAAACAGCCGCGGCGCTGTGTTCGCTCGCATCAGTTTCCAGTCTAAACTCTTCTTTAAAGTTTTGAAGTATTAAAACACCTTTTTTCCCATCATCCGGTGTTGTAAGACATGTCCGGATCTCATCGAAACTTGCTAGTCTTTTCTCGTTCCAATTAAAATTCTTACTTTTTTTGGTTGCCTCGTGCAGTGGTCCTGCTATTTCAGCAAAACCCTTAACAAAACGTCTATAATGGTTCGCCAGTCCCAAAATACTCTGTAATTGTTTTATTGTTATAGGTCTTTCGTATCTGAACAAAACTTCTATTTTACTGGGTGAGGGATTTACAGTGCCATTACAGATGACATGGCCGAGACGAACCACTCGCATTTCTCCCAGTTATTTTTTAAAACTGCACCTCGGATCCGTTCAAGAACTGTCCGTACGTGAATGTAATGCTTCTCCAACGTCTTCGAGAAAACTTAATGTCGTCCAAATAGACAAGGCAAAAAACGTTCAAGATTCCTTTAAGTGCTCTTTCCATGGTCCGCTGAAACGTCGCCGGTGCATTTGTCAGCCCGAACGACATGACGTTGAATTCAAATAAACCAAATTCGGTGATGAATGCAGTTTTTGGCTTGTCATCCTCCTTAATTCTAATCTGATGATAGCTCGAAGTCAAATCCAATTTTGAAAATTTAGTCGCTAAGTTCAGCAGGGCAATCAACGTTTCAATTTTTGATAGTGGGTAGCTATCCTTGATGGTAACCTCATTAAGTTTCCGATAATCGATACATAAGAGAATTTTCCCATTTCTTTTCTTAATTAATACTATTGGGGAGGCCCATGAAGAATCGCTTTCTCGGATCAGATCTGCCATCAACATGTCATCGATTTGCTTTTTGACTTTATCACGCAGCGAGAAAGGGATCCTTCTTGCGGGTTGTCATATGGGTTTATTGTAAATTAAATCAATCCCATGTTCGCAAATGTTCGTTTGAGTTATCGAATTCAGATCTTTTCCTATAATATCGGAGAACTCGTCTTCAATTATTAACTTGTACGTAGCAACATTTACGGTCCCGATTCGCCGGTTCTTCCACCGTTCCGGAGTTATCACGTTTGATATCGGGCACCTTTGTAAAGTTGCAAGTTGAAATTTTACCTGAGTTTTTTTCGACAGCGCTGACCTGATTCATTCCAGATAGTCTTTTATGTCTGCCAGCTTGAATGAAACGTCTAACCCGAGGAGACAGTCGTTTACCAGTTCATCCACTACAATTATTTCCACTTCACTCTCAAAACTTATCAATTTCACAGAACACTTTCCCTTTTCAATTACTTTGACAGGGCCTCCAACACAAGTCTCCAACGTTTCGTCCAACGGTACTAGAGCTGCATCAGGGTTCTTGCAATGATCCCAAATTTGCAAGAACCCTGACTTCGCCACTATTGTACTAACCGTACCAGTGTCCAGCAGAAAATTCACAGGTTTGTTGTTCAAAGTTCCCACGATGCTTTTGTCAAACATTATTTGGTTGATTACTTGATTAGACAGGCTCTGCTCTGCTCGATTCTTACTACCCAGCGTTGACAGTTTCATTTGATTTCTTCTTGTTTGAACCACTAAGTCATACGCCTCAGGGTTAGGGTTTAGGGGTTTTAGAGGTTCTAACCCGAACCCGCTTAATTATTTTTAAATTTATTTAAATCTATTACATGCAAAAGTATCAAAAAAAAAATATGATTAAAATATGTTTTGAAGAAAATTACAATAACAATTACAATAAAAAAAAGAGCATGATCTCAACTTAAATAAAAAAATTTATTGGCATCTGGCAAAAAGAGTAGAGAAAAGAGGGCGAGCCTCTGGGGGACTTGCTTTTATTCTTGACAAAGACATCAAATGCTCTGTCAAATTCAGGAGTCAGAGAAAAGGTACTTTGAAAATAGGTAACATAACTATTATCAACGTTTATCTACCATCTTTCAATGGAAGTATTGAGAATAAGTTAGAGTTCGATTTGGAAATAGCAATATTGCATGACATAGTGAAAAAGGCTGAATCAAGTACAAAGCTATTTATTTTGGGTGATATAACACCGATTTAGTTAGAGCAAATCATAATACGTTTTAAGCTTTTCAGGTTCCTTTAAAACAACAGCCTAACTTTAGCTGATATTAAGCAAAAACAAGAAACTCATCACACATTTCGCAAAGGACTAAATCGAATGGTTGTCAAAAGTTGGATTGACCACATTGCGTGTTCATTCGACGATTTGAAGCATTTAAGTTACAAAATTCTTGAAAGTGATCAAAACATAGGTGATCATAATGCTATTTCTTTACGGATGGAATGTAGTGAACCAGTAGAAAAAGACAAAACTCATCATATAAAAAGACCAAAAATTAATTGGCTTAACTCTGAACACCAAAAAATGTACCAAAATGAGCTTAATAAACAGATAGAACGACATGGCGATTTGACAAATGATTTAAGTAAATCAACAGACATTAGGGTTTTTAAAATTAAGATAACTGAAATCATTATCAAAATCAGTAGCTCAATGAAAAAATCAGTAGTTAAGGTTCAAAATGAAATAAAAATCTTTCAAAAAAAAAAAAAGAAAAAAATTGGTCATAAGATATTTAACCGCTGGTGGGATGCTAAAATGCAAAAATGAAATAGATTGTTATATTACCTATAAATTATCGAATTTTTATCAAATAAATAAGCAAAATTTGATTAAAGCAAAACACGAATTCAAAAAACAAAAGAGGCTTAACCTGTTAGTAAGGCGAAACAGAAAAATAAAGCAACTAAACTCTCTTTTCCTGTTAGATAAACAACGTTTTTGGTCTCGAATAAAAAAAATGCAACGATCAGATAATACAATTGATATTGAAATGACTGCGTTAAAAGATCATTACAATCAAATCTTTAATTGTAATACAAGAAACAAAGATAAACAATTAAACGACATGTGTGATAGGAAATTTGTTAGCGATTTCATTCAAAAGTACAAGGGGGTCAAATATGAGTACAAATTAGAAAGCTCAAGATTAACAAAAATAATTAAAGATCTGCCAAACAACAATTCAATAGGTATTAGCGACGTTAACAACGAAATGCTCAAATATGCAAATATAAAAAGTTGTTCGATTGCCTAAAAACGATATTCGAAACTACTATAAATTACCAAACAATACCATTCCTATTTAATATTTCAATTATTAAACCACTTATCAAAAACACCAAAAAATCAAATAATGAAATAACTAATTTGAGACGCGTAGCAATTTCTGACAGTCTTTCGTATCTTTATGAAGCTTTATTATTGAATATGCTAAATCTAGAACATAAAGACCATCCTAAGCAATTTGGTTTTTTAAAAAAGTCCTCATGTCAACATGCGATTTGGATTTTGTAGAAGAAAGGGTAAATGGACATATGTCGCAGCAAAAGACGCAAGCAGAGCGTTTGATAAGGTCGAACGCACAAAGCTCTGGAAAATATTAATTAACAAAGGTTTTAATCCGCATTCAATAATTAGTATTGGCAATTACTATAAGGAATTGCTGTTGATAGTCAATAATGGTGGCGATTACTCTACAGAATTCAAGACTACAGTTTGAGTAAGACAAGGTGGGAAAGCCTCACCAAAGCATTTTTCTTTATATATAGAAGAAATATTAATAGATATCGCAAAGAGTGAAAGTGGAATAAAATTAAGCACAGTGAAGATTGACGTTATCGCGTACGCGGATGACCTTTTGCTTATTAGTCAGACAAAAAAAGGCCTACAGTCGTTGTTAGAAAAAGTAACTTAACTTGGTGCTAAACTCGAAATAAAATTTAATCCGAGCAATACGGTATACATCATTTTTAGTTGTAAAAAGACAAGAACCGCTGCAGATCGAAAGGATGATTGGTGGCAAGACGAGATTACACTTGAACGAGAAAAAATACGGAGAGTTACAAGCATGAAGTATCTGGGAGTTGAGTTTAATGAGAAATATAGCGATCAAAATTATTTAGAAGAAATAAAAGGGCTGCTCTTGGTGCATTGGCTCGACTTAAGAACCTAGAAATTCTTACAGAAAACACTTGTCCATTTCTAAAGGGACATTTGTACAAGACTTTTATTTTGCCAGTCCTAATGTATGGGATGGAAACAATCTGCCTTACAAAAACAAATATGAACGTTGTTACTAGGCTTTGTAGCAACTTGTAAAGATACGTGTACTACATACCCAAATGATGCAGAACAACTAATCTTTGGCATAAAGAAACGTCAAGAAGACTGATGTTAGGCTCAAACAAATGCATATAGAATTTTTTGAAAGGCTTTTAGCAAATGAATTCACAAAATCAATCATAAAAGAACTATTAAACGATGAGAATGACAGAGATTATATTAGTAATTCTCTTGATTTACTAAATGAAATAGAGTATGAGAGCAGGATGGAACTGATAGATAAATGTAAATATTATGGGTATGTTACTCAGTTGGAATTTGAGACATCAAAGAAAAATAACATAGTTTATGAAGAACTAAAAAAAGTGTTCAATAAGCAGGAGCGCCAAACAGAGAACATTTATGGTCTTTTAAGATCCGATAGGATAAATTAAACATGGAATTTCAATGTTTTTATTTTACTCTAATTAGAATGTCTGAAAATAATTGAACTATTTTCCATTTTTTGTTTGTTTGTTTTTTTATACTTAATTCTATTCTTTTTTACTGATTTATTCAATTCTTTTTTTAAAAAATTTCTTATCTGAGAAATTTTAAATATACAACGCCACCTTATTTTACGGGGCGTTGAGCAAGTGGTCGAATGATGGCCTCAGTCAATGAGCATAATAAATAAATAAATAAAATAAAATACGTTAATTTTCTACTTTAAAATTTTTATGGACTTTTTTC
Organism: Brachionus manjavacas; assembly: GCA_019054805.1. Classification (NCBI taxonomy): domain Eukaryota; kingdom Metazoa; phylum Rotifera; class Eurotatoria; order Ploima; family Brachionidae; genus Brachionus; species Brachionus manjavacas. The sequence continues at coordinate 2,729,177 of JAHQIY010000011.1, read as the reverse complement.
TATGTAATAATTCTCTATGGAAGATTTCGACGATAAATTTGTCTTTTTTCTATTAACATTTTTTCTATGGATCTATATGTTCCCCATGCCCATACACTTAATTTCTATCCATTTCCATACAGCATCCAGGTCTTTCTATGAAACTCGATCATCAAGAACTTCTCGCTGAGTCCTCATACTTAAAAAGTCTTCTACCACTTTACTATTTTCTCACCTAACCCATAACCACATAGTTTTTGAATAAGTCGTTGATGCGGTACAGTATCAACGACTTCTTCATAAGCCTTTGAGGAGTCTAAAAGTATTTCATCCACACTGTTACCTTTTGCCAACTCAGTAGTGATTATATCGAGCGTTTCAAGGAGGTTTGTTACACAACCTTTCTTTGGGACAAATCCATGCTGACTTCTAATTTTAAGATTATTCTCTTGAAGGTAAAACATTAGTTGGTCCCCGACATACATTCGTACTCGAAACAAAGACGAGTTTTCACATGAGTACAGATATTGTATTCGTACTCGTACTAGTTTGACGAGTATTACTCGAGTAGTTGAATCTATTCGTTTTCGATTGACGTTTAACATTGCTAAAATTAAATTTATATTTTATTTTTTAATCTTCAATTTTATGTCAATTTTTAGCAAACTCTTAGATATTTGTCAAATAATAAATTCAATATTTTTAAATCATTTTTTTATTTATTTCTGAAATCATTTAAGTAAATAAAAATTATTTTTCGAATTGTATTAGATCAGATCTACATTTGATCTTTGCAAACATTTATCAATCAATGTTTCTGGATTTATATTCATCGATCTTTTATTGCTTACTAGCCAACAAATACTAAAAAAACGCTCTATTAAAAGCACTCGAAGCCGAATTGAAAAAACTTAAAGCGCAACTTTGTAAATTAGAGGCATTTTGTATCTTAATTCGCTCCAAGATCTATTTGATGTTTTTTCCAAGTTTGTTTTTTCTCTAATTATTTCAAAAAAATTGATCTTTATCTACGAATAACTTCAATTCTATTAATTCCTACAATATCATTAGCTAATTCAAACGGTTAAGATTTTTCTAATTACATTAATAACCTCTTTCATTATTTTTATAGCGTCTTGCTAGATTCTTCCGTGACTGTTCAGGCCTTTGAATATTTTTTTCAGGCTTTTCATTCAAAAGAAACGTGACAGGCTCTTCAAAAGATTGCAAGCAATTTGAAGCATATTCCTTATCGAACCAAAGTTCTTAATTTAGATGTATTTAGTAAAGCAGCTAATCTGTAGTTTTTTGAGTTGAGTTCAAATTTAAATTTTCGCTTAAGCTGTTTGTTAGCTCTTTAACTAGCTTCCTCTTTTCTCCTTGAAATTGAAACTCATCGTACGCGTTGAATATTATTATTAAACTAGGTATTACATCGCCTACTTGCCAGTCGCTTTTTTGTGACAAAAGTGAAATTTTATACATAGGGTGAAGAACTTTCTAAAATTCAATAATTTTTTGCTTACTTATAGGACACTTTTACTATTTTTTTCAATGAACAAACATTTTTCATACGCATTATAAAAAGCTTCTTACATTAAATATGATGAAGACCAACGAGTCCCGTTCTCGATTTCATGTTTTGATTGCACATCTAATAGCGACATTTATTTTGAGTGCTGCACAGGAATATCTTGGAACAGAATTAATTCCAAGATATTTCAAGATATAAATATTTAGGTAATTAATTGCGTCATTTAAGATTTTATCAACAACATTTGATTCATCCGTGTCTTCTTCGTTAATTCCTTCGGATCGATGTTCATTTACCTGTTCTGCTGGTTGAGATAAGTGATCACTTCTATCTAATTGATGCCCATCTTCCTGTGCTGTCAGTTGAAATTCATTATCTCTTCCTCCCTGATTTTCAACAGATTGAGATTGATCTTCTTCTTCTTCAATGTTTTGTTCAAATGATATATTTTGTGAATCTTCAGATAGATAAAATTCTTCTTCTTCTCTTACTTGTCTTATCTCATTATCATTTTGTTTAATTGAGTAATTAAATTCTTTTTGAATACGACTTTCATCAGCCTCTTGATTTGAATTACTAACTCTTTGTTCTTCAAACAGCAAATGATTCGCAAAATAATCTCCTCATCGAAAAAAGTTCTGCTTTAAAAAACCTGAGCAGGGCTGATCCTTCATCACAAACAACACCACAAATTTTAGTTTTATCAAATTCAAATTGTTTTATAATCTTCTCTACACAACCTTTTATTGATTCTGCGTTCCCTGAATAACTAGTATTAATCATTCCAATTACTCTAATTTCTTTTTGACAGTTTTTGAATATCATTGCAGCAGCAAGGGCAAAGTCCTGGATTTTGACCTAAGGTCAATTTTCAAACAAATCCAGGATGCATTTTTTTACTTTTCCTGTAAAGGATCTTTTAATTGTTGTTTAACTTGTGGAATAATTGCTGTCATATAAAAGGACTTGGGTGATTGAATGATATGAGAGATCGTAAATATGGATTTTTGAGTTCGTTGACTGCTGAATTCGATGTTAGAAAGTACTTAATTAATGTGATTAAGTTATTATCGACTTTCCATTTTGTTTTCGTTCTACTCGCAAAATTGACAAAGGACTCAAGCCAATTTCTTAAATTGGGATTGCGTCTTTCCAAGTATTTTTCAAATTAGATGATGAACCTATTTTGGCCTCATAATACATTTGACATAGCAGACATTTAAAATTGATACATTCTTTAGAAGCTGTTTCAAAATGATTATTACATTCGTAGAAATTAAGAACTGGACTAAAATAGTTTGGTAAATCACGAAAATAGAAAACTTTTCCTCTCAAAAATTCCTTTCAATCCCTTTTCCAATATTTGGTTGATTAACTCCAAATCTAATAAAATTGATGCTAAATATTTTTTTTAAAAAAAAATTTGTAGCTTTTTTATAAAATTTTTAGCAGATCTAACATGACTAGTCTTTTTATTCTTCATCTAGATTAATAGAATTTTCAATAAATTTACTCAAAATTTGTGATTGTTTAGATACCATTTAAGATTTTAAAAATAAAGCAGAATAGATTAATAGGGTAAGCTATCGTTTTTGTTAATTTGCTAAAAGCATTTAGAATTAATATTAGAGTTTAAAATCTGTTTTAAAAAAATATTTTTGTTTAAACTTTAATTCAAATTATAATAAAGTACCAAATGAAATAAATGATACATTAAACAATCACTATGAACAATAAGGATAATAACCTGCTGATAAATGTTTAATTTAAACAAAATGTGTCATTAGCTAAGCAATTCAGTAAAATTTCTAAAACCTTAAAATTTTAATAGAAAAATGTGAATTTTTATAGAATAAATTTTTTAAAATGAAAAAATTTATTATAAATTAATAAAAAATATTTTTTTATGAGTTAAAGTTTTAAATTAAAAGCTTTGATGAAACTTCTAAGAAATAAATAAATTAATATCTAATTATTTGAGTACCTTCGTTGAAGTTTGTTTGCTGCATCGTTCGACTCGCCTGACTATATTTTGAGCCTTCGCTTGTTGGTGGCGGTTGAGAACTTTGAGATTCATCACTTGCACTGATCACATTTTGATTTGATTGAACTGAACTGTTTGTATTTCTTGAATTTGTTTCATTCGTAATTTGTCGTTTAGGTGGCATTTTTATAGTTAAAAATCTAAAATTAAGATGATTTAATTTTTATTAAAATGGATTTGGGTTCAATTTATATCAATTGAAATAAGATTTTAATTTTTAAAAAATATGCATTAAAAAATATCTTTTTGAAATGCAAAATTTATTTTTTTTTTTTACATGAATATTCTCCGTTTACATAGCGCTTACAAACAAACTTCTATTCTTTTTATAATTAACTTTTTTTACAGAAAAAATTTAAATACTTAATTAAAAAATTTTTAGAATGCAAATAAAACTCGTCAATCGAGTACAAGTACAAGTAATTACTCGAGTAATAATCTTCAGACGAGTATGAGTACAAATAATTACTGGAGTAAAACTCGAAAAAGGAGTACAATTTTGAGTACGAATACAATACTTGTTCTCATGTGAAAACTCGTCTTTGTTTCAAGTACGAATGTATGGTCCTTGACAATACCTTCCAGGGCCTTGCTTACATGTGTGTCTATAATTAACGGGCTCCAACTTACTCTCCTATTTGTTGATCGCCGCACATTTGCTTTTTTCCACTCTTTTGGGGTCTTTCCTGTCTCTAATGATTTTGCCTAATTTAACTTAAATGGCACTGATATCGTTTTTTGCGCAGTTTTTCAGTATCAGTGAACGTATTTTATCAGTACTCTTCGATTTGCTGCCGTTTAATTTCTTTAGTCTCCGTTCAATCAGATCTTCGTTATGCTCTCTCATGACATTCTCAAAATCGAAATAAGAAGTTCGTAAAGAAAAAAAGGCATTGTTTCATTGGGTTCTTTATTATAGACGGAATGAAACTAATCGTTTAACAACTCAACAATCAATTTTTTGTCACTCGTTACTTCACCCTTTTTTGTTCTTTACATACTTTACTCCCATTTTGCCTCTTACATTTGCATCTAAGCCTTCCATAAACCGCATTTCTCCATTTGCATTTCCAACATCACATGTTCAGCTAATTTCAGGAAAATTGAAATCTCCACAGACTACCGCCGCATCTCACTCCACATAATTTCAGTTCAACACCATCTTCACAGAGAATTTTACAAACTTACATTAAAACATACTCCACCACCACGTACGAATCTGTCTTTTCTGTATAAATTTTATCCAGCTATACACGGTATCGAGGACTCGGAATACCGAGTCTCAAAAACAAATACAATCCAACTTATCCAACCGTAAATTCCGGAAATTTCTCCGTAAATTTCGTATTAAGTGAAGTGACATTTGTATATATACAAATGTGATAAGGTTCTCGATAGCTCATCCTTTTCTTATCTAAACTGCAATTCAACATTTGCGATTCAAGAATTTCATTGTCAAGGTTAGATAAAGATCCACCACTACCCTTAACTATTTTAGTATCATTATTTACACAATTATTTTTAATTATTAAATTCTTCTCAGTCTTTCTGTTTTTCTTTTAAACAAAGAAATTGCTACTTATCTGCTGTAATAGTTTACATATGTTTAATTTTTTGAAGCTCATTTCCTCGGATGACTCACCGGGAATGCCTCTTAATTTCAACTCTCTTCCTCCTTGTTGATCAAAACTATTCTTTCTCTCAACTGCTTCTCTAACCTTCTCTGGAAGTTTGTCCTGTAAGGATATATTCAATTGACCTTCAAAACTGTCGAAAATCTTTTTGAGACGGATAAAAATCGGAGGAATACTGTTTGGGTTCGTATGTCTGAATCTTCGCACATGCTCGATTATTTTGGATTGCACACCAATCACTTCCAAAAGATTTCTCACTTGTTCTCCAACATCAATGTTTGATTCTTGCTTCAGATCAAACACTGTTAGCCATTTTTTTTACTTTCTCTGGCTTGATTTACTGTAAAGACAGAATTCGTCATGTCTTTTTGCTGGGACGGTAAAGGATGAGATGATCTTAATCTTTCTACTTTTTTAACTTCGCCAGGTTGCTGAGCAACAATAGATGACCAATGCAAGACCGATCCAGCTTTTGGACTTCCCTACTTCGAAGCTATGTAAACGTTGTTGTTGCTATTTTCATCCAGTCTCGATGTTAGAACAACCAGTTTAGACTCTATTACAGAAATTCTTTCGTTCCACCTCTCTTCTGTCTCTGCCGTTCTCTCAGCAAGCTTTATCGAGCTTTCATTGAACTTTTCCTTATCTGTACTCTCAAGTTGTTGCACTCTATTCTTTAGTTTTTCAATTATCTTACTAAAGTTCTAAATTTTTTTTGACAGCTCTTCGATCACTTTATTTTCGATTTTACGATCCAGTTAAGATCTTCTTAAACTATCGCATGGTGTTTCCAAGTTGTAAACTCGACACAATTAGCATCGACAGGGCTATGATCAGTATTAAGATTCGATCTTTTTGGTCACCTTGAAGTATCAGATACCATAAACACAGTATGTTGTCCGGTGTTTTGTGGAGTCCTTTGCAAAGTTGACTCAGTGTCAATGACATTTTCATCCATAATTTATTTCAATTAATTAAAATAATATTAACTATAAAAATATTTTGATTTCAGCGGATTGATTTTGATTTTTTTGTGAATACTTAGTTTTTTTTTAATCGTTTATCTGTACCCAGCTAATGCTCCTTCAGAATTTTATTATGGTTAAAATTTGGACTAAAGTAATTGCTATTTCATTTTTGCACCCATATTTAAACATTTCTTTGTCTACTTCTAAAAAACCAGGGGATTTTGGCTTAGGCAGCTCCGCGTTATTTTTTTATTAATCTTATCCGGGTTTACTTCCATTGATTTATTATTTAACATTTCATTGATTTCTTTTTCGTAAATATTAATTTACTATTTGCGTGCTATTTCTTCTGAGGCTGATATTTTCATTTATTTTTACACTGACTGTTTGTTTTCTTCTTAAGTTTTTTTGTCAATTTTTATCTGTTCCACTTTTTTTAAGTATTTACTTGCATTCCATTTAAATATGATTGGTTTTCCTTTTTTTAATGTTTACAGATTTTAGATTTAGAATGTTCGATGATAATTTTGAGATTTTTTTATTTATTTTTGTGATTTTTAACATTAAACTTCCTTATTGGTTAATTATTTCAGTTAAAATTGCCTTCAAATTGTTTAATTTTTTTTGTTAAAGCCCAATTAATTAAATATTAATCCGGCAGCTTCAATTTGGATTTCTAGGTTTGGCCAATCTATATTATTTAACATTGAGTTCTTTTTTGATTTCAGTGTGATTTATCATTGTTTTGCGAGTCGAAATGTTTGTAATAAAAATTGATGTTTTTAGTAGCTTTATTTTGTGTATTGTATTGTATATCAAAGTTACCAATTATGTCTATTAGATTACAAAATCTTATCAGTTTCTCTTATTTCTGTAATCTTCCTTTTATTGCGTAGTGTGCTACCATAGGCGATCTCCTAGTAGACCGCCTCCGCAAGCTTGCTTGCCATAGCTTATTATTATTTTTATTATTATTATTATTATTATTTTTATTATTATTTTTATTATTATTTTTATTATTATTTTTATTATTATTTTTTATTATTATTATTATTATTATTTTTATTATTTAGTCCTCGATTTTATTTAATATATATTTAGTATGTTTTCATTAATATCTACATGGTGAATTCTACTTTTAGGTTTCACAAATGCTTTCGATTCCTTTTATTCTCTTGGTTTTTTCTAGCGTTGGCTTGTTTTTATGTGTAATCGGTTTGTTGACAATATAATTACGTCTTTGTTTTTATAGTAGATTTTTTTGATAAGATTAGCTATTTGACTGATCAATTCAAATTTAGTCCGATGGACTCAAAGTTCATGTATTTAAATATGAATAAAGTTTTGTTAATTTTGGAAAGACAAATTCTATCTGACAAAAATTCAAATATAATACCATTTTGATGTTCTTTTTTTGAAAATCTAGTCGGTATCTCCAAGTGGTCTTCCAACAGAATATTCACAATTCATTGGAGTATTTTGTTTTAAAGAAATTGAATACTTATTTTGACCAAGACTAAACTTGATTAATCTAAAGTTGTATCAGCTGCAAACCTAGACTAATAAAATTTAATACTCTGTTTTTTATTCCATCACGATGCCATAAATAAAAATATTTTTTCATTCGATAATACTAAATTAATATTCAAAGACATTTTAAGCATCGGCTTCAGTCTCAAAAAATGGGTCCGAAGCTTCGTTCAGAATCGAGAATTCAAGGTAGATTTGATTAGAGTATATCGTCAAAACAAAGTATCAATTGATGGATGCTTCAAGTGAGCTTCCTCTCACCTACTCTGTTTATTAATTGTAACAAATTAATTCATCAATACATTACGGTAGTAATCCTTGATTTAGTAAATCTCGCCATTTTAAAAACTTGGCTTTTAAGTTAACCACTGTCAACAAAATCGAACATAAAAACTAAAGATGGGACAAGTTAAAGGCTTATTATATTTTAATTTAAAATTAGTTAACAAAAACTTCAAAACAAAACACTAAATTTAACTTAATGATATATATTTTTTACATTTTTTAGTTTTTTAATTGAATAGTAATATGTCGTTAAAATTTCCGACTTAAATTAAATTAGATAATAATTTATAAAACCATATTGAATTGCCAAACAAAATCTCAAAAATATAACTGACTTTTTATCTAACTACATTTCCAAAATTAAAAAGATAATAAGTAAATATCAAATTTTTTTGAAAAGTTTAAATTTTTGAAAATTCATAAATCTTACAAAGGTCTTAAGACGATATATTTAAAATTTTTCAGAAACATAAAGCCAATCTTTTAATACACAAATATCACTTGTTATATAACTATATTTTTATTTTGCATTTATTTAATTTCTGAGTAAAAACAAGATAATAGATTAAGTAGAAATATTGTTACTTAATTTATTTCTCACGTGGATCGTGAACTATTTAAGAAAGTGGTTAGAAGTTTTATAGTTATGAATTTTAAGAGATGAACGAACAGGAATTTGTTTATAACAAATGTCCATTACTTGATTGTGGTTTTTTCAAAAAGATTACTTTTAAATGGATTGATTCGCTTTTGGTGTTAGGTCGAAAGAAACAGATCCAGCTATCTGATCTATATAGCCCAGTAGATGAAGACGAAGCTGGCATATTAACCCAAGAGCTAGAAAAGTAGAATATTACAGTCATAAAATATCTGAAAAATTTTATTTTTATCTTTAGAGAATGGATTAAAGAACAAAAAAAATTTTCAAGTCCAAGTTTAGCTAGAACATTGATCAGATGGTACAAAAAAAAAGCCATTTTGAATGCATGCTTAGTTCTCATTCAGGTATTAAATTTTTGATTTAAAAAAAAAAATATATTAACAATTAGACTTTAGTTTTATCAAGATTTTATTGATTTATATTTAATATTTTGATGGAATTTTCATAATAAGTCGGAAATAATGAAAAAATAAGAATTTTTGAGACCCTGTAGCACGAACAATAGTTAGGACCTTGAATACGCAAATTTTTTATTATAAAAAATGATTTCCTCTCGTCTTTTAGAATTTTTTATTTTGATATATTTATTAACAGAATTGTTTAGTTCTTTTTTTCTAGCTTTGAATTCACCAGACTATTCCAGTAAAAATGTTCGCGGTTTTCGTATAATATACATCAAAATTATGTTTTTGTATATAAGAAAAAAATACTAAATATAAATTTAGAAAAGATAGGGACCAAAAAAACACTGGTTGAGGAATTTTTAAAATATTTTATCCCTAAAAATAGTTTTTTTTTTGATTTCAATGAAAATAAAAATTTCCATCCATAAAGATATTTTTTTAATTAAAAAATTTTATTTGAATTTTTTGGCAAGCAACAAAAAATTATCGGTTTCACTTAAAATGTAATCCCAGCAAGTTCTAAATTTTAAAAACTAAGATAATTATATATTCAGAAAAAATAAAACTTAATTCTTTTCTAAAAATAAATAAGTTGACATTTTTCGATATTAAATTTATTAATTTCTTATTTTAATTTTCATTTAATTAAAAAGTTCATTTATCTTTTAATCTTTATTCGTTTAGCATGTCAAAATGAAGCAAAAAATAAGTTGAAATTAAGAATAATTTTTAAAGGTTAAAAATATTATTTTAGAATTTATTCTAATTAATTAATATGAAAATAATTAAATTAAAATTATAAAATTTTCTTTTCTTTTATTTATTAAGGAAACGATAAACATATTTCAACCACTTTTTATATCATATATTCTACAATATTTTAGTGGATCTATAGATCTTAGTACAGCACTGATTTTTGCCAGTTTATCATCAATATGTGTTTTAATCGATAACATGCTACACCATCCATATTTTTTAAATTCTTATCGATATGGAATGCGCTTGAGAATAGCTTGTTCCGGCTTGATTTACAGGAAAATTTTGCGACTCAGCTTAAAAACATTGGATTCCAAGTCGGCGGGTGACATAATAAATCTATTATCAACTGATGCAACTAGAATAGAATTCGGAATGTATTTCTTACCTTATCTAGTAACCGGGCCTATTCAACTTGTAATAGTAATAACAATTTTATATCTAAATGTTGGTGCAACTTTTTTGAGCGGACTTTTGCTTCTGTCTTTGATTGTACCGGCTAAATGGCTGATATTAAAGCAATATAACAAATTTAGATCAAGAAACTGTCAAAAAAGTGATCAACGAATAACTTTATTGACCGAAATTTTGAATAGTATCAAAATAATTAAAATGTATTGTTGGGAAATACCTTTTACCAAAAAAGTAACTGATCTAAGAAAGTAAGTTAATTTGATCAAGTAATAAGAAAGTTTTATTTTATTTTTATTAGCCAAGAATTGCGCTATCAGACTCTTCTAAATCTAGTCCAGTCTCTGACAGCTACCATTGATACAATAATGGCAACACTAATGTCTTTTTTAAACATTTCCTTTTTCATTGCATTCGCAGGAATTCCTCTGGTGCCAAGCTTTATTGTCTTTTCAATTGGTTTTTATATGCGTTTGTGCAATTCAGTTGGATTTAACTTTTCACGGGCTGTTGTGTCTGTGGTCAACTTTAGAGTGAGTGCCAAACGTGTGGGTGATTTTTTGCTCATGAAAGAACTTGACATGAGATCAGTACCTGTGCCCAATGATCCAGATCTAGCTATCAAAATCGATAATTTAAATTTTAGCTGGAAACAAGATGAGTTTAGTCTGAAAAACATAAATATCCAAGTAAAAAAAGGAGATTTTGTTTCAATTGTCGGACCAGTTGGTTCAGGAAAAGTAAAAGAATTTTTTTTTTTTTTTTAATTTTTATCCTCTTTTCGAAAAGAGCTCTCTGCTACTTGGCATTGTTGGTGAATTGGAAAATTATAGTGGAAAAATTTTCAAAAATGGAAAAGTATTTTATCTAACTCAACAACCATGGGTTTTTACAGCTAGCATTCGTCAAAATGTAACTTTTGGTCTACCATACATCAAAGATAAATTTGATAAAATTGTAGAGGTGTGCTCTTTAAAAAAAGTAATTTTTTTTTTATTTCTTAATTCAATTAGACTACTAAACTAATAATTAAAAATAAAATTTGCCTTAAGGATCTTGAGTTGTTGACTTATGGTGAACAAACTTTGGTCGGTGAAAAGGGAATTAATCTTAGTGGGGGACAAAGAGCACGCATTTGTCTGTATGCATATAAATTAAAATCAAATAATTTAAGCGTTTGGTGACATTTTATTAGATAAAAATTATCTTTTTTTTTCATCACGTTGCATGTCATCAAACTTTAAATTTATACTTTTGATAATCTATTAACAAAAATTAATTTTTCAAATTTAAGGGCACGAGCTTTATATTCTGATGCAGATATCTATCTGTTTGATGACACTTTAAGTGCTGTCGATGGAACTGTTGCTAATAATATAATAAAAAAGTAATTTTAATTTAGAAATTTTTTTAATAAAAGACATTAAGATTTTGTGAAATTCAGTTTTTCCTATTTATTCAATTTACAAGAAAGACAAAATACATAATTACTTTTAAAAATCAGTTCTTAAAGTTCAGCTAGCATTAGGACTTAGTTTTAGTTTTTAGAGATTTTGTTTCTCTGTAAATTCATGTTATTTAACAAATCTTAATATAACAAAAAAGGAATTTTTCATTTTCTGACTGTTTTCAGAATTTTTTTTATTATTAAAATTAAAATAATTTCTTATTTTATTTTAAAGATGCATAAATGACTATTTAAAAGACAAAACAAGAATTTTAATAAGCCATCAAGTAAATTTGCTTGAATCATCTAATAAAATATTTATTTTAAAAAATGTAAAATTAAAAAAAAAATAAAAATCTAAATTTTATTCCAATAAATTATAATTAAAGGGTCAAATCGAAGCTGAAGGGACCTATAATCAGCTTCTTAAATCTCACTTAGAACAGCTAAGTTGTACCGATAAAACTAGATCTAGTGGTGAATTCGATTCATCACCCGAAGAAAAAGTTGAAGAAGTTGAATTTTATAATATGAAGAAATTATCTGAAGATTTAAAATCTAAACAAGAAGTAAATTTATTTTTAAAAATTTAATATTGATTTTAAATTTTTTAAGCTTATCAAAAAAGAAAGAGAAGAGGTTCAGCAAAAAGGTGCAGTGGGATGGAATTCTTATGCTTCTTACTTTACAGCTGGAGCTGGATATTTTGGACTTATTAGCGTAATTTTCCTTTTTTTGGCGGCTCAATCTATGACAATTTCTGCCGATTATTGGCTATCGATTTGGTCAAATTCGGAGGAAGAATTTGAAAACAAGCAAAAACAAATTAAAAGCTGTCTACAAAATTTGGAAACTCAGAATCTTAATTGTACCCAAATACTTTCTGACATCGACCCAAATACTGATCCATCTTCCATTAATTTAATCTATGATGATCGGGAACGATCTTACAAAATTTATTTAAGTAACACAAACCTAAATCTTTACCTTAAATAAATTTAAAAAAAAATTAATTATTTAGCCCTGGTGTGCATAGCCTTCTTTGTAGTCGCACTTCGTTCGGTTGCCTTTTTCATGCTTTGTGTTAAAAATTCAAAGAATACTTATCAAAAATTATTTGCTAGTGTTAGAGATACATCCATTAGATTTTATGATCTAAATCCAATAGGTAAATTGATAAAATTTGGAATTATCTAATTTGTAAATTAAAATTTTTTTTAAAAATTCAGTTTTGTAATTTATTCTTTTTTTTTTAAAAATTCATTCCTCATAAAATAGAAGAGTATTCTTACATTAAGTTTTTGACTATTAATATGCTATTTTTAAAAGAATTTTCTGAATTATTAAAAAAAGATTGAAAATGGAAAAAATCCAATTGAAAGAATATTAATTTTTTGTATTGTTCAGGGAGTTGTTTCTAAATGAATCATACTTATTAGGCAAATTAAAGTTAGTGATCAAAATAAATGATCACAGTCCAAAAGTATCATTAAACCGAGGTTTTAATAAATTTTCAATTCTAAAATTAAATGTAGAGACCATTTTCAAGGTGTTTTTTGGGGAGAAATCCCAAAAATGGACTTAAAATGAATTTCCAAAACAGACATACATATTAAAATGTTAAATCATTTACATTTCAGATCTTTGTAAAAATCTTTTCTATCTGTTAAAATTTCTGAAATAAAATATTTTGTTTAATCTTTGAATTCATTTTTTGTTTTTTTATCATTATTTATTACAGTGGTGTTCCGGATTTAGTAATTTACGATAATTTACGTAAAAAACAGTAAATTTACCGAATTTTACGTAAAATATTGTAAATTTACGTAAATTTACAAAAGTAAAAAAACGTAAATTTACTTGATTTTACGTAAAATTTGGTAAATTTCGATCATTCTACGTAAATTTATGTAAAAAAAAAATGTCCAAAAAATTGAAATAATTTGGCACTTTTTAAAAAAAAATGAATTTTTGTTATCCTTCAATATTTATATCCAAAATTATGAGAAGAAAAAAATTACCATAATTTACGTAAATTTTGGTAAAATGTAATCAATTTAATGGTAAAAAATAGTAAAAAATGGTAAAAAATGATTATTTAAAATTTTAAATTAATTTGAAAAAATTTTTTTATTAGGTTGGTTATAATTTTTCAAACACTTAAAGGGTGAAAAATTAATTTTAATTTTCTTTAATTTTTATTATTTTTGTTGAAAGGCAAAGATTTAAGTAGAGAGCGCATTTGGGTATTTGAAATTGTTAAAAGAGAAATACCAGGTCAAAAAGATCAGAGAAAATTCTAAGCTATTTTCTCTTTTAACAATTTCAAATACCCAAATGCGCTCTCTATGAGATGTTAGCAATTTTAACTTATAATATTTTTTTAACGTAAAAAATTGAAATAAAAATTTTTTTTTCAAATTAATTTAAAATTTTAAATAATCATTTTTTACCATTTTTTACTATTTTTTACCATTAAATTGATTACATTTTACCAAAATTTACGTAAATTATGGTAATTTTTTCTTCTCATAATTTTGGATATAAATATTGAAGGATAACAAAAATTCATTTTTTTTTAAAAAGTGCCAAATTATTTCAATTTTTTGGACATTTTTTTTTACATAAATTTACGTAGAATGATCGAAATTTACCAAATTTTACGTAAAATCAAGTAAATTTACGTTTTTTTACTTTTGTAAATTTACGTAAATTTACAATATTTTACGTAAAATTCGGTAAATTTACTGTTTTTTACGTAAATTATCGTAAATTACTAAATCCGGAACACCACTGTACTTTAAGAGAAAAAAAAGTTATTCTTTATCTAAAATTTTTATTCTGTATTAGACATTCAATTTTTATTGAAAATAGAGCTATCGTTATCTTCTTAATCATACCGATCACTATTTAAACTTTAATTAGATAAGTTTCTGTTTTAAAATTTTTCAAAATGTTTTGAGATATTTTTTCCCATTTCTTACTGCCAGATCACATAAGTTAAAAATCTCTCGGACCCACTTTACAATCACAATAACATTCCCTTATTATTTCAATTTAATCGTTTAATATGGCAATTTGTGGACAAATGATTAGAAAATATCTAAAATTAAAAAAAATACTCATATTTTAAAAATTAAAAAAAGCCTTTTGTACTTTGTTAAATTAGTTTTATCTGATGTTTTAAATTAATTAGCCTCAGATCACATTTAAGTTGACTGAAGTCGGTGATAAAGCAATTAAGAGAACTTAAAAAAAATAAAAAAGTTTTTTAAAAATAAAAAATTAAGTATTTTAATAGATTCGAAATAAGCTTAAGCTACATTCAATTGAAAAAATTCTATCATATTTTTGATTTTTATAATTCATATATAAAATTATCCAAAAAAAGGCTGTGATCTTATTATTTAAAAATTGAGCAGTTTTTTAATTCAAATCAAATAAAAAATTTTATTTTGTTTAAATTGACTTTTAAACTAAATTAAATTAAAAATAACTTACTTATTTTTTAAAAAAGGGAGAATTCTCAATCGTTTTTCAAAGGATACAAATAATATGGATGAAATGTTGACTCTTTACCTATACGACTTTTGTCAAGTAAACAACTTTTTTTTGCCTCAAAGGATTTTTTGATACAAACCAACGAGAACTTTTTTAATTAAATTTTCATAATGATATTCATCAAATGTTAATTTGAAGGTAGCAATGGTTATATTGGGAGCATTGGTCGTTCCGATTTCAGTTAATCCGTGGTTAATTCTGCCTCTTGTTCCTCTAGGATTTGTTTTTTTCTTGATAAAAAATTATTTCATATCTACTGCAAGAGAATTAAAAAGACTTGACAATATTGGTCGCAGCCCTTTGTTTGTTTATGCAAATACAACGATTGAAGGTATCAGCACAATTAGAGTTGCTAATAAAGAAAAAATATTAGCTCAAGAATTTAATGTCTTGACTGATTATCATACAAGAGCTTGCTTTGCTTTTTTTGTCGTCAACCGTTGGTTTGGTCTGCGTTTGGACTTTCTGTGTTCATTATACACAATTATAACTCTTTTTGGAAGCTTGTTATTAAAAGGTGATTTAGATTAAAAACATGATTTATGTGACTCTAAATGTCTTCTAAAGATTATCTTGGTCTAAAGCCTGGTCAAGTTGGCCTACTAATGGTTTATTTATTTCAGCTTTTCCATCTCTTTCAATGGAGCATAGCATTATGGACAAATGTGGAAAATTTGGTAGAATAAGTGTAATTAATTTAATAAAAATAAATATTAATTTAAAAACTTTAGATGACTTCAATTGAACGAATTGTAGAGTACACAAACATACCATCCGAACCATTGAGAGAAGGAAAAATTGAACCCCCGATCAATTGGCCGACTAGCGGAGAAATTGAATTTGATAAAGTTTCATTAAGTTATGACAAAAATTTGCCAAGTGTTCTAAAAGAAATATCGCTGAATATAAGACCGGGAGAAAAAGTTGGAATTGTTGGCAGAACGGGAGCTGGAAAATCTTCATTTTTTCAAGCAATTTTCAGAATGTACGAGCCTTGTGGAAAAATATTCATCGATGGAGTTGACATCACACAGCTAAGCTTGAACAATCTACGAACCAAATTGACCATAATTCCGGTAAGAAGCAAAATGAATTTATTTTTAATTTTTGTTTATTTTTATTTATTTTATTTTTATTTTTTTTTATTTTTTTTAATGCTCATTTAAGCAAGAACCAGTTTTATTCTCTGGAACACTTAGACTCAACTTGGATCCTTTTGGCAAATACTCTGATCAGGAAATATGGTATGCCATCGAGTCCGTGAGCTTAAAAAACAGCGTTCAATCGATGAATTCAGGTCTTGATTCATTGATTACAACTGGTGGCACCAATTTGAGCGTAGGTCAAAAGCAACTCATTTGTTTGGCAAGAGCCATTTTAAAAAAGACAAAAATTTTGATCATTGATGAAGCAACTGCAAATGTAGACTATAACACTGATGCCATCATTCAAAAGACAATACGAGAACAGTTCAAAGATTGTACGGTTTTAACCATTGCTCACCGTTTGGCCACTGTAGTTGACAGCGATAGAATTTTAGTGAGTTTGGTTAAATTTGTAATTTTTTACTTTTAATTAACATCTTAATTTCTTTAAAGTGCTTATCAGAAGGGAAAATAGTTAACTTTGGTATTCCAAAAGACTTGTTGAATGATCAAACTTCCATTTTGTATGAGCTCACAAAAAAATTGTCACCAAACGAAAAAAAGCTTATTTTTGACATTGCCAATGGAGACAAAAAAGTGGATTTAGCTCTAGACTTTGTTCCGATAGAGAATGATACTGAAATGATGATGGAAACAAAATCAGTAAAGTCTTTTGTTTATGAAAATAAAGGAGTCGATTTTTCTGATGAAGAAATAAGTCTGTTTCATCCAAGTGTGCAGTCTAAATCAAATTATTCGATAGACAAAAGTGAATTAGAAGCAAGATTTTAAAGATTTGTTGTTTTTGTTAAAATATTGATTTAAATAAAATTTGATTTTATTAAAAACCATATCAGCTTGAATATTTGAATTTTTGAAAATTGGAAATAATCCATAATTTTTTTAATTATCTGAAGACTTATTTTAAAATGAAATTAAAAAAGATCTTTAAAAATTTTAAGAGTTGTTTTTAAGTCACAAGTCATAAGACAAGTCAAGTCAATGAATTAGATTTTTTTATTTTCAAGTCAAGTTAGCGATATTTTTTTGTAGACGGGCTGTAAATTTTTTTATTTATTTTATCGAACTCCAGTTTAACTTAATTTTAAGTGAATAATTAAATAGAAAAAAATTCAAATAAAAGTTTGTTAAAAAAAATCTTTGACTTAAAAAAAAAAAATTTTAACTTAAGTCACAACTTTGACTTTAAGTCAAGTTATGACTTTGACTTAAAACTGTGACTTAAATACAAGTCTGAAAATTTTTATTTCATAAATTTACAGCCTAATTAGATAAAATGTCCTGAGTTTTAAAAAGTTGTCACCAAATTTTTAAAATTTCAAAAAAAACTAAATTTAAATGTTGCCAATAGAGACAATAAAGTTGATTTAGCTCTCAACTTTGTTGCAGTAGAGAAAGATCCTGAGCTGATGATGGAAACTAAATCAGTTTAAATTTTTTGCGTATCAAAATAAAAGAGTCGATTTTTCAGAAGAGACAATAGTTTTTTTAATCCACGGTGATTCATTCTAAATATTCTTATAAGAAACAAAACAAAAAAAAATTAATTCTAATTAGAAGTGGAATAATATTTCGACATATATTGTAAGATGGGGAAATAATTTAAATATAATCCGTATGACAACTTATGATAAGAGTATTTTATTTTCTAATTAACATTAAATGTCTTAATTTTTTAAAATAATTATATAATAGAGAGTACGTGGAAAAAAAAGCTTTTTTTGTTTGATATGAGCTTTTTGAAGCTGAAAATTGATTTCAAAAAAAATCCAGGGGCAAATAGTGAGATTTAGTCAAATTTGCAATTTGATTTTGACCGATTTTTTCCATCAAAAAGTTTGATCCAAACAAACCTAATTAGACTGCTAACTTATCTTGAGCTAAAGCATCTAAATAAAAAAAAAGATAATAGCTGTCAGTAATCAAGGTGCTGATCTTTAACCAGGTGAATTCCTGGGGTTAAGGGGTAAATAAGATTTTACCCCTAATAAAATTCATTTTTAACTTTTAAATAATTAATTAATTTATTTGTTTATCTGTACCGAGCTAATGCTCATTCAAAAAAAAATAAATGAAAAAAAAATAAAAAATAATAAAAACTAAAATAACTCGTTTAGATTTTTAAATTTATATTCAATAATCGAAAAACTGGGTATAGTTAGTATTATGCGAAATATTCTTGTTTTCGGGTTTTGTCAATATTTTTGTTTTTTTTTTAATTAGAAAAATCTATCAAAAATTAAATCTCAGATTTGTTTATTCAAAGGTAATTTTTCAAAATTTGTAAAAATTAATTGTAAAGTAGTTAAGTCCATATTGATTTTAAAAAATTTTATTGATGAAATTAATTTTTTTATTCCTTTTGAGTATAAAAAGAGTAATCTTAATAAAAAACTTAAATTTTCGGAGCAATCGGGTGAAAATTCGGCTAACCGGCTTAATCCTACTAAAAAATTGGGCAATTAATTTAATCCTATAAACCCAATTGCCCTTCACCCGGTTAACCGATCGGTCTATTTGGGTAAGTCGAAATCTTGGGGCAAATTAAGTGATCAGATTTCGAATATTCTCTGCTTAAATTTAAATTATTTTAAAAATAGGCCATCTCACTTAATTTTAAAATAAAAAATAAGATCAATTTTTATTTAAATGGTTTTTAAGAAAAAAAAAATTGCCATGGTTATTATCAAGTAAGAAAAGAGAAGATCGATGGGAACAAGCTGTTTATTTGGGAAATGAATTTTTTATTTTTTAGATTTTAAATGCTTTTTTGTTTAATTATAATATTTAAAAATTATACAAATATTTTAGTCTTTTACGGCTCATTTGCAAATAACATTTTTATTATTTTATTTAAAATATTTAAGAACATATAAATAATCTGTTGAAAAATTAAAAATTTTTTAGTTATTTTTATTATGTAAAACGTCAGAATTAATTGTCAAATTAGTAAAATGTTTTCAATACTTAATTTAATTTTTGTTAAATAATTAGTTTTCTAATTTTTTTTTCTTAATATTTTTTGAGATGCCTAAAACACCCGAAAGAGTCTCTAAACTTTTATCAAATCTTGGAAATAAAACTTTTCAAAACTCGAATTAAAGGAATGAAAATTATACGAATGGTCAATATAATAATAGAAAAGATATAATTTTATCATACCAAAATTACTTTAAAACCGCCAAAATTAATACACTCAAAGATCTTCGAGTAGAATTCCCGTTTAAAACAAACTCTATTATATCAGAAATAAGTTTTGTATCTACACGTGTAATTTCTTCAGCATTTTCAAACTCTTTATCAGAATGATCATCAGTCGATGTTGTAACATTCAAATTTTGACCATTCGTACAATTTTCATTCCTTTAAAAACCCCACCTAAAAAACCGTTTTTCTAGGTTTTCAAGTATGCAGATTAATATTTTAAAGTCGGTTTGCCGAAATTCAGATAGTGCTGTAGTTTTGCTCCGCGCGAACCTTACTTCTCCTTAAAGGAGGTTAATTCAATTCAATAAATAAATAAATAAATATTTAATAGCCTGGGCTTGAATCAATGGACCGTTAAGAGTAACATTTTTATATGACATAATTGATTTGATAAATTTTAGGTAAAAGAACATGAATAGTCTAATGAACTGTGAGAACAGCATCATTCGTACTTTATACGGCATATCAAAACGTTGTAGAATGAGTAACCTAAGACTCATTAACAACATTAAAGATAGCTATAATAGATTTAAAATATTTTTGAGAGGCTTTGGCTCAACAACTACACCAAGGAAATACTTAAAGAACTTTTTTTAGACGAAAAGGTTAGTGTGTGCATCAAAAACCTACTGGGAACGCTGAATGAGATTGAATGCGATCGAAACATTGACCTCCTAGGCAAATGTAAATACTACAAATATAAGATGAACTTAGAATTCGAGACAACTAAAAGAAATAACCAAGATCTGGAACAGCTCAAAACACTATTCAAGAAACACAATATGACAAGTGAGAAGATATACCAACTCTTCAGATATGACAGATGTATGAATGACAATTCACTGTAATAAGGATATTAACATTAATCTAAAATTTTGTATCTTATTTTATATTTATTTTATGTTTTTGATATCATTTGTACATTTTTAATTTTTATTCGTTCAAAAAAATTTTAGACAAAAACTAAAAAATTTAGGAATACAAAGTCACCTTTTTAACGGGACGTTGAGAAAGTGGTCGGAAAACGGCCTCGGCACTAGAAATAAATAATAACAATAATAACTGATTTGAACCAGTGATCAAGGGCCTCTTCAATTTTAACATAATTAGAACCTCTCATTCTTTTAGAGCTAGGATTGATTAAATTATTTTCATATAAGTTTTTTATCTCTTCCTGATTCTCTGCCTTAAGAATAGAAGAAACAGTAATCTGAGGTCAATTATATTTTTTCGCAAGTTCTGTGACAGTGAGATTTATTTTTATTAAATTCATTCGAAATTTCAAGTTTTTTTGTTTAAAAGATCAATATCGTTTTAAAAACGATGAATTTGCACTGATTTGTTTGTTTTTTTCTGAATAAACCTATCATATCAACTAGATATCGTATAAAAGAAACATCGTATTAACAAATAAATTTAACATGTTATTATATTGTTATAAAGCGAATATAGTATTAATCAGCATCGTTGAATTATAACAAGACTCGACTGTAATAATAATCTTAATTTTATTAATAAAGAAATAATAATTTCAAATTTTTGACTTTTAATTTTCTAAAATTTTGTATAAATTTAAAAAAAAAATGAAATTCCTAACTAATTTAATAACTTTTGTGCCTCGCGAACCTTATGCCATTACTAAAGGCTATATCTAGTCACTTAAATATGCAAACATAAAATATACATAAATATATGCAATATTTTTCCAGAGTTTTTGCAGAGGGTGAATTTAGATTTAACAAATTTGTTTTCCTTACCCAACGTTAACTTTATTTGTAGCGCCTTAATAACAAATTTAATTTCTATTCTACCTAATTTATATGATTCTCAATCACTTTTAACCCCACTACTACCAGATTCGATCCACTAGTAATTTTATTCTTTTTCTAACAAAGAAAAAACTGGTATTAATAAAATTTATTTAACAAAAAATTGTTCAAATTGAAAGAAATTATAAAAATTTCAACTCCTAACAGAATTAAAAATTTGTTCTGCTATTTTTTCTTGTTCTGATCTCAGCCTCAAATAAGAACATTTAAAAAAAAATGTGAAAAAAATAGCAATAAAACACTGAAGAACGCATTGACCATACAATGGATAGTTAAAGTCAAGCACGCTCAGTTTTGATTCATTTACTAATGCCCCAGTCAAGTTAACTTTGGTACAAGTTTGAATATTATCGTAAATAAATGAATCTTTTGGCACATTCTTTGCCATTCCTGGGTAAACCAAAATCAAAACTATGCCAAAAACTTGTCCAGCTATAAACAACAAGCCAGTAGAGACAGCCTCGGGTATTGGGTACACGCATTCAATTGCCATGTCCATACAAATTGGTAGCAACGGAAGACCAAAAAATCCTGTCAGGCAAAACGAAATTAATAGAAGATAATAAATAAACGAGTTGTCATTATTGTACAATTGCAGAATGACAAAAAACAAATTTGCCAAAGCGCTTACGCAAAAGCAAATCTTGGACATTTCTTCAAAGCGTTTTGTCTTATCCAGAATTACGCCCGCGATTAGGGACCCTACCATTCCGGAAATAATCATTGCTCCACCAAAATATCCAACATCAGTGTCTGAGTAGCCTCTGGTGCACAAAATTTGCTCCAACAAAGTTGTCAATGTGTTGAATAGACCTAAACTTAGGCCAAAGCTCATAAACAAAATCAAAAAATCCTTAGATGACAAAAGCTTGACAATCTGGCTCACATAGTGCTTAGAATTAGAAAAAAATGATTCTTCATCTTCGTCTGGTTCATTCAGCACGTATTCTCTCCGTTCTGGTTGCGCATTTGCACTATTTATAATGGCACTGAAACTTGGCGGAAACTTTGGAGTTGATCTGTTTATAAAGCCAGCCATGATTGCGGGAATTAGTGAAATTAAACAAGAGACAATATTCAGAAGACTTATTTCGGAAATAAATTCCTGAGAGCTGTATACTATTTGAGGAGAGACCAAGGCGCCAATTAAGACTCCTAAAGTATTTGAAGCCAGAGCTATTGTGTTGGCTAATGATCGCTGGTCTTCGGAAAACCAAGTGTTGGCAAATTTAGTCGAAACAAACAAAACAAATGGTTGAGCAAGGGCACACATTGATTGACCGACTAAAAGAACTGAATACTTGGCCGAATCGGATACCAGAGGTTGGGCATCAGCTAAATCAAGTGAGCTTGCCATTTTTATGGCACTACCCAGAAAATTAATCCATGCTCCCAAGTTAATGCTAGCTCTGATTCCGAATGTGTCAATTAGCCAAAATGAAATAAAACCTGACGGAATTGACACGATCAGGTAAAGGAGAGATAAAAAATTAACTGAATTGTAGGATATTTTGTAAAACTCGCCTGTAAAATCGGCTATGGATCCATAGCAAATCCAGTTAAAAGCATTTGAAATATTTGATATGCTGATTACTAGTAAAATAAACCATCGAATTTTATAGACCTTGATCTGGGGGTTAGAATTTTGAGTCGAATTTGGGTCTCGAGGCGCTGAAGAACTACCTGAGAAAGTCAAATATTGGTCGCCATTTTTGCCTTTTTTGATTTTCCACAATGGTGATCTAATGTCATCATTTTCAAATGGTATACTGCTCATTTTGAAAAATTAATTTATATAATCAAACATAAGCATATGAATAAGAATTTTTTTTTAAATTATATCACATGATTTTGGTTTTTCAATTAAATTTGAAGATAAAAATTCTTTTGTTAATACTAAAATGTTAAAAATGTTAAACCCGATTGACAAGCCTTATTAAAAAAATTGAAAAATTGGAGTCTTTCAAAAAAACTTCTAATGATTTTTAAATTAAAAAGATTTCAGTTTTTCGAAAGAAATTCTTATACATTTTCTTCAATAATTTTAATTTTTGCATAATTCTTTTTAAGTTAATTTTTTTAAGTCTGTTAAATTGATAATTGATTATTGAAAATTAAAAAAAACAAAATTGTCTAATTCCAAATATTGAAAAAAAAAATTTTTTTTTTCATAAAAGCCATTCCAAAAATCCACGGTCCTTGGGTACGATTTCCTTAATTTCTCGTTGAATTTTCATTTTTATTATTTTCTCCTTTTGAATTAAAATTTCCCTTTAAAAATCTCCTTCTATTATCATTGAAAACATTATCTATAATAAATTATAGAATTAAAAAATTCTGAAATAAATTTTCTGAATTTATTAATAATATTTAGCATTTAATAAATGTTGACAAAAAAAACTGTTTATTTTAGTATAAATTTATATCAACTCAGATGTGTTTAGTTTATTCTGTAATCTTCAATTTAATTTGGTGATTAATGGTATCGTTCTAAAAAATCTAATTTTTATTTGAAAAGTAGTTAAAATTTGAATTTATCATTTATTTATTATTTTTTGATTTAGCTCGTCTAATTCATCAATATTTCGATTAAGGGTATGATCAACTTTAGCCCAGGGCTGTACTTCCACCTCAGTAAAAATTAAATAGAACATGCATCCAAAAAAATATAAAAATGACGTTATCCAAAAAACAATTCTCCATTCTTCCAGTTTTTGCTTATTTAAATTAAAAATTATATTTAGTTTAAAAAAAAACAAAAAGCTTACATTAGAAGTTAACAGTCCAACTACATAGGGGCCAAAAAATCCAGGGATTGTTCCAATCATGTTTTGAATTCCAATTAGGATGCCACTAAATGGACCTGCAATTTCATGAGAATTGATGTAAAAACCTCCAGTTCCGGAACATCCACTTTATTTAAAAGATTAGATTTTTTAGAATTTTTTCTTACTTCAAATTTACTTTAAAGCTTGGCCAAGTATCAGAAAAAATACTGCTAAATAAGGTGAAGAACAGTCCACATAAGATAGGAATATAAGAGCGACCATCGGAGTAAACATTGACAGAGCTGTATAAAGCTTTCTGACAAAAATCTTTCTCAATTTATTACTAGAAATCAAATAATCTGCCACAAAACTTGAATTTATAACAACTATCCAGGAAACAATAAAAGGAATCGAAGACAGAATCCCATTCTAAAATGAATATTCAAGTTTCTGAATTCCGATAATTTGGGGTATTGAAAAATTTGGTTCAAAATTTTAAATCTTTTTCCCATGCAAAAAATATGTTAACACCAAATTAAATTAGAAAATTTTCTAATTTTTGTATCAAATTAGACAATACCAAATTTTTTTTATTCAAATTACAGATTCAATATCGAACTTGAGGACATCGCGAATGTAAGTTGGAATTTGTGTCATATACAAATAGGCTCCCCAGTGGAAACAAAATGTCACAACATATATTGCTAATGATGGTTTGGCTGTGAAAAGAGGCTTCCAAGGAGTCGTTTTCTAAAAAGAAATATTTATTCCTTCAATTATCTATTAATAAAAGATGCAGAGTTTACACTTATTTAAAAGGAATTTTCATGACCCAATCTTTCGCAAATTTTTTATCAATTATTCATTAAGCAATGCAATATTATAAATTAATCAAATTTTTTATCCGAAATAAATAAATAAATCTGAGATGGAGATGAGGGGGAACATGTTTTTCGGTTCGGATAAACCTTATTAAATCTGAAATATTTAAATTTTCTTAAAAATTTGCTACACTCAAAATCAGTTTTGGCTTAAATTCAGCGATTTTCCGAGCATAGCAATTTTTCCTGTAAAAAGAACACTCAAATTTAACAATAATTTATTTTTTTCTTAAGTTTAAAAAGTTTTAAATTTTTTCGGGGCAAGTCAAGTGGCTGACGGGTTATGTTATTTATCTGACTTGATTTAAAAGGTAAATTTTATTATCAAAAACACTATCTTAAGATCTGGTTCTGTGATTGATTGATATTTTTGCTAATATTTTTAATAACCGATAAATATTTAACACTATAAGCACCATAACATAATTTGTCTGATAGTTGTGTTTATGAGCAAGATACAAGTGTTTTGCTAAACATTTCCAAAGACAGGCATGAAAAAATTTTTACTACTTTTTACTCAAAAAAAACAAATGTTGTGCTTGATTAAAATTCAAAAAAATAGCTAAGTTTTATTCGGTAAAAGCTTCATTAAGACGCTGCCCAATGTAAGTATTTTATAGCATCATTAATTTAGCTTGCATCAATAACTGGACTCTATACAAAAGTGTGAATAAACGCAACATATCAAGGCGAGATTTCTTGATCAAACTTCGATCAAACGTCGAAGAAATCAAAATTAATTACAAATAAGCTTCGTTTCCATCGTCATCTGGCAAAAAAGAAAGAGAGGCAGACCTACCTTAGCAAAAAAAAGCATTTATTAGAGAATAATTTTTTTATTTTATTTTTTTTATTTTTTATAATATTCAACAATAATTTTTATAATACCCAAAATCATTTTTATAATACTCGAAAATAGTTTTTATGTACCCAGTTTTTATTTCTTTTTCAATAATTTTGACAAAAAATAAATACCCAAAAAATATCTAATTTTACACCAAAATAATTAATATAAATAATATAATAATAATCCTTTAATAATAATTAAGGCCACCAAAAACACCTTTGCCTTTAAATCACACAATTTTTTTAAAAAAAGAAAATATGAATGTTTAATTCATTATATTAAAGAGCAATTGAAAACGATTAAAATAGGTCCTTGATCATTTTTTATGTCCTTTCTTTCAAAAGTAATCTTATCGAATGCAAAGATCGTTGATGTTTATGAATAAATTATACTTACAGGTTTTTTTTGTGGTTTTTTAATGTTTTGAATGATGTAAATTTTTTCCTGTGTTGAAATAAACTTTTGATGTGATGGAGATTCGGATATGAAAATTAAGAAAGCCACTGCCCAGATAAGCCCAATAAAACCATAGATGTAAAAAATTGATGACCAACCGTCATCGAAGCCGTGTCGGCACAAAAATCCTCCAAGAGGCAAAGCGACAATGTTCCCGATCTGAACCCCAGAGGTCGCTATTCCAAGTATTCTAGACCTTTCATTTGGAGGAACCCAATGAGACCATAGAGTACCTAGAGACGGAAAACATGGGCCCTTTGCAGAAAATTCATTTTAAGAAAAATATTTTGGTATGAATTTTACATGAAAAAGACCAGTTAAAAATCTAAAAATAATTAATAAATAAAAATCTTGCCTTGCTGCCAATGGTATTAATAAAGTGGTTATTGATCCGAGGAAAATTGAAAGACCAAAAGTTTTTACTCCACCAATTTTAATACTCAGCCATCCACCAGGAATCTATACTAGAAAAAATTAAAAAAATCTAATCATAATAAATGATTTAGGTGCCTGTGAAAAAAAGTATCCGTAAAAAAAAGTTGACAAAACCATTCCTTGAGTTTTTTTTGGCCAAAAAAATGGACCGTCCTAATTAAAATAAAAATTTAGAATAATTTCATTATTTAAAATTTAAAATTTACAGGCAAAGTATTATTTTTTTGCTCAAGATAGCATTTTTTAGATTGTACGGAAAAATTACGTCGGATAAATTGTTCACTGTCAACGGATGTGTGATTGACCATGCACAATATAGCGATACCCATGTTAGTTCTTTGCATGTACAAAACAGCTAAGCCAAGAAAGACCATTAAGGTCAAAACCAGACGAAACGAAAATATAAAACTTGGTGCTAAAATTTTTGTTTACTTAAACAGCATTTTAATTAATCTTTATTTCATTTTACTTGAATACATTTTCTGTGTAATAATTAAATTTTGAAGATTTTTAAAATTTCATTTATCTTTTATAGACATTTATTTTTGATAAAAATCGTTCAAAAATTAAGTGATTTATCAAGTACATGTTTCATAATCAACAAAGCTTTGCCAAGTGCTTTCTAATTACATATTAAATAAAACACGTTTAAAGTGATGTGATGTTTTATTTTAAATCAAAAATTTAAATTCAATTAAAATTAACAGTAAAATAATAGTTTTTTTTCCTTTTCATGCTTTTGATAGAATCCACTTATTAGTAAAACTTTTAAAGATTACGATTAAAATTGATTAATAAATGATGTCAAAAGGGTTAAATTACTTGAGCTTGGTAAGTTCTTCTACTTTATTTTAGTTTGATATATTTAGTGTCTCTATTACTTTATTTATATATTTGTAACTTTAGTCAAGATATTTCCTTTTTATTTCATTATTTTTATTTATTTTTTAAATAAAGATAATTTTGTTCTTTTAGCAGCTGCTTTTCAATTTTTATTTCAATTATTTGATTTTTTTTATTAACAACTTTAATTTTTAACATATTATATAAAATAAAAATTTTCAACAAATTCAAAAAGCAAAAATAAAACAAGACAAAAATTCTTCTGAACAATACTTTTTTTTAGACTAGGAAAACTATAGAAAAATTAAAAAATTAAATTTTGAATGTCAGTGTGAGTGAAAAGTTTTTTAGTGAATCAAAATCAAAATCATTAAAATCTTTAAAAGAAAAATGAAATTTAACTTTTATTTGTAAAATTTATTTTCC
The DNA here is from genome assembly GCA_019054805.1 of Brachionus manjavacas. Lineage (NCBI taxonomy): Eukaryota > Metazoa > Rotifera > Eurotatoria > Ploima > Brachionidae > Brachionus > Brachionus manjavacas. The sequence goes on along the minus strand of JAHQIY010000011.1, from coordinate 2,701,105 downwards.
ATTTTAAATAATTTCAAAAATTTTATTTTTTATTTTTGGTTAACTCTAAAATAATTCTTTTAATAAATTTATTAATTTCAGGGATATTAATGCTTTGAAGGATTAGAAAAAAAGAAATTAAAGTCTTTTTTTTGGTTTAAAAATTTAAAGAAAAAAATTTTTATATTCAGAGGTAAACTGCTTAGTTCACTTAACTTTTTTCACTTATCATTTTAAATACTGTCAAACAAAAAATGGAGTTTTAATCTAAAAATACTTGGAAATTTATATAAATCTTTAGTCGGATCAATTTTAGACTATTCTTTTCCTTGCTTGAATTAATTTTCAGAAAATAATATCAAAAAACTACAAGCAATTCAGAATACAGCAGTCAGATCCAGACTTGCGCTAAGGTAAAAAAAAGTCATTTAAAAGTCTTTTCAAAATTTTTAGCTTTTACAAATTTTGACTTGAATTACTAACAGTTTGGAATCGACTTTTTTAGTTGAGTGGAATACAAAGAAAATTTCGAATCAAGATATATTGAATACCCAACACCATTGTTTAATTGCTACATTACTAATTTTTTTTATCCTGAAGTTTCAACTATGTAAACATGTGTCACATGTAGCAACCTTTTTCAATAAATGTCTTTTAAAATTTTATTTTAGCTTATTTACTTTATTTTGATTTTTTATTATTATTTTAAATTATTCTGAAGGAGCTCTAGCTCAGTACAGGAAACAGATAAATAAATTTTAAAAAAATTGGCACTATTGAAAAATATTTTAACATCATTTTTTTATTAATCAATGTTTCAAATTTGATATTTGATTGTTTTATTTTTTATTTTGAAGCAGAAAAATAATTTTTATGTCATCAAAATTTTTTTTTGTTTGAATTACAAAATGTATCCAATGTTGAAATAACATTGAAAAATTGCGATGTTTCAAAAATATTTTAGTCTCAATAAAAAAATAATTTTAAGTTAATATTGCAAGCAATTTCAGATTTGAAATTAAAAACTTTAGTGAAATAGAATGAGTTTAATTTTTATTTTAAAATCTGAAAAAAATATTGAAATTTCTTTTTAAATTTTTAAAGGCTACTATTTAATTCAGTATCTAATAATAATTATTTAGTACCTAATTTTGATAATATCTATTTTATTTTATTTGCACCTAATTTATTTAATCAATATCTAAACTAATTGATAAGTATCTAATTTAATACATTGAGTATCAAATCAACATATGTAATTTTGATAAATTAATCAATTAATATGATCGATTTTTTATAAAAATTTGTCACACTAAAACTAAAATTTTTGAAAAAACATTACAAAATTTTAAAATGAGTGATTCAGAATCTTCTTCAACTTCAATTCTTCGACCTGCTACACAAAATCAGCCAGGTTTGGATACTGACGACGAAATAGACAGCATCGTAGTCGATCTAAAACCTAAGCGGGGCAAATCAAAAGTTTACGATAAGTTTCAACGCTATGCTTCTTATCAAGAAGCATTAAAGGTAATCCAAGATAAAAATATTTATAAGGTAATACAAGATAATGATATTTTGTTTGAGGATACATTTTGGGGAAAAAAAACCTAAAATTAGGTAAGGGAACTAACAGTAATAAACAGTTCTACAAATGCAAGAATTAAAAAAGACAATGCGTTGGTTAAGAGATCACCTTAATGAAGTTTATGTTGAAGTCGATGCGATCCAACTCAACAACTTTATTCGACAACAAAAAAAGAAAAAAGCTGATTTTATAAAGGTAGATTTAGCCGGGCTTAAGAATAGGGTTGAAAGTAAAAGTCAAATTCCAGACAATGATGACGAGTTGTTCACAGTCTCTAGCTGGTCTATTACACCAGAAAAAATAGACTTCAAAGTATTTTTCACTACAAAAAGGCTAATCTCGAATACTCAAAAAGCGAACCATTTAGCCGCGGATGCAACATATAAACTAACATAGCTCAATTATCCAGTGCTGATGTGTGGCTCGACTGACAAAAATAAAAGTTTTCATCCTTTCGGAGTTATGCTCTCAAAACACGAAACACACGAAGAATTCGCTTTTCGTTTTCAATCAATCAAAGACTTTTCACAAAAACTATTCAATCATCAATTCAATGTACACGTATTGTTAGCGGATGCGGCGATGGCTATAACAAATGGATTTATTTCAGTATTTGGACACGTAAAAAAACGAATCGTTTGCTGGGCTCATGTTGAGAGAAATACTCAAACAAACTCGATTTAAATACTTTTCCTGGATTAAATCTAAATATCGAAGCGAATGCAAAACGTGGACGACGTAAACAAGCTACAGCCGCTCTGGTTCCAAGAGTTTTGACTGGACCAATTAATCCATTAATGATTACTCAAGAAAATATCGAACTCATCGATTCATCAAGTTCAAATACCACGGTCAATCAATCCAACCAAGTCTCAACTTCACATGAAGAAGAATCGAATATACCTCCTGGCACTTCTAGAATTGTTATTATTCCATTGTCAAATGTGAATACTAATAAAAAACCAAGAGGAAGACCACCTAAAAATCGCAATGAAGTTAATGAACAAACCGTTGAGAATCCAAGCAACCGAAGAAAAATTTCGAAAAACAAATAAACAAATAAATTAAGCTCTTTAATAGAGCCGTTTAATTTTTTTCTCACATATTTATTTATTTTTTTTTTACTTGAGTGTGATATTTTATATTTTATTTGATACTATGAAATTTATTAGATATTTTTTTTTATTTTTATTAGATATAGATTAAAATAAATTAGATACTAAAATAATTTGTAGCCATTTCTAAATAATTCATTTTTTTATTTTTTCCCGAGCAAATGCTCATTCAAAATAAAAATACATGAAAAAACTAAAATAAAGTTAAATAATATAAGATTAAATAAATAAAAAGAATAAAAATGAGCATTAAAAAGAAAAAAAAATAGATAAATAATTCTTTTTGATTAAATTTTTATATTTAATCATTAAAAAACTGGATCTAGTCGTTTAGGTGAACCATAGTTCACTTATTATCCGAAATAATTTGTTCTCAAGTTTTGTGAACTATAGGTTCACCAAATTTTTTTGTTTAGAATATAATAAGACGAAAGATTTTTAGATTATGCGAACAAATTGAATAAAGCTCAAAATTAAATAGAATGCCTTATTCTCGAAACTGATATAAAAATTAATTTAATAGTTTTTTTAGTTTTTTTTTTTGGAGGAGCTTTAGAAATAGCATTTGCTATGATCTGGTTGACTTGGTATTACTCTTTCCATAATCCTAAATACCAAAATGCGTTCTTTTCTTAAATCTTTGCCTTTCAGCATGAATAATAAAAACTAAAGAAAATTAGAATAAATTGTTCACCCTTTAAGTATTTGACTTTGGAGGACAAAGATTCATCTATTTAGCAAAATTAACCTACTCCGCCAAACTTTAAATTTTCTATGTAATTATTTTTTCTATCTTATTTTTTATCATTACATTAGCTTTTTTAAATTAGGTGAACTAAAAGTTCATAAAACCTAAGTACATGAATCGTTCCAGTAACAGGTGAACCATAGTTAACCTCACTGACAAAAACCCGAAAAATTTTGTCTTCATCTTATAAAATTTTGACTTTGGTGATAATTTACTTTCGTTTGGTGCTTTTTACTACAAATACTACAAATATTATCTTAAGGATCATCATATCACAAACCTAAAGTCAAAATTCATAGAAAAATACCAAGTTTTTCATGCTTGCAATATTAACTTAAAATTATTTTTTTATTTGAAACTCAAAAAAATATTTGAAACATCGCACTTTTTCAATGTTATTTCAACATTGGATACATTTTGTAATTCAAATACAAAAAATTAAACCAATATAACTCAAAATAAAAAAATTTGCAAATTATCATTAAAAAAATTTTTTAACAAAAATTTTGGAAAAAAAATTCAAAAAATTTATGCTTTCTGCTTGGACTTAAAAATTGTTAAATTTTTGATCAAAAAAAAATCGTTTATCGTTCAAGAGATTGTTTAATCAAGCGACGGTAAAGTTTGAAGGAAAAACTGTAGAAAAATACATTTTATTTTTATATATCTCCTTCTGCATTTAAAAAATGTTATTATTATTATTAAATTGAAAAAAATTTTCAATTAATTTTTTGATTTTAGAATATTTTGCTTTAATTTAATTTTTTTGCTTCAAACTTCACTGTCGCTTTAATCAAGAATTAAAAAATAATTTTTAATTAAAAAAAAGAATAAAGAACCTACATTTATCTAAAAATACCAAATGAAAAAATCTTCCTTTTTCGAAAGATTTTTTAAAAAATTTCTTTAATCTTTATTAAAAGTTAAATTAAAACATAATTTGATGTTTTCAATTTTAGCTATTGAATCTTTTTTCGAATGACTTGAAGCTAAATTAGTTTGAAAAAAATGTCTAAGAGTCATTTAAAAGCATATTGCTAAACTAGCTGTCGACTACTCTTATTTGAAGTCGTCGAATGGTCTCATAAAAACACTTGCTTTCTTAAATATATTATTTTTTGATTGCTTATTTAGAAAGAACGTGCTTTTATAATAGTTTTGTAACAAAAAAAATTGCAAATAAAAGACCCAAGCTTTTCTTGTAGTTCTAATAGAAAAATTTCAAATTTAAAAAATAATTTTCAAAAATTTTAGTAAAATGAGACTGGAAAATGAAGTTCAGTGCCAGAAATTGAATTGTAAAAGTCAGAGTAATGGCGAGGTGTTGGCAAGCGAAAATGGAAAATGCGTTGCAAAATGTCTAGAATGCGACATTTCAATGTGTACACCATGTCTTTTAGAGCATCAACTAATAACTTCAAATTTAAGCCACAAATTGATAAGTTTGGTCTCACCAGCGAAGACAAGCAAATTGTCGGAAAAAGATGACGATTCTTTACACGAGGAGATAAATGCAAAAATGAGCACAGAAATAGAGAAAACTTTTAATTTTTACATCCAAACTCTGCAAGAAAGAAAAGAATATTTGGTAAAGGAGTTGAACACCATCATTCAATTTGCGCTATTGAACCACAACCAGAACATAAACAAGCAGTTACAGGTGCAATTTCAGCTCGAGATGAAAAAGCAACAGATTGAAAAAGAGATTACAGATGAGTATGACTTGATGAATGGACACCAGAGCTCGAGCGAAAGCAGCGAGTCCGCATTGAAAAATAAGCTGAATTTTTTGAACGAGCTCAACAACCTGATCCTGGTCAATAATCAATTGATTTCACAGCTCAAATCAAACAATCCGCTCATGTCCATTGAGTTCATTTCGAACTATTCGGCCATTCAGACCTCAATTCGCAACACATTTGGCTACATCCGAATCAACCCTCAAACTCAGCAGCAACATCAACACCACCAGCAGCCACAACAGCCACAACAGCCACAACAGCATCAAGTGCTACCACAAGGTGCCGCAGCCAACAATTTCGGCAGCAACAAAACAGTGCCGAATCCATTGAACAGCGAGTTGAGCATTTCGTGTGACTTCAAGTCAAATGGTGCTCAGAGTCAAATGGCCTCGAGTGGCTCGCTCACTCAGCAAAATTTGTTCTCGAATAATTCCACATCGACAAATGTGTCCTCGTTGTCGTCGGCCTCGTCCACCTCTTCGTCTTCGTCCAGTTCGTCGAGCAATTTGACTTGCGATTTGGTCACTAGTCCAGTCTCGATTATGGTCAAGAAAAAAACAGATCAAAACAAAAGCACCCATGACCAAGAGGACAAAAGTCATCATCAAGAAGCACTGGTCGAAGAACAAGACCAAGAGACCGAGGATGACACCACTACTTTGAAGTTGAATCAACACCAGCAGCATCAACAGCAACACCAGGACACAATAACTCTATCGGCTGGCTCAAATTCATCCCAAAAGTCAACCAAATCTCTTGTGTCCAATTCGTCTATTTTGTCCAACAATTCTTCCAATTGTTCAGCACAACACCAAAACTCGGCAGCAATTAGTTTGGCCAATTTGTCCAATACAACCAAACATCCCTTGTCCTATTTGTACTCCAATTTTATTCAATCAAATCCTAAATTGAACAATTTCAACTTTTCAACTCAATGTTCAGACATGGACCAGCACCAGCAATCAAATGCATCCATGGCTGCTGCAACTGCTTCGGCCAATTCACTCAAAACATTTTCTTTGAACAATTTGAATCAAGCCTACACAAACAACAACAGCAACAATAGCACTTACTCTCATTTGACAAATGTTGGTGTTGGTAGTGGTAATGTGAGTGGTGGTGGTGTCAGTGGTGTTGGTTCGATGATGAATGGGGCTCATTTAACAAGCCAAATACAACTGCAACGCTCCAAGATGATCTATCATTGCAAATTTGGCGAGTTTGGCATCAACGACGGCCAATTCACAGAGCCATCAGGCGTGACCATAAACACAAACAATGACATCATTGTGGCAGACACAAACTCTCATCGCATTCAAATATTTGACAAGGACGGAAATTTCAAGTTCAAATTTGGCGAATGTGGCAAAAGAGATGGCCAATTGTTGTATCCAAACAGAGTGAGCATTGTGAAGCAAACCGGCGACATTGTGGTCACCGAACGCTCGCCCACTCACCAAATCCAAATCTACAACAAGTATGGCCAATTTTTGAGAAAATTCGGCGCCAACATTTTGCAGCATCCGCGTGGCGTGTGCGTGGACCACAAAGGCCGCATTGTGGTCGTCGAGTGCAAAGTAATGCGTGTCATCATATTTGACTTGTACGGCAATGCGCTCAACAAATTCAATTGTTCCAAATACTTGGAGTTTCCGAATGGCGTGTGCTGTTCGAATCCGACCGCGTCCAACAATTACCGCGAAGAGATTTACATCAGCGACAACAGGGCTCACTGCATCAAAGTCTTCGACTACAATGGAAACTTTATTCGGCAAATAGGCGCCGAGGGCATCACCAACTATCCGATCGGCGTCGGCATCAACTCAAACAACGAAATACTCGTGGCCGACAACCACAACAACTTCAATCTGACCGTGTTCACCCAAGACGGCAAATTGATCAATGCCCTAGAGTCCAAAGTCAAACATGCCCAATGCTTCGACGTAGGTCTCATGGACGACGGCTCAATTGTTCTCGCCAGCAAAGACTACCGCATCTATGTCTACAAGTACACTACGTCCACTCAAACATCACTTGGCCTCTCGTCAACAGCACCAATCCTTGACCAGCACCTAAATCCAACTTCCATTTCGCCCACATCGCTCACCACTCAAGCTCTCAACTTCAACAACTACGACCTCTTTTGCACCAGCCAAAACAAGTACACTCTCTTCAACACCGCTCAGTCAGACTCAAAGCTCGCCGCCTCTTCTCTCACTGCCCAGTTCATCGACCCTTTTGCCGATCTGATCAATGAGCCATCTGAAATTGCCACAAATTGCTTGAGCTTTAACAATTCGAATGAATCGCTTTTTTCTAATTTTTCTAAAGATAATTCAAACTTGAGTCAACTTTTAAATGGATTTTTGTACTAGATCGATTTTTGCCACTTATTTTATTCTTTGACTAAATTGTAAATCGAAATTTTTTGTTAATTTTTGTTAGCCTAGTTTAATTTTATGGTTATATGTCCTTTCTAAAGTGAACTCAATCTAATGGCAGCGTTAGGAAAAAAAATTTGTGCCTTATCTAATTCCGGATTTAAATTAAATTTTTTATTATGCTTAAATCGAGTTTATATTTTTTTTTGAAAATTAATTTTTTTCACGGTCGCTTTCAGACGCGTAGTTACTTGTTAAAAAATATTTTATTTTCTTTTTTTTTTTTTAATTATTCAAATTTGATATACTTCATTTTTTAATATGTTTTTTATCGTTGTATTTTGCGTTTTGAGATCTAATTTACAGTGATTCAAAATTTTTGCTGTTTTCATTTTGTTTGCTTTGTCGTTGATTTTAAAATATAATAAAATTATTTATCTCTATTATCGGTATAAAAAATTTATTCCCTCTCTCGTATCCTCTATATCGTTTGTGACAGTCCCACTCTAAATGTGTAAGTCATTGTCAGGAATTGGATGGCTTAGTAAAAGAAAAATTTCCATTTTTTATTTTCATAAGAAAATTAAAATAACAAACACTTCATTTGACCATCAGAACCTGATAAATATTTTTTATATTATGAACAGTGATAATCGACTTTCTTTTTCTTTAAACAACTAACGTGTAAAGTCTCGGTTTTAGACTTTAGGGATTTAAGCCAAGAAATAAATAAAACAATTTAATTTAGTCAAAAGTTTATTTAATGCAGTTTAGACCAAACTATTTCCAACTGAAACCCAGATTTCCCTTAGACCGGGTAAAAACTACAAACGAGATAGGCCACTTTCATCTCTTATTGTTCTCTGATGTAAATCTAAAAAATTAACACAAGATATACAGTACATCCAAAAACTAACTTCATCGCTTTCTTTTCCTTTCCTCTTCCTTTCCTCTTCCTTTCCTCTTCCTTTCCTCTTCCTTTCCTCTTCCTTTCCTCTTCCTTTCCTCTTCCTTTCCTCTTCCTTTCCTCTTCCTTTCCTCTTCCTTTCCTCTTCCTTTCCTCTTCCTTTCCTCTTCCTTTCCTCTTCCTTTCCTCTTCCTTTCCTCTTCCTTTCCTCTTCCTTTCCTCTTCCTTTCCTCTTCCTTTCCTCTTCCTTTCCTCTTCCTTTCCTCTTCCTTTCCTCTTCCTTTCCTCTTCCTTTCCTCTTCTTTAAAAGCATCTTCATCAAAAGAATAAGTGAGGAAGAAGAGAGGAAGAGGAAAGGAAGAGAAGAGGAAAGAAATCGATGAAGTTAGTTTTAGGATGTACTGTAGAGAAAGAATTACCAACTTATCAATTTCGATTAACTTCATCAAAAAAGGCATTTAATTATTCAACAGATTCTGAATCAGATAAATCAATTGATTCCAATATAAGGAAGGCAAATGTCGAACCAGTCGATCCATATGTCATGTAAAAAGGATAAAACTAAAATCAATCAGACGTGAAAATTTTAAAGAATTAATAAATATTTCTGAAGATTAATTTTGTGTGGATCTAATATTGGAGGGTTTGTGAAGTTCAGTACAAAAGAACAGAACAAAGTATTAAAAAATTTAATAACTTTTTATCTAAAAGTTTGAAATAAATTCTGTAAAATCAGCATGGTTCAACATTCAAAGTTGCATAAACTGTAAAAGTCTGCTAATGGTGTGCAGAATCTCTGCAAAATGCACCACGCTCGATTATATTGAAATTTAATTTCTGCATAACTCTGCAAATTTAGCAGGCTTTGATATTTGATGCAACTTTGAATATTGAACCATGCTGGTTTTACAGAATTAAGTTTAAACCTTTAGAAAAAAAGTTATTCAATTTTTTTACATTTTGTACTAAATTTCACAAAACCATATTAGAGATGGACAAAATAAATTTTTTTCCTAGGAAAATTTCTAATAGGTAGATTTTCTTAAATTTTATGACAAGAAAGAATATTATCTAAGATTTCTTAAAATAAATTCGAAAAATCTGTATTTTCCATTTTTTTAAATCCCATCTCACTTTGTTTCTATGCCTAAGGACAAAAATTTTGTAATCACTTTTAAGATCGTCAATAGAAAAAGCAATGCCCCGTTTAACAAACTCAGAAATCTAGACCAACACCTGAAACTAAACCAATAAAATATTCTTTCTGATTGGTTTAAACGATATAATAAATTTATGAACAGAGACTCAGCAAAAATTTAAAGTGAAAAAATGCTTCAATTTATTAAGTGGTTCGAGGGAGCAAAAGCAGCTTTTCTAATTAAAGAATTTTATGTCTTCGAAAAATACAAGATACAGTGCTGCTACGATACCTTGAATTCACCATTTTTTACGTAAATTATGGTAAATTCACGATATTTTACCATATTTACCGTAAAATATGGTAATGTAAAAAGGGGTATTTTTCGTAAGAAAGAATATTAAAGTGTCATTTATTTTGATTAAACGTCAATTATAAAAAAATAAAATTGTCATTTATTTATATTATTTTGTCAACAAAAAAATTAGTCAATTAAATGTATGAATCGTAAATTAAAAGTATTAGTTGTCATTTTAAGTAATTAGGTATCACATAAAAAAATTTAATGTCAATAAAAAAAACATTTAAATCAAAAAAAAAATTAAGAAAATATTTTCAACTATTTCAAAACTAAAGCTTTTGACTGCTTTTTTGGACGTCCTACTCCTCTTAATTTTCCTAATGGAATGTCGCAAACTTCAGCTGGAAAGGACTCGAATAATCCTTGGCTAAATGCAACACAAATTATATGCTTGCACATATAATGTTTGTGCCAAGACGGACAATCAGGTGTATTTTCCATTAAGGAACACCATTTATGAAGTTCACCTAAATCTCTAATTTTTATTTTTTTTGTTTTTTCCTTATAATAATTAACGAAATTTCGTATTTGAAGCTCTGAAGGTAATGGTTTTGATAAAAAATGCTGTATATTTTGTGCACCTTGGACATTTTTTTCTAGTAATGTTTCAATCTCTTATTTAATCACCTTTGCAATCCCGACTGATTGATTACTATGAACATGATCATCTATAGATAGATTTATTGTAACTTCCATTGTATTTATATGTGGAACTATTTGAAGACGTTTTGGGCATTTGTATCTTTTTGACATCGAACAATAATATATCTAATTTTTCGTCCATTAAAAATAATCATAAATATAATCATAATAACCATAAAAAATCTTTAAACAAAGGATAGATTAATGGGTTGTTGTTGATAACGGCAAAATTGGAGTATCTGGTGTTGAGGTTTTGTAGTCGTTCTTCTACGTATTCAATGTTTGTGAGAGCTTTCATGTCTTCGGTTGGAGTTAAATTTGGTAAACGAAATATTTTTTTTAAAGCAGTATTTTGAATCGATTGTAATTTTTTGATTTTTGAAGTTTAGACAAAATTATTGAAGAATAGTCAATTATTGAACGAATCAGAGCAAAGAACATTTGGGTTAATGTTGATTGTTTCAGTCCCCAGGTTTTGTGTGACAATATTTTTATTAAATTGAGTCTGCTTAAACATTTATTTTTTATGTTTTTAATTTGATATTTGAAGGTTAATTGTTTGTCGAATGTTATTCCGAGGAATGTGGGATCAACTTTGTGATTTATTTTTCCGTCAAATAGCCTTACGTCGAGTAAGTTTGATTCATCCTTCGTGTCCTTTGAAAAAATGATAAAGTTGCATTTTTTTGTTGTTTTTTATGTGCTTTTTATGAGTTTAAATAACAGATTCTTTGAGTAAACTGATCTAATTTGTTATTGACATATAATCATTTTTAGTGACACTTAGTGTTTAAAATGACACTTAATACATTTAATTGACATTTAATATATTAGATGACAATTCATATATTTAAATGACACTTAATTTTTTGAATGAAAATTAATACATTTAATTAACATTATTTTAAATGACGTTTAATCAAAATAAATGACGATTTAATATGCGGCCTTTTCGTAAAATAACGATAATTATCGGAAAATACCGATAATTATTGTAAAATTCAGTGAGAAAAAAAATTTCCAAAATTTCTCGAAAAAAACCGATTTTCATGAATAAAATTTTTTTTTATGAATTTTTGAAAAGGAAAAAAAAAAAATTTGATTGAATTTTGTGACAAAAATTGACGCAAATTTCAGTTAATTTTTGTAAAAAAAAGGTCAAAAATGGTAAAAATTCAACAAAAAAGAAAAAAATGGATTTTTTATTATTTAATTCAATTTTTTTTAAACAAATTACGAGTTTTAATATTCAAACATTATTTCCAAAATAAATTTTATTTCTAGCTTTTTTTGCTTTTAAGCTGTTGGCTGCCTTTTCCCAAGCTTCTTTGAATGTGGATCCTATTTTAAAAGCCCAGCTGTTGGAATAAATTTTACAAGCCCAGCTTTTTAAAAAAATTTAAATCTTTAAAAGAGTATTTTTTTTTTTAGTTTAAAAGCACAAAAAAATTAATTTTTGATTAAAGAAATGGACTGAAAAAAAAAGGCTTCTTCACTTCTTCAGAGCCTTCTTTTAAAATAAAGAAAAGATTGAGAATTACTTTAAGTAGTAGTGTAATCCGAAAATATAGACATAAACTAGATAATTTATTTTCATCCAAAAATATATTTATTGTTTAAAAAAAAATATAATTTTTTAAAAGGATATCGTTATCGTCAGCTTAAATGCAAAAAAAGCTTAAAAAAAAAATTTTAGAAATAATGTTTAATTAATATTCGTAATTTGTTTAAAAAAAATTGAATTAAACAATAAAAAATCCATTTTTTTCTTTTTTGTTGAATTTTTACCATTTTTTTTTCTTTTTTTACAAAAATAGAAAAAGAAAAAAAAAATTGAAAAGAACACACCAAAATATAAGCAGACGTAAGCCAAAAGTAAGGAAAAAAAGCACAAGTAAGCCAAAATAAAATAAAAAGCACGCAGTTTTTGTCAAATGGACTCAAATTTTTTGCTTGAAACAAACTGGCCAACGTTTGGACAGGGTACCGTATCTGGGCATTCAAAAACTTTGCATGAATGGTGCGGTAATATTTCGAAATTCGTCCTCGAGCTTTCAAATCATGTGAAACATCTAGAGGAAAGAGAAATTGAAAAAGACATTGAAATAAACAAACTGAAATCTGAATTGGCAGCAGCAAATAAAACAGCAAACTCATCCAACATCAGTAGTCAGTGGGTTCAAGTTGTAAAACAAGGGACAAAAAATGCAAAAAAACCAGGCGACCAGATAGCTGTAGCAAATGCAACCATCAGCTAAATGAATAAAAGAATCAAAAGAAAAAAAAATGTGATCATTTATGGTGTGCCAGAATCAAAGAAAGAGATTCTAACAGACAGGAGGGCAAAAGATGAAGAAAAAATCAAACAAATTTTGACCACTATTGGAAATGGTGATGTCAAGCAAGCGTAATCAAGACGCTTGAGATCGAAAGACCAAAGTAAACCAGGCCCAATTCTTGTAGAACTCAAAGAAGAAGCAAAAAGAAATCCACTACTCCTAGCAGCCAAAAAGTTGCGAGATTCAAATAATTTCAAATCTATTTATCTTAGTCCAGATTTGACTGAAACCGAGACTTAGACAGCTTTAGACTATGAATTGAGGAAACAAAGAAACGAAGCAAATAATGGTCTTTCACAAGACTCGCCCTTTCGATATGGCATCCGTGGAAATCAGATCGTCAAATTCAAGAAGCAATAATCGTTCATCAAAAGCGTCATCACGTGTGGATAATCTCGAATCTTTAAAATGTATGTATTTAAATGCTACTTCCTTGGACAATAAACTTGATGAATTCAGTGTTGTTATTGAAACATATAGCCCACAAATTGTGGCAGTTAGTGAGACTTGGTTTAAGAGCAACTCAAATGAAAACATTAAAGGATACAATTTGTACAGAAAGGATAGAAGTGATGGACGCAGAGGCGGGGGTGTATGTCTCTACATTGATGAAAATATCGATTCATTTGAATTAAATGATGCAGGTTTTAATTTAAGTAAAATAGAACAAATTTGGGTAGTTGTTAACTTTAATTGTGAAAAGTATTTAGTTGGCTGTCTTTATTAGCCAAACGATTTTGTTGATATGAACGATTTTGATTTAGTCTTCAAACAGGCTAAAGACTATGTGGATGAAAGAGGTTTTAAGGATATTCTAATAATGGGTGACTTTAACTTTCCATCAATCATCTGGTCAAATGGCTGTGTTTCAGAAATCTTAAACGAAAATGGCATCGAACATAAATTCAGCGAGACGCTAAGCGACACTTTTTTATATCAGCATGTAAATGTTCCAACATTTCAAATGTCAAACGAAAAAGCTGTCAAACTTTTGAATTTGATTTTCACGACTCAGTCTGGCAGTGTGTATGCAATAGATACAAAATTTTTGCTTGGTAACATTAATAAAGGACATCTGGTTATCTTTTTCAATTTTGTACTCAAAAACAAGGTTTGTAAGGAATCATATATTATTGAAAAATTTCTTTATAGTAAAGCTGACTTTGAAAAAATTTCTGATTTTTTATCAAATATCGATTGGGTGCACTTATTTGAGAATTTTAATATTCAGGAAATGTACAATGAGTTTATTTTCAATGTCAGCGAAGCTAGTAATCGATTCATTCCAGTGACGGATGGCTCTAAAAAGAAAAGTATCTCAAAACCTCGGATAAAAGATGATCTCAATATCTTAATTAGGAATAAGAAAAATCTTAGATACAGGAACTGTTCATGTAACTGGAAGGATATGAATCTTTATAATGATTACAAAAGTATCTGTAAATTAGTTTCTTCGGAAATAAAAAGAGCCAGACTAACTTATGAACAAAATTTAGTAGATAAAGCTAAGAAGAATCCAAAATTATTATACAAATATCTAAATGATCAACAAGTAAACAGAGAATCAATCAAAGCATTAAAGAAGTCAAACAATGAATTAACGCAAGAACCGAAAGAGATATCAATGTAATAAAATAAATGTTTTCAAGATGTTTTGTTATTGAACAAGATGGGGAGCTTCCACCTTTTGTAGCTGAACTAAATGAAAACTGTTCAGAATATATTGACATTGAACCAAATGATATTAGTTATGAAGTGGTTTATAAAAAATTACAGGACCTTAATCAAAATAAATCATGTGGTGTAGACAAGCTTCATCCGCTATTGCTAAAAAACTGTGCAGAAGCCTTTATTGTTCCTTTAACTTTAATTTTCAGAAAGTCTTTATCTAATAGTAAGCTTCCAATACAATTCAGATCAACTAATATTACTCCATTGTTTAGAAAAGGTGATAAATCAACGGCCAGCAATTATCGTCCCGTGTCTTTAACTTCAATTCCGTGCAAAATAATGGAAAGCATAATAAGAACTAAAATGGAAGACTATCTTTATAAGAACAATATTATATCTAAAGAACAGCATGGATTTGTCAGGAAAAAGTCATGTACATCTAATCTTATGGAAACTCTAGATTTCATCTCAATGAGTCTAGACAAAAGTTTTCCTGTTGATGTAATTCTGCTAGATTTTGCGAAAGCATTTGATACTGTTCCGCACAGACGACTAATATCTAAATTGAAAGCGTATGGCTTTGATGGTCTGACACTAAAATGGATTGAGGCTTTTTTGAAAAATAGAAGACAACGAGTTGTTCAAGGTGAAATTTTGTCGGATTGGGTTGAGATTTTTAGCGGTGTACCACAAGGATCAGCGATTGGTCCACTTTTGTTCGTTTTGTATATCAATGATCTACCAAAAGGAATAAAGAATATTGTCAGAATGTATGCAGATGATACAAAAATATTCTCGCAAACGGTATCAGAAATATGCGCAGTGAAACTTCAATCAGATTTAGATTTAAGTTTCAAGTGGACTCAAGATTGGCTTCTTCTCTTCAACACATCAAAATGTGTGGTTATGCATTACGGTCATAAAAACAATGAATTCACTTATTCTATTAATGGTAAATAGTTATCAACGTCTGAAACCGAAAGAGATCTTGGAGTTATCTTCAATACAAATCTCAAATGGAAAAACCAAGTGATAGAGGCTACAAACAAAGCAAATCAAATGTTGGGTCGCATCAGGAAATCATTCGCTCGTTTTGATTGTAAGTTATTAAGATCATTGTATTTAACTTTTGTTCGTCCTCTTTTGGAATTTGCTGTGCCTGTATGGTCTCCATTTCTTAAGTCGGATTGTGAGAATCTTGAGAGGATTCAACGCAGAGCTACGAAATTTGTTTCTTCAATTAGAAACAAACCGTATGAAAGCAGATTGAAGGCTTTAAACATTCCAAATCTGGTGGAAAGAAGAAAAAGAGGTGATCTAATTCAATTATACAAGTTCATGCATGGAATAGAATTGGTTGAAAAAGCAACAATTTTAATGTCACCAAAATCCAAGGAAGAGGTCACTGCTTCAAATATCACAAAGAAATTTCGAGGCTCCAACATAGAGATAACTTTTTTTTCAACAGAACCGCTAACACATGGAACTCACTGCCAAATCAATTAGTTGAAGCCCCTAATGTTAACAGCTTTAAAGCAGGCATTGATTGCTGCTCATCCAGCAATCAATGCACACATCAGCTGTCATAGTGTGCCTTATCAGCACACTCGCTGGCTAGCCAGCTACAGTCAAAACTACAACTACTACTACTACTAAAATTAACTGAAATTTACGTCAATTTTTGTCACAAAATTCAATCAATTTTTTTTTTTTTTCCTTTTTCAAAAATTCATAAAAAAAAATTTTATTCATGAAAATCGGTTTTTTTCGAGAAATTTTGGAAATTTTTTTTTCACTGAATTTTACAATAATTATAGATAATTATCGGAAAATACCGATAACGATAATTATCGGTATTTTACAATAATTATCGTTATTTTACGAAAAATACCCCTTTTTACATTACCATATTTTACGGTAAATATGGTAAAATATCGTGAATTTACCATAATTTACGTAAAATATGGTGAATTCAAGGTATCGTAGCAGCACTGTAAAACACTCAATATCAAACGCTACTCTAACTATAGAATCAAATTATTACCTGATTTTTCTGATAGGCTTAATTTTGCTATCGTAAATAAGCTTAGAAGGCCGTTTCAGTTAGTTTGATTCTGGATTTCTTGTAAATAATTTCAACACTGATTTTATTTCATGGCTGGATTGCATAGCTTTAAAAAAAATGTTAAAAGGGAGTCTTTTGTCGAGTAATGCCTGGTAGACATACTTCAGTTTTATTGAAATAAAAGAAAAGCTTTATTGAAGCTATTGCAAATATAAAACTTTAATAGAAAAAATATTCTAGGTATTTATTATTTAATTATTAATTTTAAATAAAAAACTCAAATTATTTCAATTCCATCGTTTTTGATGAGGGTAGTATTTTTGTCAAACTTTTTTCTCAAATAGATTTTAGTATTGATGAGAATGATTCTGAAAAAATTACTGATCCGAAGAGCTATTCCAATCTATTCGCATCAGTTCGAATAGTTGTTAAATAATTTCTGAAAATCGAATATTCGAAAAATTCGATTTTTAAAAACATTAATAATATTCGAAGTATTTCGAATATTAAAATGTTCTACCATTCAGACTAATTTAATTTTTTTTAAAGAAATTTATGAATCTGCTTTTGAAGATGTAATTTTTATCAAGATAATGTAGAATCAAACATAACTGATGATAATTCCGACGATGGTTCCACAGAAGATATTAATAAACGAAATTACATTTAACTTAAATAGCTAAAATTTTTTATTAAAAAGATTTTATTTTTTTCTAAAAAGTTAAATAAGTCTTTAACATAAAAAATATAACAAATTAAATACATTTATTTTTTATTATACAAATAGTTTTTTTATATAAAGAAATTAATTTAAAAATAAATAGTTTAATTTTTTTCTAAATTGAATTTTTCGTAAGTTAAATAAAAATAATTCTCATTTAAATAGATTTTTTTTATATTTATAATTTTACATTAATTCTTATTCAATGCCCCATTATTAGATTTAGGTGGTCTACCTCTATTTTTTACTTGAACAAATTCTCGATCATTTTCGTCAAAATGAAGATTCAAAAGCTTAAAAATTTCGTCACAAAAAGTGCAATAGGTTGAGCGATTAGTTTGATAAGAAATTGAAATCGGCATTTGCGTACGTATAAATTCGTCTATCTCAGCCTTTGATATATTTACGTTATCTTCTAACGTTATCCAATTATCTGAGTTGGATTGGATGGCATAATAAAATATATTTTTGTTTATTTAAAATTTAAATTTATTTAAAGTCCAAGTAAGTTTTTTTATCAAACAATTAATTTGTGTATATAGAAAAAAAAATGTTTGCTTGCAAAAATAAATTTTTTAGGAAAGAATTTTTTTGTTTATTTGTTGCATAAATTTGTTAAAAAAAGATTATTTCTATTTATTAAAAAAATATTTCTATTTAACTTAAATAGTGAACCTTAATAAATTATATAACATATCAAAAAATGTTATTAACTGACGAGAATATTATTGGAATATTTAATGAGTTTCAAGAGCATAATTATAATAATGAAAAAGTAACAATGGTTAAAACAAGTCGAAAAAAATTATCAACAAATTCGTGTTGATAAAATTAAAGAGTACGATCTTACTAAAGTTGAACCATTAACTGAAAAAGTGGCAGAATAAGGAATAAATAAAGTACCAGTATATTATATTCGAGCTTAGAATCTTAACTTTTAAATGATATACTTTATATAGAGGCTTCATTTAAAAATAGTTGAAATATTTATCTTAGAAAAGGACCACACCTTTAATGTAAAAAACTCTAACAAAAATTCTTTAAATCAAACACGAATATTAATTAGACTTCATTTAATAGCTAATTCTTTATTCAATTTTTGTGTAAAATTTCAGGTCAATTTCTAACTTAGGTCGAAATATTTTTGAAAAAAACGATCATTTTACTGAATTTTCACTTTTTCAAAACATTATTGTGGATTTTGTTGTTTTTTTACAAACTCCTTTAAAAATCATCCGATGAATAGCTCATTTTAATCAAGATAAAATTCTTCACAAATTGATATATCATACTTGTATTCGAATTATCTTGTTCACCGAGAACAATTTTGGGTCAGGGTACGTGTTGCACCTGAGCATAGAGCATGCGAAAAAAAAAATCTAATAAACCATTTCTATTTTCGTTAATTAGAGACTTCAAAAAAATAAAATTTAAAGTCAAAGTCCAGACTTGACTTCAAAAAAATAAAGTTTAAAGTCAAAGGTCAGACTTGACTTCAAAAAAATAAAGTTTAAAGTCAAAATTTATGACTTTGACTTTTGACCAACTCTGTATGCCAGGCATTGACAGGCAGAGAACAGTTTTTTCTATTGCAACCATTTGAAATGTCCGTGGGGCCATGGCAACAACTCAGTGGCGTCTTTTTAGCAGTTAGGTTTTAAACACCAACGAATAACGCTGCGATGGCCTAGAGAGAATGGTGAAGAGGAAATTTTCATGAAAAACCTCGGCCACGTGCTTCGAACAGCTGCACTGACCGGCAAAAACAAAGACGAGGAACTCCTCACCCTTCTTAGAATCTACGGTTAAACGCCTCATTCTACTACCAAGGTAACAGAGCTCATATTCGATGAACTTAAAAAACTTGACGACTTGGCAAAAACGATTGACGAGAGAACCGAGATGCAAATGAAGAGGAAATATGATATCCGAATGAGGACACAAGAGCCTCAAATCAAAGTTGGAATGGGGGTCTTACTCAAAATTAAAAAGCCAGAAAGTCAGACTCTAATTGGGACCCCCAACCATACACAGTGACAACAATAAACGGAACGATGGTAACAGCTAGAAAGGAGTTATTGAAATTACAAGAAACGTGAGTTTCTTCAAGCCATATTACTCATAAAGCGACCTTGAAAGCGAGACCAGTGACCCAACTGAGAAAAATCGAAAAATCTCAAGTTGTAAAGTTTTACCAAGCCAAAGCTATAGCCAACAAAAGAAAATGGTTAAGCGTAGGGTTGGCAGACCTACCAGAGAATAAGCTTAGTGATTAGCCGAGGATCGAGCACAACACACTTTTCAAAACAACGAGACTCAACAGCCAAATCAATTACCAAGAAGATCTGAGAGATTGAAAGCCAAAGCTTGAGCTCAGAAAGCTGAGGGAAAATGTTGTGTAGCAACCACTAGAGTTTAATATGGTTTGCCCTCCAAAATAAAACCTTTTACTTATTTATAGATATAACTCTAACTTGTATTTAACACATCATCTTATTTTAATAAATACATTTGTAACGTAACCACCTTGACGCTATACATAAGCTTACCAAATCCGCTATATGTACATGCTATATACATCACTTAACTATCAATAATCTTAGTACAATTTTTTCGCTAGGCTCTTTCAATTTGCAGATATATGCATTTATCTACACTATTTACATCGGCACTAGAACGGCCGTTTTCAATATTTATTTTAGACTCAACTTAATAAAACCTTACAAACGAAGCTCCTGTTTATAATCCTTACCCTAAACATCACAAAATATTGAAAATTCTTTTTTAAACTCTAAAGTTAAATAAGATTTTAAAAATATCAAAAATTGGTTTGTTTTTTAAAAAAGTCATCAATGATTTAACTATCGATCATTCAACTCAAGGGCTAAATTCTAAATTTCTTAATTAAAGGTTAGTTTAATAAAAGAATTTTCAATAAATAATTTTTTTCAAATTTTTCAAATAAAAATCAAACTCGATCAGTTTCAATTTCAATTAAAAAAATTTTTGCACTATACAGTGGTGATTTGTAAAATTACCAAATTTTACAATTGTAATTTTAGGTAATTTTACGTAAAAACCCACGTGCCAAATCACCACTGTAAACAACAAAAAAAATTTTAATTTTCTTATTTGAAACTAAAAAAAAATAATAAATATCGCACTTTTTGAATTCTATTTCAACAGGAGATACATTTTGTAATTGAAACACAAAAAATATAACCAAATAATTAATTAAATTTTTTTTAAATCTTTTTCTTTTAACTTTTAACGAGAAGGTTAAATGATACACAGCTTTTTTGCTTTCTAAAATTTGAATAAAAAATAAAACTAGACTTTTTACGATTTTTATTGATTTTTAAAATAAAATTTAAAGAATAAAATCAATTGAATTCAAAAAAAAAGAATAAAAGGTCCATAATTTTAATTAAAGAAAGTCTGAGAAAATAATTCAGGTTAAAATAAATTCCAATTCAATAAAAATTCCAAATTGTCTAAAAAAAAATCCGCCAAAATCAACATCAATGCTTTTATTCATTTGGTCGGTCGACAATCAATTTAAATTGCATAGTACACAAACAAACCTAAAAAAATTAAATTATTTGAACTCTAAGCATCGAAATTTAAAAATGACAAACAAATTTTCAAGTCTTTTTTTTACATTTTTAATTTTTTAAAGTATTTATGGAAGTTTTATTACATAACAAAAATGATAATGAAGAAAAATTCCACATTAAAAAAAAAAAGATTAATTTTAAGATTAAATAATTTTTTGGATTAATAATATTTTAATAAAATGGATAAAATTCAATAAAAATTGGCTTAAAAAATACTAAATTCAACAAAATTATTATCTAGAACAAAAAAATTAATATAAAGAAATTCTGCTATTTGATTAAGTACTAATGGAAGAAGACACTCGAAATTATAAAACGCTACAAGTATAAAAATTCTTAAGAAAAAGGTGTGCTAGATTTATAAAATTCCATTCAAAATTGAAGCCAAATTGTTGACATTGCTATTAGATTGGCTATTGCTGCTGGACAAGTTTAAAAGAGAAGAAAATGAAGCATTCAGGTTATCAGTTTGGTCTGAGCTGATAGCGTTGGTGAACAGACTGGAAGCAAGATTATTCTGAAGATCGCATCCGGGCGCAGTCAAATTGAACAGATGCTCGTTGGCCAGATCGGCAAAAGGGTCGATGAACTGGGCAGTGAGAGAAGAGGCGGCGAGCTTTGAGTCTGACTGAGCGGTGTTGAAGAGAGTGTACTCGTTTTGGCTGGTGCAAAAGAGGTCGTAGTTGTTGAAGTTGAGAGCTTGAGTGGTGAGCGATGTGGGCGAAATGGAAGTTGGATTTAGGTGCTGGTCAAGGATTGGTGCTGTTGACGAGAGGCCAAGTGATGTTTGAGTGGACGTAGTGTACTTGTAGACATAGATGCGGTAGTCTTTGCTGGCGAGAACAATTGAGCCGTCGTCCATGAGACCTACGTCGAAGCATTGGGCATGTTTGACTTTGGACTCTAGGGCATTGATCAATTTGCCGTCTTGGGTGAACACGGTCAGATTGAAGTTGTTGTGGTTGTCGGCCACGAGTATTTCGTTGTTTGAGTTGATGCCGACGCCGATCGGATAGTTGGTGATGCCCTCGGCGCCTATTTGCCGAATAAAGTTTCCATTGTAGTCGAAGACTTTGATGCAGTGAGCCCTGTTGTCGCTGATGTAAATCTCTTCGCGGTAATTGTTGGACGCGGTCGGATTCGAACAGCACACGCCATTCGGAAACTCCAAGTATTTGGAACAATTGAATTTGTTGAGCACATTGCCGTACAAGTCAAATATGATGACACGCATTACTTTGCACTCGACGACCACAATGCGGCCTTTGTGGTCCACGCACACGCCACGCGGATGCTGCAAAATGTTGGCGCCGAATTTTCTCAAAAATTGGCCATACTTGTTGTAGATTTGGATTTGGTGAGTGGGCGAGCGTTCGGTGACCACAATGTCGCCGGTTTGCTTCACAATGCTCACTCTGTTTGGATACAACAATTGGCCATCTCTTTTGCCACATTCGCCAAATTTGAACTTGAAATTTCCGTCCTTGTCAAATATTTGAATGCGATGAGAGTTTGTGTCTGCCACAATGATGTCATTGTTTGTGTTTATGGTCACGCCTGATGGCTCTGTGAATTGGCCGTCGTTGATGCCAAACTCGCCAAATTTGCAATGATAGATCATCTTGGAGCGTTGCAGTTGTATTTGGCTTGTTAAATGAGCCCCATTCATCATCGAACCAACACCACTGACACCACCACCACTCACATTACCACTACCAACACCAACATTTGTCAAATGAGAGTAAGTGCTATTGTTGCTGTTGTTGTTTGTGTAGGCTTGATTCAAATTGTTCAAAGAAAATGTTTTGAGTGAATTGGCCGAAGCAGTTGCAGCAGCCATGGATGCATTTGATTGCTGGTGCTGGTCCATGTCTGAACATTGAGTTGAAAAGTTGAAATTGTTCAATTTAGGATTTGATTGAATAAAATTGGAGTACAAATAGGACAAGGGATGTTTGGTTGTATTGGACAAATTGGCCAAACTAATTGCTGCCGAGTTTTGGTGTTGTGCTGAACAATTGGAAGAATTGTTGGACAAAATAGACGAATTGGACACAAGAGATTTGGTTGACTTTTGGGATGAATTTGAGCCAGCCGATAGAGTTATTGTGTCCTGGTGTTGCTGTTGATGCTGCTGGTGTTGATTCAACTTCAAAGTAGTGGTGTCATCCTCGGTCTCTTGGTCTTGTTCTTCGACCAGTGCTTCTTGATGATGACTTTTGTCCTCTTGGTCATGGGTGCTTTTGTTTTGATCTGTTTTTTCTTGACCATAATCGAGACTGGACTAGTGACCAAATCGCAAGTCAAATTGCTCGACGAACTGGACGAAGACGAAGAGGTGGACGAGGCCGACGACAACGAGGACACATTTGTCGATGTGGAATTATTCGAGAACAAATTTTGCTGAGTGAGCGAGCCACTCGAGGCCATTTGACTCTGAGCACCATTTGACTTGAAGTCACACGAAATGCTCAACTCGCTGTTCAATGGATTCGGCACTGTTTTGTTGCTGCCGAAATTGTTGGCTGCGGCAGCTTGTGGTAGCACTTGATGCTGTTGTGGCTGTTGTGGCTGTTGTGGCTGTTGTGGCTGCTGGTGGTGTTGATGTTGCTGCTGAGTTTGAGGGTTGATTCGGATGTAGCCAAATGTGTTGCGAATTGAGGTCTGAATGGCCGAATAGTTCGAAATGAACTCAATGGACATGAGCGGATTGTTTGATTTGAGCTGTGAAATCAATTGGTTATTGACCAGGATCAGGTTGTTGAGCTCGTTCAAAAAATTCAGCTTATTTTTCAATGCGGACTCGCTGCTTTCGCTCGAGCTCTGGTGTCCATTCATCAAGTCATACTCATCTGTAATCTCTTTTTCAATCTGTTGCTTTTTCATCTCGAGCTGAAATTGCACCTGTAACTGCTTGTTTATGTTCTGGTTGTGGTTCAATAGCGCAAATTGAATGATGGTGTTCAACTCCTTTACCAAATATTCTTTTCTTTCCTTGAGCATTTGAATGTAAAAGTTAAAAGTTTTGTTTATTTCGCTTTCGATCTGAACCAATTTGGCATTTGTGGCTGTCGACTGGACATTGTGTTGCTGCTGTTGCTTCAGCTTATTGGCAAATATCTGATTGCTCAATTGGTATTGCTGCATCTGGTGCATTTGCTGCATTTGCAGATGCTCTCGTTCGCTTTGTCTGTCCTCTTCCTCAATCTGCCTGCGTCGGACTATCTCCGAGTCCGAAATGTCTTCCACTTTTGGCATATAGAACTTGTCTGTTATGACATTGTTGTTTATTTCGTTGGTGTACTCAATTTCATGAGCTTTTTTGTCTTCGAACAAATTGACCAATTTGTGGTTCATATTTTTGGCAGCGAATTGGTGCTCCAACACACAATTTGTACACATATTCAAATTGCAATCGGTGCATTTGGCAACTACCATTTTGTCTATGCTCGACTGGTCATCCTTTACTTCTTGTCCATCTGAACATTTTTCGCATTTGATTTCTTCCATTATCATCCTATTTTAGACGAAACACTTTTCTTCTCTTTTCTGTACAAAAATAAAAAATAATTACATCAAGTCGTAAGCTTAAATTTTATTTGAAAAAAAAAAAGAAATTTTTATGCTCAAATCATCAAGAAAAAAAATTAGAGAGTTTTTTTTTATATTTTGGTTTCTTAATTTTATTTAAGTTGCTTCTTGACTTCATTCATACTTATAAGCATGGTTTTGCTTGCTTAAATTTTATTTTTCCCCATTGTGTACAAGTCTTTGAAAGCATCCAAATTTGTCTAAGTGTGTTACAGTGTTTTTCAAAGCGTACATCGTTAACCATGGGATCGATTTTACAACTTTTTTTTCTAAACTTTAAATTTAACACTTGGCAGTGCTTTTTGTTAGTTCTAATGATTTTTAATTCAATTGAGTTGTGCAGATTTGATTCTAACTTTTTAATCTCATTTCAATGCATTACTCGATTTCGAAAAGCTAAACAAAGTGCTTGTCTCTATCACTGTCTCAGTCATGTTTAATTTTTCATTTCAAAAAATTCAAATCGCCAAGCCAAGCAACCAAGTTAGACTAGTTATATTTAAAAAAAAATTTTATAGCTTATATATTTGAATTTAAAGAAACTTATTTCATTTTACTATTTGACAAATATAATTTAAATAAGTACTTAGTACTAAATATTAACAATAATTGAAGTTAAGCTTTATTAAAAAAACAATAAAAATTCAATTGAAATTTGTCTTTTTTTTATTTAATTATGAAGTTGTGTTCTTTTTTGAAAATTTTGTTAATCTGAGAACATAACAAGATCTTTTTAGACAAAAAAAATGTTACTAATGGGTCTCTATAGTCATCTCACAGTCGATTCCTTATGAATATAAAACTTGAAAAACATACACTAAGTGTGTTGTTAGCTAAAAAAATTAAACCAAAAGTACCAAATTCTTTTTGTTCAGAAAACTAACTGAACAACATACACAAATACCTTCGAGTTATGTCTTCACTAACAGCATTGTTTTAGAATGATGACAGGTAGTCCGTAAATATAAACAATGAATTATCATTTTGTACTGAATTGGGTTTTGTGAAATTCAGCACAAAATGATAAAAAGAACAGAAAAAAATGTAAAAAAATTGAATAACTTTGTTTCTAAAAATTAGTTAAAATTAGTTCTCTGAATGCATTTCATAAACGCATTTCAGATGCTAAAAGTAATCTAGATAAATAGTTCGGTATAAAAATATATAAAACTAAATTTTGTTTAAAACATTTATCGTTACAATTAAAAAATGTGAAAAATGGCTTCCCAAAATATAAAAACTTTTCAGCATAACCCAAAGGCTTTTAAACAGAAATCACTGCAAAAGACAGTTTTGTATACCGAATAAAAACTTTTCGCAGAAAATTATTTAATCAAACAACTGGTAACTAAAATTTTTTTTTGTGATAAAAAAAATCTAATTAATTTATTAAAAGAAAATAAATTTACAGCTAATTTTGGACAAAAATTTTAATTCAAGGAATTCAATATTTATCTTGTTAATTTGATAAATAAATTTAAATCTTTTTAAATTTCAAAAAAATTATTTTTAAAATATGTGAGAATTTAAAGAATTTTTAATTAATTTTTCAATTTTTCAAAATAAAACTTTTGATATTTATCATACAAGGTATAGACAATATTAAATATCAAAGAGTAAAAGTCCTTTTAATATTTCATGTTAATTTTTTTTATTTAATCTCTACTCCTTATTTATTATTTTTTTATTTTTTAAAGAGTGATATTTAAATGAGCATCAATTAATTTGAACTATACAATGATAATTTTTAGCATTAACTATTATTAACGTTCATTAATTATATTAAACGTACATCAATTATTGTAAACAAGCATTAATTTTTTATTTGAGAATTATTAATATGAACTTAACATTAATTTTATAAATCAACATTAATTGACTAATTTGCTAACCTTTAGATGAAAAATTTTACGTAATAATATAAATTAAGGAAAAAAAATTTTTGAATAAGGATAATCAATTTAAATTTGACGAACCTGTTAGCACTAAAGAGATTATATCAGCCATAAATAGGTTAAAAGAGGAAGCAGCTTCGGGACCAGACCAAAATCATAATGGTCTGGTCCCGAAGCTGCTTCCTTTTGACCCTTATGTTAAAAAATTTACCGCAAAATATTCTAAAAGACATAATGTATCTTTTTAGTTTAAGTCTAAGAGTAGGTAAAATACCGAATGCATGGAAATCTGCTAACATTACTATAATACCTAAAAAGTCAATTTTAACACAAGACCCAGCTAACTACCGACCAATCAGTATGACAAGTTGTCTAGGAAAACTTTTAGAACGTATCGTTTACTCAAGATTATTTAATTATTTGGAACAAAACTCATTTCTAATTCAGGAGCAATCAGGTTTTAGAAAAAATAAATGAACCGCTGATAATCTCTTCTTCCTTATTCAAAAAATTGTAGAATCATTTAATAATAATAATAATAATAATAAAGAGCTACAGCAAGCAAGCTTGCGGAGATAGCTTACTCGGAAGCCATCTATGGTAGCTAATTGCACAAAAACCGAGAGATAAATTAAGGAACTACAATAAAAGTTACAGAGACGAAACTGAGATACAAGAAGAATACTAGAGATAATACAGATTGATGAGTTAAGTAGATTTAAAGTAATTCAAAAAAAAAAAAAATTTGTCATTAATCAGAAATTAATAAAAAATAAATTAAATAATTGTACAATAGTATAAAAAACTAATAAGAGATGAGCAACTTCATATATAGGTACAATTAATTAAGAAAAAAGAATTTATAGAGACATTACAGATATTACATAAGATTAAAGAGAACATTACAGGTAAAGAAAAAGATAAATAGAAAAAATTTACAGAAAAAATAGCTACAAAATTAACTTCCACTCATTTAATAGAAAAAAGAACGTTTGTTCCCTATTTTTTGATATCTCCAAAGCATTCGATAGGGTTTGGCATGATGGTCTTATTTATAAACAAATAAAAATGAACCTTCCCTCTTACCTAATACATTGGATTAATTCATTTTTAGACTCAAGATCATTTAAAGTAAATGCAAATGGTCACATAAGTGATGAATACCATATTACTGCAGGTGTTCCTCAAGGCTCCGTAATTAGTCCATTACTTTTTAGTATCTTAATCAATGATATTCCTAAAAGAAATAAAACAAATAGTGAATACTCTCTTCTTTTTGCTGATGACTTGGTCACATTTTATATTTTTAAGAAAAAAGTTAATCTAGAAAATAAGAAAAAAAAATACTAAGACGAATATGAAAAATGGCTTTTCAAGTGGAAGATGAAAATATCTGTTGAAAAGTCTTGCTTCATTGTCTTCACTAAATAAAATAAGGAAAATATTGACTAAAAATTAAAAATATATGAAAATAAAATTGAGAGTCAAAAGGAAATCAAGTTTTTAGGTATAAAATTTGATTCAAAATTAACCTTTACCCCAATGGAACTTGTCTGTTATGTTGTTGAACTTTATAACAATATCGTCAAACAAAATGTGGGGTCTTAATTATTGCACACTAGGAAACCTATATAAATCTTTAATCCGATCTAAAAATTGATTACTCTTCTCCGTGTCTAAATTCATTTTCGGAGACAAACATTAAAAAAATTCAAGTCTTACAAAACTCAGCAGTTCGTTTTATACTTAAATTAAAATATGATACTCCTTCCAATATTTTGCATCATTAGGCCTTTAATAACTTAAATTCCTAACTGTCTCGAATCGACTTTTTGAATTGAGCGAAGAGATGTAGCGGGAGGACTGCGTCATTCTGTTCCATTGGTTGTCAAGCTGGTTGATGAATATAAAGCGGGTTTTGAATCAAGGTATGTTGAATACCCGACTCCATTGTGTAATTGCTATCTTACTATTTTTTCTTTCTTTCCTGAACTGTTCAATACTTAAATTCTTTGCACATGTCACCTCTTACAATTTATCAATTTTTAATTGTCTTTTTATTATATTTTAACTTATTTTTAATTTTTATTTTATTTTTATTTTGTCTTGATTTTTATTTTATTTTTTTTTTAATCTGACACAGATAAAAAAAATAAATAATAATAATAGTAAGATTTTTAATTCTTTTGTTATAAAAAAAATTGGTAAAAGGATGCTCAAAAAGAGCATTTATTTTGAACCGAAATAAAACATTGAATTTCCTGTACTAAAAGGTACTATTCTTTAATTCTTTTATTCAAAGTCCCAAAGAGAGTATAAAATTCACTCCAAGTTATCTATTTTAATTAATTTCCTGAGTATTCAGAATCTTCAATTGGTAATATTAGAAGCATCAAAATTTAAATAAATCATAAAATGGCAAGTCAACGAGTAGCACAATACAATGGCGACACAAATACCGATTAATCAGAAGATATGGAAACAGAAATAATAAAAAAAAATCCGTAGGATTACAATATTTTTCTCCAAGCACAAATGATTCACTTGAATCAACAAATCGTGTAATTAAAGATGAAGATACTCTCCGTGATCGTTTGGTGATTTCTAGATTCAATGTTGTGGGACTTTCGATTGTGAAAAAATGGTCAATTGAACGCATCCCAACCACAGTCTATATTTATTGAAGATACAATTTTGTATATGGTGTGTTAGTATTCCAAAAAACAACGATTGGAAAAAAAGGACTTGCAGTTGTTCTGGAATCCTAAAATGGGATGTCAAAATGATTGAAGTACTGCAAATCACCACTTGAAGCCAAAAATGTAGAAATTGGTAGCAAACTTAAAAGAGGCAGGCCTGCAAAATTAAATATTTTTTGAAATTTTCTATTTTTCAAATTAAACATAAATTTAATATTTTAAAATTGGTTTTAAAAAAAATAATTTTTGTAAATTGTCATAATTCATTCATAATTTATTTGATTAATGAGTTACAAATTTATAACTTTCTTATCTAATATCAACAATTGATAACAAAAATGATAAAAGGTGTACAAATTTGATTAAATAATAATTAATTTACGACTTCATAATTAATTTAATTAAATTTTGAAACTTAAAAAACTTTGTCAATATATAATCTTAACTTTCAGTATCAAATCAGAAATAATTCAAACTCGAAAATAAGTCAAAAAGTGTGTCCAAAATGTAATCCTGATATGAAGAATCGTTAAGATTTTTTATTTCCGGAATGGTTGTACAGAAAATTTTTTTTTTTTTTTCTATTTTAATTAAAAAAAGTATCGTTTAATCAATTTAATTATATTTTTATCTTATTAGGTACATTACCACTAATTTTGTTCTACTTTTACAATAATAGTTATTTTTTTATTATATTTTTATAAACTAAATTTGTGGCGATTTAACCAAATTTGTTGTTCACAAGTATAAAGAGTCTTTTAAAATTATTTTGGTATTTGGGGTTGTAGATTGTGCATAGATTTTTTGGAATCTTTTAGTTGAAATAATCATTTTATCTATTTTTTTATTAAATAAATGTTTATTTTTTAAAGGTATGCATATTCACCCGTCAAATTGTCGTATGAAAATAAATAAAATCGTCATATGGATATTTAAATTAATGATTTTAATTCTTTAAAATAATAGTCATTTTTTTTAACACTAAAAAAAAGCATCAAACATTTTTTCATTTTTTAAAATTTAAAATTTAAAAAAAAATCAAAGTAACTTTACAGAGTAGGAACTTTATTTGAAGAAAAAGATAAAATCTACATAATTTAGCGAAGATACATTTATTTGAAAAATCTGTTCAAAAGAAAAGAGTATTAAACCCTTTTTTAAACGAGTCAAAATCACTCATCCGAGGCTTCTAGTGTTAGGTTTTTTAAACTTTTCAATCTATTTAGAATATTTAAAAAGTTAGCTAGCTTTTTTATACTGGAAGTTTTTAAAAAAATAATATTAACAAGATTTAATATTTCTTTAAATTATTAACATGATTTCTAGGATATTCAAAATTTGAAGTTAAATTTTTTAGTTTAAATTTTGTTTTATTTAAAACATTCATCAGTAATTGTTTTTTATCTCGTACAGATACTTTTAGAGATCGAACAAAAAATTTTTTTTTCAATTTTAACTATGACTTTTTTAAAACGGAGAAAAAACATTTCAAAATATGTTATAAAAATTTTGCTCATTTTTGTCGCTTTTGGACTGCTTGTAAATTACAAACCATCAGAACAAAGTATCAAAGATGGACTAGATTCTAATTGTGATAGAAATGGAGAATGGGAAACCATTGAACGTAGCTATTATTTCAAGCGTTCATCAGTTTTTTACTTTTATGATATTAATATAGTCCGTATTTATTACATGTCAAATAACCTAGAACGATCCAATTTTAATTTAAAAATTAAAGTTAATTATTTTAACAGATCGTTGGAGCAAACTTTGACACGTGAAAAAATTCATATAAAAGCTACTTGGGTTGGTTCTAAATTTCGATTTTCTACTCTCACTGCTAATTTCAGCCTTTCTAATACCTTGGGAATATTGGAAGAGGAGAATTTAGAAATTTTTGTTACAATAATTGACATGGACCAGTTTATCCGCATCAACAGTTCTTTAAAAGCCAAAGTTAAAATGATGAACTCAAATTTTATTACAAAAAAAAATTCTCTTGTTTGCAGCAAGTGTTTTTATTTAAATGAAAAGGAACATTATAGAGCTTTACAATGGTGGCTCGAAATTAATCTAAAAGCTGGTCATGATAAGATTCAATTTTGTATTCACTCAGCTGAAGAGAGTTTTAATCAATTAATTTCAAAGTACTCAAAATTTTTGATCACCAAGTCTCTTGAATGTCTTCCAAACCTACTTGCTGATCCCAAAAAGTCGAAATTTTTCAAATCTTACCAAGAACTAGGAGACCATCTGATTGAATTTGAAATAATGAACCAATTAATGGTAAATGAATGCTATTTGGACAATATTGATAAATACAAGTACATAACAGTGATTGATAATGATGAGACAATAATTCCACGAGCTGGTACACTAAGGGCTTTTCAAGAGAATTTAGTCTCGAGCTACCCGACCAACAGAGAATTTTTGACTGCAAAATGTAAGAGTGGTAAAATAGATTTGGTTAATTATCTGAAAAGTTTAAAATCAAAATTTGATATAAAGAGTCCAACAAGTTTCTATTTCAAACAAGGGTTTTATATCAAACATAAAATTGTTGATAAAATAATGAAACATTTGAGTGAATTTTTGGTTCATGATTTGACCAAGCTAAATCAAACAAAATTTGATTTTGAAATTTTGGTAAAAAATTCAACAGTTCAGACAAATGATTTTGAATTTGATTACAAATTCAAAATTGAGTCGAGATTTGATTATGAATATGCTAAAAAATTGGTATTTGTTTACCAGACCATTATCAAGCCTTTTTTAGAAGAAAATGGAAAAATATTACAAAAATTTAGTCAAAATGTAGACAGGTTTTTTATGATATCAGGTAAGGTTAACAATTTTGCTTGGGGAAAATCAATTCATGACACACGGCGCACCTTCGACATGACAGTTCATCATGCACTAGACTTTTTTGATAGACAAAAATCAGTTTTGTACAATGATCCATTTTATCTTGACGAGGCGAATGCCAAATATTTTACGGTAGACTACGATTATGGTCATCTATCGCATTTTAGATCGCGAATCCACTTTAAGTTTGAGCCTATGCCAATTAATTATTTACATGTAGACCTTAACTATTTTAATTGTTATTTTAAGCCTATATTACGAAAATTATCAGCTTATGAAGCCTAGTCCTGTAAAATTGAGGTGACCGGGACTTTCTTTAGAATCAAAGCTTTTAATCAAATTTGACAAGATTTTAAAGTATAAATTAAAATTCAAAAAAAAATTTTTTATTTTTTATTTTAATGCAATAAAAATATTTTTTTTTGATAAATATTTTTTTTTAAAGTTGAAAATTTGAAGCATTATTTAAGGATATTAAAAAGCATCTTTTTTTTGATCAGATCATTCAATTTGGTTGAAGTTTTGGTAAGATTTGAATAATTTTTGGATACAAAAAAACTCAAAAATCTTGGGTTTTTAGATTTGGGTTTATGCTAGGTTACCCAATTTTTCAATTTTTTTTTTCATCAGCTAATTTTTTCTAACTACTTACTTATTTTTACCAACATTTAAACTATTCTCTTTTATTTGTTCATTTTTATCGAGCTAAAGCTCTTCCAGATTAAAAAAAAAAAATTAAATTAAAAAATAGTAAAGAAGAATATTAAAATTTGAATAAGTAATAAAAATAGTTCCATGTTTTAGTAACGTAATCATGCGAATTGAGTGACATGTCTTTAAAATAGAGTACTCCATTTTAGTGACATCTAAAAAAAAGTGAACACATTTTAAACTATTATATAATAATAAAAAGCTACAGCAAGCGAGCTTGCGGAGATGACTTACTCGGAAGCCATCTATGGTAGCTAATTGCGCAAAAATCGAGAGATAAATTAAGGAACTACAATGAAAGTAACAGAGACGAAACTGATGTGATTAAGTAGATTAAAAGTAATTCAAAAAATTAGTCATGAATAAGAAAAAAATAAAAAATGAATTAAATAATGGTTCAATAGTATAAAAAAAAAAAAAAAAAATTAGCTAAATAAATGAAAGTTAAAAAGACTTAAATAGAAGTTAAGAAGACTTAATAGATTGTTACATGTGTTACAGCATTTATTTTTTTTTATTTTATTTTTTTATTTTTCCCTTCTTCCTTTCCCTCTTCTTCCTTTTCCTTTTTTTTTTTTTTTTTTTTTTAACATTTAATTAAATTTACAAATTTAAAATAAAGATAGGAAATTTCTAATATATAGTTACAAGAATGTATATAAAGAAAGGTTAGACGTTAACCAGTTTTGAAGTACAGGCCGACTTATAGGCATCGTAGTGGTTCTTGAATTGGTTAACCGAGGTCGATTCAGTAACTGGCGGGGGAAAAGCGTTCCACTCGTTGATGACCCTGTTGGTGAAAAAGTTTGCTCGCTGCTGACATTCTCCTGTGTCCCCTAATATTACCAGCTGGTCCTGCTTGCGAGAGAGAGTTGCAGTGTTCCATAGGTTTCACCCAGCATACAGCGTTGAATCCGATTAAAAAGTGTTAAAGCTTATATTAAATTCTTTAAAAAATGAAAATTGAATTAACTATGTTTTTTAAACTATGTTGTAGTCGGGCGTTTTTTTTTTTAACATTGGTCAAATTTATTCATTTTTTAAGACATGTCATTAAAATTGAACATTACTCTATTCTAAAACCAGTGCTCATTTTTTAGTAACATGTCACTAAATTCGGATAATTACGCTATTGATAAATTCTTATAAGAGGAAATGGAGAGGGATATTCGATAATTGAAGAATCATGATTCAACCCATTGGTACAAAATGGCTCGGCCCTGCTCTGGAATATTTTTAGTGGGATATCAAAAAATCAAAAAAGCAAAAATTTTAGTAACAAATTAATTTTTAATTTAATTTAATTACTTTGTTTAAAAATATTTTTAGCAAAAACTTAAAGTTTTGAATTTAATTTATTTCTAAAAAGTGCAAAATAAAAAAAGCGTGATTTTTTAATGAATTGGATTTTTAACTTTTGAAAAAACTAACAATTAATTTTAAATTTAGAGAGTCTTAGAGAAACTAGCTAAAAAAATTTGAAAAACTTTAAAATAAATCGCATTTTAGCTTAGCTCTGAAATATTGATTTTGCATTTTTGTGGCATTACTAATCTAAAAACTCGTGATTCAAACTCATATAAAGCTTAAATTATAATATTTCGAATGATAATTTTAGCAAAAAAATAAGAACTAGGAGAAGCGATAGCGAATAACAATGCAGTCTAGAAAAGAAGAATAATTTTGAATAATTTTAATAAAAGCAATTTATGTTTATAATTTTGAGTTAAATTTTTTAAAATATTTGAAATTGTAATTTGCCGCACATATAGAGGTAACAAAATTTATTTATTTTAACAATTTTTTTTAAATAAACCAAATAAAAAAATTAGATCTTTAAAGTTTACCTAGATTAAAAAATGCTGATACATGGTCTATAAAAATCAAAAAATAATTTCAAAGCTTTAAGTTGAAAATGAAGTTCGCCGAAAGACTAGCAGCACACATTACTCCGGAATGGAATTCTCAATACATCAAATATGATGCAAGTAAAACTAGGAGGAAAAAAAAATTTTAATTCAACTTTTTGCAGGAAATGAAAGAATTTTTGTATCAGTACGAACAAAGTGCTCCAGTCCAAGATGGTAAAAAATTGGTCGCTAAATCTAGACTCTGCTAATTTTGATTTTCAGATGAACATTTGCTTCAAAGATATTTTGCTCGGGCTGACGAAATCTTCTTCCAATTTTGCGACAAAGAACTCATCAAAATCAACACTTTTTTTGCTGGTAATAAAATCGTGATTTACTTTAATTTTTTTCTTAGTTAAATTTTTCAGAAAAATTGGCTGAGGCACAAAGAAAATTTGAGAACTTAAAAAGCGAGTTGAAAGATAACTACCATTTGATGAATAGGAAAACTGATCGATCTCTATTCAAGTCTTCGAAGCTAAAGGTTGACGAAGACGACGAAGCAGAAGAAACCAAGAATAAGCTTTTGGAGGACTCGAGTTTAAAAGACTCCGGTTCGGTCAGAAATCGTGGCCCCAAATCATCTGTGATTTCAAATGTGCTGAGCAATACTGGTGCTCATACCATTACCCAGCGTTTAATTGAGAAAAACCGAGAACGACAGCAAAAGAACAAGCAGTTTCGCAAGGAGAACGATCTCAAGCTGGCGTTCAGCGAATTTTATCTTTCTTTAATTCTACTTCAAAATTATCAGACTCTAAATTTTACAGGCTTTAGAAAAATTTTAAAAAAACACGATAAAATATTCAAAACAGATAGAGGAGCTGAATGGCACAAGACTTATGTGGAAACAGCGCCGTTTTATACAACTAAAAAAGTTGATACTTTTATCAATGATGTGGTTAATTTGTTCACCCAATATCTGGAGAATGGTGACCGTGAACGAGCCATGAAGCGATTGCGCGTTCCGCCATTTGAAGAAAAACAGAGCCCATGGACCACTTTCCGCCTAGGTCTTAGCATTGGAATGATTTTTGTTCTTCTACCGCTGGCACTGCTTCTGTGTAAGCTTTTAGTTTTTCAAACATTATCTTTACCTTTTTTATTAAGTAATTTTCACATATTCCTCTTACAATGAGTTGTCATTCAATTGGAAAATAGCCATAAAGCTGTACCGGAGTCCATTTTTTATCATAGTGCATATCTTTTTTATTGGAATTAATTCTTATGGATGGAGTCGTTCGGGTGTAAATCATGTTTTAATTTTTGAAATCGACCCTCGAAACCATCTCACATATCAACAGCTTTTAGAGGTACTTTTTTTTTAAATTTAATTTGAATGATAAAAAAAACAAGTTCCTCATAGTAAATATATTAGAATTTAAGTTGAAAAATATTTTATTCATTTAGTTTCTTGAATATTAAAGAGACTTAATATTTTTGCACAATATTTTTTAGTAAAAATTCCACAGAAATAGTAATAAACCAATAAATATATAAAAAAAACAATAAAATTAATAAACTAATAAATCTGAATTGATAGCTGAAGATATCGAATTTGAATTTTTTTTTATTTTTTAGGATTTAATGCAGATTTAACAATAAATAATGAAAAATCAACTAATTATTTTTGAAAATTTTGTTTTGAAAAATAGAAAAAAATAAACAAATTTTAGTGCGGTCACATAATTTTAAATAAAATAATTTATTCTTAACAATGCTAAACTTTGATTGCCTTTTTTGATTTTTTTTAAGAAACTTGTCAGAAAATTTGAAAATTCTAAAAAAAAAAGCTACTATAAAATTTTTATTTAATTACATATAATTAATGCCTATATTATTTTCATGCATTAAAAAGATAAAAAAACTGATGTTAGGTAAAATTTTATCTACAGAGCAGATTTGTATATATTGATGCAAACATAAAACATAAAAAAAATATTTATGCTTTACTTTAATTTAATTATTTAAATTAATTATCATTTATTTTTTTGATTTTAATATAAATTAGCCTTAGCTTGGTACAATAAATAATTAAATTTTTAATTTATTTAGTATATTGAGAGATTAAATCTAGGGTTCTCAAGAATGGTTTAATGACTACTTATTAGTCATTTTTTTTTTACATAAGATTTAAATTTAATTTTACAGTAACAATAAATAAAAGTGTTTTTGAGTTTATACAAAGATTTCATTAAATAAATAAAAAGGTTATTACTGATTTTGAAAAAAGTATTTATAGATATTTAAGGAAAAAAAATTGAAAAAGCCATAAGCGAATGAACCACAACGAATGGAGTTGATATTTTTTTCTAAAAATCTAAATAAATTACACCAGAATTTTTAGAATATGATGATAAATAATTTAAATTGAATTTTTTTTCTTTAAAGATTATGAATTTTGAAGAAAACAAATTAAAAGTATTTTTTTTAAATTTTCAAGTATAATTGTTAAATTTTATTTAATTTGCTGTGAATACATTAAACATGAATATTTTTAAATTATATTATAGACACATTTTACTTAGTTTGTCTTTGTTTAATTAAAAATAACCCTTTTTTTTAGTATTTTTGTTTTTTATTTTTAAAACCCCAAAGTTCGTCATCAAATATAAAAATATAAATTTTACTATTATCTGTTTTAGATGACCATTTGAAAAATCTATTCCTTTCAGCATTTTCTTTATTCTGGAAAAACAGATTCTTTATTAGACGTGCAATTCAAATTTTTTGCCATTTTTTATTTGTAATTTTGTTATTACAATTAACAGTATAATATTATATCCAAATAATCTACTGTTTGAATTTTAAATTTTAATTTATTATATGTATTTATTAACAAAAAAATTAAAAAAATCTAATAGAGTTAATTAAATAAATAAATCTAATAAAGCTTTTTATATTTTGTTCTGTTTGTAAATTTATTTATTTTTAAACAGATTTTCTTTAAAGTGTAAAGTTAAGATAATTTGTTCTGAAGTTAGAATAAAGGTTGTGAACTTTGATTTTTCTTATATATCTGGAACTTATTAGAGAAATTTAAAAAATGAGTTTTGGAAAATACATTAAAAGATTTCAATTTTTTTTAATAGCACCAATTTTTCTAATTTTCATTGATTGATTAAGAATTTCAATAATAAATATTAAAGAAAATTTAAGTGATATAGAAAGCTTTTTTTAAAGAATAAGATTATATAAACTTAATTGAATATGTGGCAATATTTTTTACTGTTTAACATTTTTCGATAAATCTTAGTTTGCATTGTGTTTAAAAATTGGAGAAATTTAGTTCTTTGAGCATAGTAAAATGCTGAATTGTACCAACTTGGCAGAGAAAAAACTAGACTAATTTAAAACAAATAAGAAATCAATATCAGAAATGATCAAAAAAAATAAAATCAATATAAATTAAAGCATTAAGCGTTCAAAAAAACCAACTAAGATCTTTCTTTAATATTTGGAACTAGATTCGTCATTTAATAGGAATAGATAAAAAAAAAATTATCTGGTTTTTGCTTTTTACCGTCTTCTTAAAAAATAGTCTTAAATGATTTTTGATAATAATCAATTAAATTTAATTCTCAACCAATATTCTATAATTTTTGAGTTTTTTACTAAATATTACTTGACTTGAGTCCTTTAGTGGTGTGGTCGTGGAATTTAGAAAAGTTTAATCAGAAATAGAAACTTGATAAATTAAAAACTTGAATAATAATTTAGAAAATTAAAGTAAAAAAAAAAAATTATTAACATTTAAAATTAATAATCGAAAAGTATCTTCCTTCTTTTTTTTCATTTTTTTTTTTTTATTTTTTTTTTACATCGCCTACCAGGCGTTCATTGAATAAATAATAATAATAATTAACAAATCTTTAAGGAAAATATTCTAAATATTTAAAATAATTTTTTCATATTAAATATTTGAGTTTTTTAGAAAGAGTTATTTTCAAATCAAATTTTAAATATTCATCTTTAAAAATAAGTATAAATAAGTATAATATCAAAATAATTTAATCGAACAGAAATTATAAAAAACGGTTTAAAAAATAGCATTAAAAAATTTTACCCTAGATAATATCTGAACAAACAAAACGTAAAATTTCATTTTTTTATATTGATATATTAGAAAATTCTGCTCCAAATTTAAAAATTTAAATTTGTGCAAAAAAAGTCAAACAATTAGTTAAGCTTTTATTTATTTTAAAAATTTAAAAGAAGATTTTTGATTGATATTTTTTTAAATTTTTAGCTTGGTTCTTTTCTGGGAACGTTCTGGTTTATAAGTGTGATATTGTTCATTATAAGCGCCTATTACAATCTAGACTTTTACATCTATCCACTTTCACTAGTTGTTTTTTTGCTCGTGTTTTTATTAAATCCGATACGTCGATTTCAGTTTTCATCAAGAAACTGGATTCTAGGAATTCTTTGGAAAATTTTTGCCGCACCATTTTACCCGGTTGCATTTGCTCACTTTTGGCTCGCAGATCAATTGACTAGTTTCGAATTTTTGTTCACAGATATTCAATTTTTTTCGTGTTGGTTTCTTTTTCAAGCTCAATGGGCTCCATTCAAAAGTAAAATTTTAACAAAAATTAAACATTCTGGTAAAAAAATTTTTTTAGAATTTTTTCCGGACTCACCTTGTATTCCAGCAAATAACAGGAATTTGTCCTGCACTTTCAATGTCATATCTCTTTTGTTAATGTGCTTGCCGTCATGGCTCAGATTTATGCAGTGCTTGCGGCGTTTTAAAGACACGTCCCATGCATTTCCACATTTGGTGAATGCGTTAAAGTACGCGACCACTTTTTTCGATGTTGGTGCTCTTTCTTTAAAGTACCATTTTTCATACATGTACGAATCAGACTGGGAGAGTCCTTTCTTTTACATTTGGCTGATTGTTAAATTTGTTGCCACTTGCTACAAGCTTGTCTGGGACTTCAAAATGGACTGGGGATTTTTCGACAAAAATGCTGGCGAAAACAAATTTTTGAGAGAAGTTATTGTTTATTCATCCAAAAATTACTACTACTTTGCCATAGTGCAGAATTTCTTGATCAGATTTTTGTGGTTGGTGAGACTTTACGACATTGGTCTTAAAGGTGAGACCTACAAGGATCTTGTCACAACAATGCTTGGATTTTTTGAAGTTTTTCGAAGATTTGTGTGGAATTTCTTCAGATTGGAAAATGAACACTTGAACAATTGTGGCCAGTTTAGAGCTGTGAGAGACATTTCAATTAGTCCTATTCAAATGACCGATTTGAATGTTATTGAAAAAATGATGGACCAAGACGACGGATTAGTCAATCGTCAGCACACTCTAAACACTCTAGCAAAACACAACAATAATTTGACTATAACCAAAAGGTAAGTTAAAACTCAAAAACAAATTAGGCAAAAAATAACTTAATTTTTTTAATTTTTTTTTTTTTTTTTTAATTAATTAAATTAGTAAGAGAAAAAGGTCTTTTTTTTGGCCATTATTGGACGATACCGAAAGAACTGATTTTAGACATTATACTGACTTTAATTCCGCTCAGCAGAGCAGTAATCTTATTGATAGAACCACAAATAAGTTTATTTTGTAAATGTATGAATGTCTTATTTTCTATGTTTTTTGTTTTTTCGTTCTAACTCTTAATGTTCTAACTTTTGAATGATTTTTCTACTAATTTTTAAAAGACTAAAAACTGTGAATTTGTATTAAATTATTTTATTTTTTAGAATAATGAGTAGGCACGGGAACCTGATGAGTATGTCCAGACG
The DNA here is from genome assembly GCA_019054805.1 of Brachionus manjavacas. NCBI lineage: Eukaryota > Metazoa > Rotifera > Eurotatoria > Ploima > Brachionidae > Brachionus > Brachionus manjavacas. The sequence goes on along the minus strand of JAHQIY010000011.1, from coordinate 2,660,648 downwards.
ATTCAATACGTTCAGCCCAACAAAAAGTGAGCTTGAATAGGATCTGATGATTTTACCTTTGTAGTCTTCCGATTTTTCTACGAATAGATTAGAAGTTAAATTTTAGTACATTTTAAAACAAAATACAAATGAATTAATTAGGAATATTAAATTTTTATGTCCAGAAATTATTTTTTTAGGAATTTTAATAAAAAAAACTAGAGTAATGAAAATCAATTATTAAAGCTTAGATTTATTTGTTTTTTTTTGAATAAATAAATTATTTTTGAAAAATCCTTCTCTTTCATCATTTTGTTGAATTATTTTTAAAACCGAATTTTGATAATCAATAAAGGACAACATCTTAAATTTAGACTTATTAATCACAAAAAAGAATCGTATGCTTTAAGGCTATTTTAATCTACAAAAAAAAAATTTATTTAAGGAATTAATAAATTCATGATTTTTTTAAAATGAACCAGGCGGATCAATTACTAATTTCGAGAAAAAAAAGAATTTACAATGAAACATAAGTCAATGTTTAGTTTAAATTTCCGATCAGCCCTATTACTTCCATTTATTTAAATTGAATTTCAATCAATTTTAAAATTTTAATATTTGATCTTATTTTGATCCATTATTTTTTTAAACTTAAAATTTAAGATTTATTTGTGTTTCTACTATTAGTAAATTTAAAAATTTCCATTTGTTTAAAAGAATTTAAAAAAGATATCTTTTTAAATGCAAAAATTAAATATCTTACTTTTTAAAAGGTTTTATCAATTTTCAAAATTTTAAAATGAAATTATTTCTTTTCAAGTAATCTCGCGGTATTATTTTCAGGTAAATTTTTTTTAATTCAAAAAGTTAAAATTTGGAAAATTAGTAAAAATTTTTATTGTTTATGATTTAAACTACTAGAGTAGAAACTAATCACATTCTTTTTTCTTTTTCCTTTTCTAATTGTTTTCCTCCAATTTATGCTATTAGACGTTTTTTCCAAGGATTCGTTGAAATTGAATCGTTCGGGGCTAATTTTAATTAGTCTTTTGGCATACATAAATTTTCAAATACTGCTCCTTTTTTTAATATCTTATGATTAAGAAAATCTGATGCTCAAAATTTGTCTTTTTACAGATTAAATAAAAAAATAGTTAAAAAATGCAAAGTCAAAACTTAGTACAAAAATAAAAATTGAAATTTAAGTTATCTAAAATTTTTTTTGAATTATTATTTGTTGTATTTAATTATACAAATTAAAAAGAATTTAAAATATAAAAAAATTCTAATTTAGTTTATTAATTTTTTATAAATAAATGCACAAAGTTTTCAATTCCCTAAAAAAGACAATTTTTTTTATTAAAAAGAAAGAAATGATTTAATTTTTCTTATATGGTCTTAAACTTGTTCAGAAAATGAAACTATCAGAAAAATCTTTTTTACTAAAACAAAGCTTCTGAGCAAACTTCTTCTAAATTGCACACTATTTTTTTATTAGAATTTTTGCACAACTTTAAATTTAGGTGATACTAAATTTTCTTCACGTTTATTAATTTGCAGGGCAATTTTTTTTAGATTTTTTTTTTAAATTTTATTATGCTCCAAAATTTAAAAGAATCAAAAATGATCCAAATTGATTATTTTTTTTTTAATAAAAAAAATTAATAAAGATTACATTACATTTTATTTATTTTTGATTTTTAAAAAATATTTGAAAATATTGAAATCGAAATTTTTGCTATACGAAAATAAAAAATATTAGACATTCTACTTATTTAGTCGATACAATCCGGCATTGTACTTGAGCAATTGTTCTTTTGTTTTCAAATCGACCAAAAATTTAACTTGCTCAATGGTCAGGTCCGGGTTGGCATACAACTTTAACCAGGCATGTATTCGCTCCAATGGCAAACAGCCGCCACTTCTGAGCATACTTTGTGTAAAGTTCCAGTACAAATTTATCTCGTTTTCTTTCAGCACATCGCTGACTTTTTCTGTTTTTTCCTGTTCTTCCTCGATTTCGACCAAATTCTTGTTTTTGTTCAGTTTGGAGCTATCCTTGACCAAAGTGTACACCTCATTTGGCACATCATCTTCACTCGAATTGCTCACTTGCTTCAACAGACCTTGGGCCTTCCAAAACAGAATTTTTTTCTTGAGCACAAACGAGCACATTTTGAGCTCCTGGGCCAGTTCACACACAATCCATGTTTCTTTTTCCTGAAACTGCATAATCACCGCCACATGTATCGGGCTAACTTCGAACTCAAAAGTTTGCCTGCCAATTTCAACTTCAATTTTAACAAGACCCAGACTATTTTTCCAAACCAAAGTCCTGTTTCCTTTAAAGGCCTCATAGGACTTCATAAATCTGGTCTGAATTTGTTCCAATTCAGACGGCAAGTCGATCTTTTCCTCCTTCAATTTGGGCCAGAATTGTTCGCTCAGAATCAAACACTTCAAGTTATTTGCATTCACCACCAAGTTTGACATCTTGCTGACTCCAGTTTGCTTCAATTGTTCCAATATGTTTGAGTTGATACGCTTGGACTCGCTAATGTCCTTGAGCATGGCCTCACAGGCGAACAAATTTTGCTCGCCAAATTTCAGCTTTAGCAGCTCCAAATTTCTGATCTCTTTTTCCATGTTGAATGAATAGCTGGACAAGAGGCGGTCGCCCAGCAGGCTCTTGTACTCGTTGACAAACATGTCCTTGCTGCCATAAATATTGACCAGCATGCTGATTATGTTGGCCTTGGACGAGTCCGGAGTGGAGTCGGGCGGCGAGTCGACCGGCTCCGGCTGCCATACGCGCCAAGACTTGTTCTTGGCGCCCAATACGGCCCAATCTGCTGTATTCGAGTCAATAATGTCCATGTTGCCTTCGTAGCTGTACAAATCCTTGCAGAACTCTTCCATCAAGTCATTGGACGACTCGCTGTCATCGGTCAAATTGCTCACTATGCATTTTACTGTGTCGTCTCTGTTGCGCAAATATTTCTTCAATGGTTCACACACATTTTCCATCATTACGCCAGTAGGGTCCAGGAACATGAGCGCCTTGATCGCTGAGACATAAGCGGTGATGATGTCCGAGGTGTTGACGCCCGGGTGCAGCAATCTCTCCTCAACAGACAGTCGCAGGCTGCGCACCAAGTGTGAGCGCAAGTTGGTCTTGACCAAGCACTGCTTCAAGTCCTGGACGGCGTTTTTCGAGTCCGGAAAGTCGATGACTATCTCAAAGAGCCGCTTGATCCGGCACTGGGCATAATTGGTGTACATAAAGTGCATCAATTGCTTTTTGTAGTCGCCCAGGTGTTCCAAACTCGACTGGGACGAATAGATCAAACGAATCCAGCCAATTATTATTCTGTCAAGCCAGTCTTTAAAAGAGTCAATAAAGGACTCTTCATAGTTTTCCATTGATGTAGATTCGATGTGCAGCTTTATCTTGTGCTCCACTACACCCACTACTACGTCACCACACAAATGGTCGAACAGACCCAGTTCAAATCTTTTACATAGAATATTATTTTTTGACTAAATTTATTTTTGAAATTAAAAAATTACAAAATATTTGTTATGTTCAAAAAGTTGTCAATGAGCACATGGTTTGATCGCAAATTGGTGAAGTCAGTGATGGCTTGGCATTGGAAATCTTGGCTGATTGTTTGGTAGTAGTCGAAGACTTTTTTGAACAGGAAAACAAGCAGTTCATAGTGGGGATGGTGCAATTTTTCGGTCAAAATAGACCGCTGGTAGCTAACAAGATCACTTAGATTGATTGAATGGGGACATTTGGAGTTGAATTGTTCAATTCGATTGAAGTGTTTTTGGAGATCGGTGAAATATTTGTTAAAAATGTCGCACAGTCTTGTGCTTATTTCGATCAGGAATTGGTCATGGTCATGTTCATTGGAAAGGGTAGAATCATTGCCACAGTGGTTCGAATCGTTCAATGTCAACACTTTAAATGAATTGTTTGTGTCTATGCTTTCGATCAGGACGTCAAGATCGCTGGTAAGATTGAGCAAAATTCTGTCATTCAAGTCATCTTTGAAATTATTTAATAAAAATGTTGGAATCGAGCGCAGCAGACTGGCTGATTCCAATTTTTTCAGCTCGAATTCTAAGGTACACATTGGATTATTTTTTATTTCATTTTTTTCTTAAAAAAATAAATTAATCATTTTTTAAAAGTCACGTGAGCTGTCAGTAATAAGACAATTTTTAAGGGTAATATTAAAAAATCAAACATTTGTTTATTAGTTTATTAGTTAACTTGAAGTTTAAAATTAAATGAATCAAAATTTCAATAAAATCATGAAATAAGCTTGCAATTTTGGCTTTTTTATTTAATTTATAAATATTTAATCTTTTAAATGAAAAAATAAAATACTAATCGTAATTTCATACTAATTGATTTTTGACTGATTATTCAAAAATATTTACCGTGCATCCTTGCAGACTACTCCATGGGACTCTGCAGTGAAATGGGTAGTGTATTAAGTAAGAAAATATTTTTTCGATTTTTTTGAATCAATAAAATTAATTAAAAAACAGCTATAATTTTTGTGTTCTCCATGAACAATGTTTTCTTTTAACTACTTTTTTTTGAAAAATAAATTGTTTAATAAATTCGGCATTTTGAAGTTGATAATTAATTCAAAATATTTTTTTAAAAAGTTTGTCTTTAGATTTTATAATTAATCCTTGAATTAATTAAAATGATTTTAATGTAATATCCTTTAAATAATCGAAAAAATGAATAAAAATTTTTTTTTTAACTCATTTTAAAATTCGATTTTTAGATTTAATTTTAAAAAGCTGATTTTTTGTAACAGCTAATTTTGAATTTTCAAAAGCTTTTGTTTCTAGCATTCAAAATTGGTTCAAATATTAAATTTCAAATAGCTAATAAAATGAAAAGATCGAACTTTTTTAGCAATAAAAATAAAAAATTGAATTTATTAGTTGAAATAAAAAAATTCAAAATAAACTCTACAAAAAAAAAGTTTTTAAATCTAATTTTAAGAATCGACTATTAAAATGTGTTGAAAAACTTTTTTCAATATTTTAAATCTACCTATCATGGAAAAGATGTTGCAATAAAATTATTAAAATTAATAAATGATCGATTATTTCTATAGAGATCTACAAAATATAATTCATAACATCAATGTGAGTTTTTTTTCCATGTTGTTAAGTTTTTTGCAAAAGGAGGTTCTTTTCTGATCGAACATTATGTTATTTCACCCGAAGGAATACTGAGCTGTTATTTAATTGCTTTAAGAAAATTTTTTGTGTTTCATGTTTAGTTGTTCAACTATCTCTAAGTCTATGGTTTCTAACAGAGATCTAATTCTGGAAAATACTTTGATTCCTAGTGCTCTTTTAATTAATAAATTATGTCTTATATCTAGTTAATTTTGTTTATTTTTACTAATATAGACCAAATTTAGATGATTTCGAAAAATTGATTGACAAAACTGTTTATAAAGAAAACTGACTAAATTAGGACATGCCGATTTAGGTTTAAAAACAAGTCCGTTTTAAAAGGAAATACTCCTTTCAACTTTTTTCCACTTTTCTTGAATGAAATTCCAGATAAAATTACTATCACCTATCGGCAGACATTAGATTAAGTTTCTTGTACTCCAATATAATCGCAATAACCTTTAATAAATAGATTCACCCATTTATGGATGCGCCAAGTTTTAGGCCAGTACATTAATTTAGTACGTCATTTATAAAAAAAGTTAAATAAAAGGGAGATAGAACACCTCCTGTTTGACACCCTCAGTTGTTGCCATCATATCTCCTACTTAGTTCTGATATTTCACACCAATTTTCAAGAGACTGTAGTAGTAGTATAAAAGACGCCACATTTCGTTTGGTATGTTTTATTAAGCTAATAGAAGAGCCCATCTTTCCATAGTTTATCAAAAACTTTACTTGGATCTAAGAAGACCACATGAAGTTTTGAATTGTTATGCCTTTAACAATTAGTCTGATGTAGCTTATTATTATTATTATTATAAATTCCAAATTTTACACATATTTTATCATATTTGTAAAATTTTACCAAGAATCTTGATGAGTAGAATTGTACTATTTGAAGCATTATTATTAATCAAAAATTTTACTAAATTTTAGAGCAAATCTATAATCTTATAGTTTGAAAGAATTATTAAAAAATAAATTAAAATTAATAGTATCAAGTTAAAATTGAATTTTTTATTATTATAAGAAGTTCAACCATCAAAACCTCAAAGGAAAAAAATCTAAACTTAACAAAATTAAGGAAAAAAACTAAGCTTAACAACAAACAAAAATTTTTATTATTAATAGCTCCAACAAATGAACAATTGTTTTTTCAATTAAGAAAAAAAGTTTTAAAGGTATTTGTCCATTTTAAGTTGATTGTTAATTTTTTTGAAAAATTTTTAATCAAATTGCAGACTATTCAAGTCAACCTAAAGCTTCAAGCTGGTCATAGATAGATTCTACCGAACTGCGGCGGTAAAGTTTGGAGCAAAAATCGTTGTAAAATCATTTTTATTAAACAATTATTAACAACTATTTTAAAAATTAATATTAATGTTTTTTACTGACTTGATTAAACTTTTTTTTGATTTCTTTTCTAAAAATATTCAAAATTACCAATTCATATTTTATTTGTAAAATATTATGCTTTGCTTTAAATTTTTTGCTCACCACCATCAGAAATGGCTGCTACATTACCACACTGCCACAAACCAGTGATCAAGCAAGAACTTCTAACTAATTAACTTAAATTTTAAGTTTATGTTTACGGTTTTTTGAAATCCAGTACAAAATTACAAAAAGATCAGAAAAAATCTAAAAAAATTGAGTAAGTTTTTTCTAAAGTTTTAAAATTAGTTCTGTAAATTCAACATAGTGCAACATTTAAAGTTGCATCAAATATCAAGGTCTGCTAAATTTCAGAAGCAGGATTAAATTTCAATATAATCGAGCGTAGTGCATTTTGCAGGGATTTTGCAAACCATTAGCAGACTTTTACAGTTGATGCAAATCTAAATATTGCAGAACTAATATTTAACTTTTTGAAAAAAATGTACTGAATTTTTTTACACTTTGTACTGAACTTCACAGAACCATGTTTACTAATTATCAAATAAATAAATTACTCACAAAATTTTTACTTATTCAATAAAACAGTTCAAATACATTTACAATTAAATTTTATTAACTGAATATGTAACTCTTAAAGTATGGCCACTTCTTTAAGCATAGTTAAAGATAACGAATTCGTTTTTAAATATTTTATTGTATATAAAAAAGTGAATATAAAACTAAAAATTAAGAATAAGTCACTAAAATTTATAGTGCAGTTCTTAATGCTAAATAATTAAAAACTAGAAAATAAAATAAATTTTTATTAAATTTTTATTAATTAACTGTTGAAATAAATATAACCTATGGCGAGTCGGTGATTTACCGTAACAAACATCTATTAAAAAATTGTCTTATATTCTTCAATATTGTTGACTAAGGAGTCTACCAGATAAGAGTCCATTTGCTCTTGCACTAATTTTGTCCTAAAGTAAGAAGACAAATTATAGCTCATTGAAAGGCAATGTGAAATTTTAGTACAAAAAGTATAAACTTAATATTTTTTTTTTCAAGTTGTGCAAAAATGGTTCTGTAAACAGTACAATATTTTACAAATTTTTAGAAATGAATTCTAAGCTCTGCAAAAACTCTGCAATTAACTGTAAAATGCATACCACAAAAAAAAATACTTGATTAAAATATGCAATAAATTCCAAAGTTTGTGCAGAAAAATTTTTACAATATTTTACTGTTTACAGAACCATTTTTGCACAACTTGAAAAAAAAATATAAATACTTTTTGTACTGTAATTTTTGTACTAAAATTTCACATTGCCTTTTGAAGCTCTTCAGATAAAGAAGTCTCTTGAGACTTAAAAAATGGTGCAGAAATTTATTTTTGGCAACGTTAGGAGTATTTTTAAGATCAAAGGCCAACTTAAAATTAAAGAGCTGTTCATTTTTTTAATCTTTGTCTCAAGTGCTTCGAAATGAGCTAGAATTTGTCTTCTAACTCTAGGACAAAATTCGATCAAGAGAAAAAATGGACTAAAAAAACTAAATAGTCCCTTAATTTAGGTTTTTTTTAAATTTCTTATAGTTTATTTCCACCTTTTTTTTGGACCGATTCTCAACAAAAAAAATTATATTGGCTGCTAGAATAATTCAAAAAATTGTATTTTTGATCAAGAATACTCTTTATATCGATTTAGGCCTATGTGGAGGGTAGCAAGCTAGATTTAATTTTAAAATTGTGAAAATTTCCAAATTTGCTTAATGAACCAAACATTATTACTAAATTGAAATTTCTTTCAATTCAAAACTCGTTGTAAAACCACATTGAAAGTTTCACTCAAACGCTTCATTTGAAAATCTATTTTCATCTCACAAAATCAGTCGTATTTCCTCCATTTTTTGTAGTTGCTGGCATTTGTCAACTCGTGTAATAAAAACCGATAAATTTTGATTAAAAATCTAAAAAATAAATATTTCAATCAATTAGGATAAAATTTGAATATTAGAGAGTCTATCTAGGCAAGAAAACCAGGCCCTTCGTAAGTCGAAGGCGCCCGGCAAGCGCCTAAAGTGACTGAAAATTGTTAATATGAAACATTTTATTATTGATGCATTTAAACATGTTTTAAAATAACTTTGAAAATTTTGCCAGAGTTCAAATTTTCTACAAAATTTAATTAAACAATTAAATCGCGCATTCAAAAAATAAAAAATAAAAAACTTATTGAAAAATTCTTCATAACACAATAATTAGATATTTTTTGATTATTTACAATTTTTTGTTGTTGCTATCTGCTAAATGCTGCTAATATTAAAAGAAGGCTTGATGAGATCAAGTTTATAGCGAATGTTCAATCTGAAATTGTTCGCTATGGAATTTAGAGTTATCAAAAAATAGCAAATAAGTAGAAACATGAGAAGAAAAAATAAGAAAGTGACCAGGCTGCACATGAATCTAGATTTATTAATTTTGCGCTTTTTGTTCGCCTCATTTTCTCTCACGATCAGCTTCACATTTTCGATGAACTCGTTGTCCAGGTGAATTTTACCAGTGTTATAGTAGTTGTTTGAGCTGACTACATTCACCTGATGGTTGGACGCCGTATTGGCAATTATGATGTTGGATAGAGCATCGAACACTTTATCTGTTTGATTCAAATTTTGAGCCGATTGTTTCATGGTGTGTGATGTGATGTTTGAGTAGAATGTGGTGTTCAGATTGATGTCGTCGGAGTCCGGCTGCCTCTTGGACTCGAAGGTGGGCGACAGGCGGACACTTTCGTTGAACAACTCTGAAATGTTGGTCTTGGAGGCCTTGTCCGATCTGAATATGGACAAAAAGCTTCGCGGGATGTCGAGGCGGTTTTTCGCTTTGCGAAACTGAACCGCGTCGCTCATCATGCTCTTGGTTTCGAACTCGAACTCGACTGGATTAGCTGAACCATTTGAAAAGCTGTTTGACGAATGTATTGAGCTGAGGCTCTTGTTCGACGCGCTCAGATTCTTCAGCCTGCCGATTTGTTTGATGAAAAAGGCGTTGGTAAGAGGCGTTATTGTGTCTTGGCCTTCGGATTCACGATGCACTTGCTTTTCCACATCGTAGAACTCGGGAGACATCATTTAGCTAATTTAATAAAATTTATACTAAAAAATTTTAAAAAAATCTATGTATTATTTTATTTGATTGTTGTTTAGTTTTAGCATAATTTATTTTGTAAGTCAGTCTAATAGCTTTACTCAAAAAAAACAAAAAAAAGTGCTGGTTAAATGAGTCTAGTTAAACTTACGGAAAAATAGGCATAATCTTATAGACATAATATTTTAAAAATAAAATAAATGCAAAATTGTGAAGATATGATAATGGGTAATTTATTCTAGCTTCTGTGCGGGGTGGACTCTTATTCGAAATAGTTAAATTATTTCCTACAAATGATAATTTTGCATTATTCAATAGACTGATTAGTGATATTAGAAAAAATATTTTTAATTTTTTGAAATTTAGTATCCAGACCTGATTATGTCAGAAATTGGAACGCTTAAATCTAGGTAGCACATTTTTGAAAAAATGTGACTCGAGCACTTTGCAATTTTTCAAAATTAAAAAAAAATTTCACAAAAACTAAAAATTTGAATTTAGAAATTAGTAAATAAAATAAATTTTTGTTTTATTTTTTTTTGAGATTTTATTGCGGTTTGTCCCTAATTTATTTTTCGTTCATTTATGTCATAGACAAAATTTTTTAATTTTTTTTCTTAAAAATAATGTTGGAAATTTTGGATATTTTCTGTAAAATTTAATAAAATTTTTGGAATTAAAAGTAAATTTAAATTTATTAGCATGGATAGACAATGAGATTAAACTTTTAAAAAACCATTTTACTTTCTGTCCTTTTTGTACTTTATCATACTTTTTTTAAATAATGGTAGATTATTTTAAATTGTTATTTAAAATTGATGTCTAAAATTTTGATTAATTAAACCTTTTTTTCAATACCATTAATTTCAAAAAGTACAAAAAGGGATAGGGCCTACTAAATTTAAATTATGATTAAGTACAGAAAGTACAAAAAAGAACAAGGCCAAAAAAATAATATTCTGAAAAAGTACGGAAAGGATTTTAACTTTTTAATATTCTTATTGTCTAAACCTTTTTATTAACTAAAAATAAAAATGTTTACAGTCAAATTTTCAAAACCAACATTTTTGGGAACTCGACTTTATTTTTTTCAGAATATTTTTACTAACTAAAATTAACCATAAAATACGATAATTTTTTGAAAATCTTCGTTATGGTATTTTAACTGAATAAACATAAAATTTGGTAAAATTCTCCTAAAAATATCATTGTAACAAATTTGTACCGTTTGCTGCTTATAGTTTAGGTATATTGAAATTTTAAATAAAAAATTTCATTTAATGAACATTTAAATATTAATTCTTTAAATTTAAATTACTAAACCATTTATCAATTTAAAAATTCCTGTCAAAAACAAAAAATCTAATAAAATAAAAAAAAGAAAATAATTCGAAAAAAAAATCAAATACAATGAATTTAAAATTCAATTTTTTGATTGATTACTTTTATTATATAACTTTTCGAAGCATAATATTGAATTTATGATTATTTTAACTTCCAAATGAGTCATCCAACTGTAAATAGTAAATCATTGAAAGCTTAAAAATGGATTTTTAGCAATTTATTGAAATAAAAAAGAATTTTTTCAAATTATTTGAATAAAATCTTGATAAATTCATGTAAATTTAACATAAAAAATTGTAAATTTTATTAGTATCTTTTTATAATCGAATATAAAATGTTAAATGAAAAATTTTTTTTAAAGAATTTGAAGTCATAAAAGATAATTTTGCCTTCATTTCGATCTTTCGTTGAGAAATTTCAAAATTTTGAATTGATAAAATGGCTTTATTATTTTAATTAGAAATGTTGCTACATGCTTTCGTTAAATATAATTCATTGCATCATCATAAAACTACGGCTAATTTTGATTCTCATCATATATTAACTGTCAAAAATCGAATCCGTATGTGTCAAAAATTCTTTTTTCAGAAATAAACCAGCTTCCACAATTTTTTTTTTCATTTCAGTATAATAAATAATTTCAGTATAATACAGAATTCTTTTCTTTTTTTTTTAAGCAAAATATCATAGTAAAAATGGTAAAAATAGCAAAAAACAAAGACTGCTTCAAAATTTTCATTTGCTAAAGATAAATGAAAAAGAGATTACTTAAATAATTAAAAATAATTTTTTATGTCTCTAGAGAACTTTCTAGATATTGTTAAATCTTGATAGAAAAAAAAATTAAAAATTCAAAAATGTTGAATAAAATAGCAACTACCGTGCTTTCTAATGGTATTCATATCCCTCTTCTAGGCTTTGGAACATATGATTCGACTGATGAAAACGAGCTCACCACTGCTGTGAAAGCGGCTATTTCTGCTGGCTATAGACACTTCGACTGTGGTATTATTTAAAAGAAATCACCTTAAATCATACTTTAACTTAATAAAATAGCTTATTTTTATCAGAATGAGCATATTATTGGTAAAGCAATTCATGAGGCGATTTCTGAATCAAATGGTACTCTCAAAAGGGAAGATTTTTTTATTGTGAGCAAATGTTGGAATAACTTTCACTCTAAAGAAAGAGTTCCGCTTTGTCTTGATACCACACTCAAGAAATTTGGTTTCGAATACATTGATTTGTACTTGATTCATTGGCCCATGGGATTTAAAGTAAAGTGCTAATTTTTTTTTATTAATTTATTAATTCTTTATTAAAAAGGAGGGAGCTGAAGATATACCGATGGACGAGAATAACCAGGTTATTCCCTCTAATGTGCACTTTACTGAAACTTGGCTGGTGATGGAAGATTTAGTACGTCAAGGAAAGTGTAAGTCAATTGGTATCAGCAATTTTTCGATTGAGCAAACCCAAGAAATACTAGCTATGTGCAAAATAAGACCAGTTTGTAACCAAGTTGAAGTGAACCCTTATTTTCAGAATAGAGAATTAGTCGAATTTTGCCACAGTCACAACATTAGAATTGTAGCTTATGGATCCCTAAGATCTACTACATACACACCACAGCAAAATTGGTAATTTTTTTTTATTCAATTAGTTATATTCATAAGCTAAAAATCAAATATTAAAATTTATTTAAATGTCTAAATAAATTTTATTGTATTTTTTTTAAATACTTAGGACATAAAAATGGAAATTTGGGATAACTTAAGTATCAAAAATTGAAAAATAAAGTGAACTTCGGCTGTCACTAAAGCCCGGATTCGGATCAAAAAAATCTTGAAAAATTTCAAAACATGATTTTATTATTTCAAATAAATTTAATTTTTATCATAGAAATTTCGGGGAAAAAAATTAAAATTACAAATTGTTTTTTTTAGAACAAATTGTACAGTGGTGTTCCGGATTTAGTAATTTACGATAATTTACGTAAAAAATAGTAAATTTACCGAATTTTACGTAATATATTGTAAATTAACGTAAATTTACAAAAGTAAAAAGACGTAAATTTACTAGATTTTACGTAAAATTTGGTAAATTTCGATCGTTTTACGTAAATTTATGTAAAAAAAAAAATGTCCAAAAAATTGAAATAATTTGGCACTTTTTTAATTTAACAAATTCTTAATTAATGAAATATAAAGAACAGAGCGAAGAAAGTTTTTTAAAATTCAAATATTATATTTAAGGATCATAAAGAGATATGAAAATGAGGAAATATTGTTCATACCTATAAAAAATTGAATAAAAAAATAAAATACTTAAATAATGTTTAAAACAAACTAAAAAGAATGCCAAAAAAATAGAACTTTTTGGTTTAACACTTTCCAAGAATCATAATAATCTTTAGCCTTAATTTTAATTCTACAATTTTGTTCGTAGTTTAGCAGTTTTATTTTTCTATATAAAATTATTTTATAACACAGTATATATAATTTGGATTCATTATTCGAAATGTTCCTGAAAAAAATTAATTATACTTTCTTTTTTTTTTCTCTTATTAAAAAGTTATTTCATAATTTGATTAAATTAAATTTAAATTTGGTTTAATTTTTGCGTTTGAATTACAAAATGTATCCAATGTTGAAATAACATTGAAAAAGTGCGATGTTTCAAACATTTTTTTCAGTTTCAAAAAAAATTTAATTTTAAGTTAGTATTGCAAACATGAAAAACTTTGTTTTTTCTTTTATAAATTTTGGCTTTGGGTTTGTGATATGATGATCCTTAAATAAAATATTTGAAGTTTAAAAAACTTTCTTCGCTCTGTTCTTTATATTTCATTAATTAAGTATTTGTTGCACCAAATGAAAGTGAATTATCACTAAAGGCAAAATTTATAAGGATAAAAACAAAGTTTTTCGGGTCTAGTCGCTATGGTTCACCTGTTACTGGAACAATTCTTGTTATCAGGTTTTATGAACTATTAGTTGACCTAATCTAAAAATTGTTCACTAGTTTTGAAATTGTTTCATCTATTTAGAAAAAAGCTAATGTAATGATAAAAAATAAGATAGAAAAAATAATTACATAGAAAATTTAAAGTTTGGTGGAGTAGGTAAATTTTGCTAAATAGATGAATCCTTGTCCTCCAAAGTCAAACACTTAAAGGGTGAAAAATTAATTCTAATTTTCTTCAATTTTTATTATTTATGCTGAAAGGCAAAGATTTAAGAAGAGAGCGCATTTGGGTAATTGAAATTGTTGAAAGAGTAATAACAAGTCACCCAGATCATAGCAAATGCTTAGCTATTTCTAAATCAGTTTCGAGAATTAGACATTCTATTAAATAGCTTTCTTCAATTTGTTCACATAATCTAAAAATTGTTCGTCTAATTCTATTTTGGTTCATCCTAATTCTATTTTGAACAAAAAAATTGGGTGAACCAATAGTTCACAAAATCTTGGGACAAGAATTTTTCAGATAATAAGTGAACTATGGTTCATCTAACCGACTAGACCCAGTTTTTCAAAAACTGAATATAAACTTTAATCTGAATGAATTATTTTTCTTTTTTTTTCTTTTTATTCGTTTTTTCTCTTTTTTTATATTATTTAACTTTATTTATTAGATTTTTCATATTTTTTTATTCTGAATGAGCATTTTCTCGGTAAAAAATAAGTTTAAAAGTTAAAAAAGAATTTTCGATATTTTTTTCAAATTTCAAAATAAAAGAGTTTAATTTCAAATATGAAAATGCTTGCAATATTAACTTAAAATTAATTTTTTTTTGAAACTGAAAAAATAAATGAAACATCGCACTTTTTCAATGTTATTTCTACATTGGATACATTTTGTAATTCAAACACAAAAACTTAAATCATTTTAATCTACAAATATATTTTTTGCTTAAAATATGAAGATAATTTTATTAGCTCTCATAAAGGAATTATTTTAAAAATTCAATAATCAAGATGTATACTTTATGTATTTTTTTATTTGATTTCGAATACTTGAATACATTTTCAATAGGTGATTTTTTTTCTTGCATTATAACAAATATTGTGGTTAAAAAAAGCCTATGCCTTTGCTAATAGTTTTTTATTTTTATATTTTTTTCTTAGCCCATCACTGGCAAAGACTGAATAGCAACATAATTATCTAATTTCAATTTTTAACAATAAATTTACTTTTTTCTTTCTACAAAAGTTAACCATATTATTTGCATTTGATATGATTACTTCGATAAATATTTTCTTTATTTTTGATGTTTTTTGTATTGTTCTAAATTAAAAAAAATAATGAAAATTTAAATTTAATCTGAAAATTCAATATCAATCATATTGAGTTATAACAGACCCCAAATTTTTATTATGACTTAAAGGTGTGTTAAAAATATTTGGGAATTTTATTTTGCCACAATAAAAATCTTTTCCCCACTATTCAAAGTCTTATGAATACAATTTAATATTTTTTTAAAAAACTTTTCAGCACAAAAAAATGTTACAAATTTTTTTTAACATTTTGAATAAAATATGAATTAAATAGTAATAAAATGTTTAACTTTTTTAATTTTGAAAATGAAAAAAGTTAAGTAGATAGCAGATAATGCATTAATTTTAACTATGCCATTTTTCAGCTAATTTAGTACGTCTTCGTTTCGGCACTTTGAAGTTTATGATCAATATTTGATGCTCAAAATGATCATTCTGAGTTTTAACTATGAAATAAATAGTTTTTTTCTTAAAAGATTTAATGCAGAAGTACATTTTTGGATTTAACATACTTTGTTAAATTTAAAGCTAAGTTCTGCATAATTCTGCAAAATTCTGCAAAAAATTATTCAATTAAAAATAGCATCTTTTAGATAGTGTGCACTCCGCAATGTGCGTTTTGTTATCGCAGAGGTTACCTTTAGG
Source organism: Brachionus manjavacas (assembly GCA_019054805.1). Lineage (NCBI taxonomy): Eukaryota > Metazoa > Rotifera > Eurotatoria > Ploima > Brachionidae > Brachionus > Brachionus manjavacas. The sequence goes on along the minus strand of JAHQIY010000011.1, from coordinate 2,644,651 downwards.
TTTAACAAAAAATGTTACATCCAAAAATGTAGCTCTGTATTAATTATATTACGAAATAACAATTCATTTCATAATTAGAACTCAGAATGATCATTTTGAGCATCAAAAATTGATCATAAACTTCAAAATGCCTTCGTTTCAGTTATTTTTTTTACAAAATGTTCATCACTTATAAGTTCTTTCAATGCCAAAGAATGGACACAAAACTCTCATTTAATTTAAAATTTACAAATACGGCTCACTGTATCAATGTTTATTTCATATTCACCTTTGAATTTATAACTTTTTCGAGTGAATTTCTGGAAATTATCCCATTTAGCCAAGGATTTAGAAAGATTAATCACTCGCTTGGTAGGCCTTGCGTCAACTTCAAAATTTTTAAAAATTAATGCTTAATTAGCTATTCACTTGAATTTTTTATTTTCAAAATTCATTTAAATACTATTTAATTCATATTTTATTCAAAATAAAATAAATTTTTGTAACCTTTTTTTTGTGCTGAAAAGTTTTTTTAAAAGAAAATCCAAATTTTGTTGATAAGACTTTGAGTTGTGGAGAAAGATTTTTGATTGTTGGGAATAGGTAGACCCAAAATATTTTATGGTCTTTACTAATTCAAGAAATAAAATTGTATTTCTTTAAAATGCACGTTTACCGTTTTAAATGAAGAAATTTTTTTTAAGGATCAAGCCTGGAAATCTAGTTCCACAAGAAAATCCTGATGTAGTTTCACTGGCAAAAAAGCACAATAAGACACCAGCTCAAATAATATTAAGATGGTTGATTCAATGCAACATAGTGGTCATACCGAAGAGCGTCACTCCCTCGCGAATAGTACAAAACTCGCAAGTAATTCTAAGCCTCTTTAAAAATAATAAAAATTTAATTCTTCCAAATCTTTTTAATTATTCAAAAGATATTTGATTTTGAGTTGAGCGATCAAGATATGGAAATATTCAAAAATATGGAGAAGGGCTCTAGAATAAATCATTTTGAAGGGTATTTTATAATAATTCCTTGTTGACATTTTAATCCAATATTTTTATTTTAGAGCTAGACTTCATTCACTTTATCCGTTTAGTGATTAGTTTGATAAATTTAAATTTTTTGTCATTAATAAAAGAGATAAAATGAAAATTTTGTTTTTTTCTTTAGTCCTAACACTTAGGTTTCTAGAATGCCACAGTTGTCCACCACAGTGTACCTGCTCTTCAAATTATCTTAATTGCACAAACTTTGGTTCCTTTTCTGAGCTAGACTTCAAGTCCATCAAAAGCAAAAAGTACAAAACAATGGAGCTTAGACCATCAAAAAAAATTCTGCTAGATTCTTCTTTAAGTTTGAGCTGCTTAACCGTGACCAAGCAAGTTATTCTGTACAACATCCTTGCCTTTAGTTCAAACCCTTTTAATGAATGGAAAAATTTAGAACTCAAATTGTTCGAGTCCAATTTAGATTTTGGACCCAACTGCTCGCCGAAAGATTTTAATGAGACAATTTTTGACACTTTTTCACGGGTCATACTAACAAAAAGTGTTAACTATGTCAACAGCTTATGTCCGTATGTGTTCCGAAACAACACAATAGATCAATTTCAAACCTTTTCGATGAAATCAGAGAACAAATTGGTTTTTAAAAAAGTGGATGAGAATTTATCAGAAAACTTCACCCCAAAGATAAATCAATTATTTTTGTACAATAATGAAATTGACAATCTAGATGATGGTTTATTGGAACCCAATGTTTTTCAAAATTTAAAAACCCTCCAAATATTTGGAAAATTGGATTCAATTCATGAATTTTTATTTAAAAAATTTCCTAACCTAAAATATTTATCTTTTGAATTGCTAAATTTTGATCAATTTATAAGCAATGCTGACTGGTTTAAGTCTCTGCCAAATAACTTGGTCCTCGGCTTGAGCGATTCAAGACGATTGTTTGATTTTGGAGATCAAACTTTTTGTTTGTTTAAGAAATTTCCACAAGATCGTCTAATAGTGCCGATTTTGAAATCGAAAATTTTAGACGATTGCTCATGCACTTTGGTTTGGTTGATCAGGAATTCATTTGGTAATAATTTGATACGTACTCCGACCGTAGAAAAATGTTTAAGAGATAGAGAGTCATTTGAAAAAAGAATAGAAGAGTGCAAATTTGAGTTAAAGCTAAAAAAATGCGAACAATCGGGGATGGCCAATTTGGAAACAAGCAGTCGTTTTAGCTTAATAGCAAGTGCAACCAGCAGTGGAGAATTATCTACCAAAGAAACTAAAGATCAAAGTAATATGGTAATAAAAACATTTGCACTAGTAATTGGATCTGTTGGTTTTTTGACAATCAGTGCAATAATGGGACTTTTTCTTTTTATTACACGATAAGTTCTTTTAAAATATTAGTTAAATTATTTAATAAAGAAGCATTTTATTTTATTTTAAAAATTGAGTTTTTTTAATTCAATGATTTAGCTAATTTAAAAAAAAAGAGACTGTAAATAAGAATTCAAAAGTAATTTTAAAGAAAAAATCTCTTTGAAAAATACATTTAATAAATAACTCACTAAATCAAATTTTTTAAATTTAAAAAAATGTTTAAATAAATTATTTGCGTTTTCATTAGGGTTGCTAAATCACAGGAAATATAAAATTTTCTTTTGAATACAAGGCTAAATCAAATTAATTTTACTGTCAAACAAAAAATGGGCTCTTAATCAAAATACACTTGAAAATTTAAATAAATCTTTTGTCGGATCAATTTTAGACTATTCTCTTCCTTGCTTGAAATAATTTTACTGATCTATCTAGATTTGTGAATAAATTGGTAATCGAATTATTTTGATGAACAGAAAAAATTAATAGTAAATTGTTCTTTTCCGTTGAGTTTGTCCAAGCATTTAGCGAAAACTTTAAAAAGGCTTTCCGCGTTGACCAGTTCTTCTGCAAGAAACAAGAATTTAGCTTATAGAAATAAGCTAAATTCTACAATAGGACAAAAGTATCGAAATTTAAATACAAACAAAAAAATTTGTTCAATTGATTTTTCAAATACTATTAAAGAATCAATTGAACAATTGATTGGGTTCCTGTTCAAAACCCGGAGGTGTTTTATCGACCCTTTTTGCTTATTGCTCAATAAACTTAATCATTTTTGCCAATATTTTTTCAATTAAAACTAAAATCAAAAAATATTATAATTAATTAATTTTGATTTCAGGATATTTTTATTTTTATGCAAAAAAAAGGTTTACGTTTAACCCCAACAGGGTTTTTTTGGATCCTCCAAAATAAAATTTTTCTTTTGTAAAATTAATTAAAAACATGTCTAGTTATGCTTTTAATTCCAAACTCTACTTAATACTGACTTGTCCATTATAAATTCTACATTGTAATTGTCTAAAATTTAATCTTTTTTAGCTTATTTACTTTATTTTGATTTTTTTTATCACATTATCAAATTAACTTTAATTTTATTTTATATTTTAATAATAATAATAATAATAATTAAAGCTATGATGTGGATAAACCACATGAAATGAGGTTTCACCCTCACTGTGATAGCTTGCTTAAGTCTATTAAATCAATTTTGTTTTTAAATTCATTGACAGTAGTTGAATTAACAATTTCATTCGTTAACCTATTCCAAACAGTTGATACTCTGTTTGTGAAAAAGTTGCATCTTTGGTCGCAGTTTTTAACCAGTTGTCTCTCTACTACATATTCATGACTTCTTGGTGCCAGACGAAAACCATTGCCTTCGTTTTTAGATAAAAGGGGCTTGAACCAGTTAACCTTATCAATACCTTTAACAATTTTAAACATTTGTATTAAATCGCCTCTGAGTCTTCTTGTTTCAAGTGTTTTTAAATTCATGGCTTTGATTCTATCATTGTAGTCCAATCTTCTTACTTCAAAAGCTAGCTTAGTAGCTCTCCTCTGAACTGATTCTAACACAGCAATGTCTTTTTCAGATGTGGGTTCCAGACCTGAACTCCATATTCTAAATGTGGTCTTACAAAGGCCTTATACAGTCTACTTAAAGATACGATGTTTTGAAATTTGAATGTTCTCTTAACCATTCCCAAAACCATATTTGCTCGGTTGGCACAAGCATTTACTTGATCAGACCACTTCAAGTCATTTGAAATAATTATACCCAGATCTCTTTCTGACGTTGTTTTTAATAAGGGTGTATTATTAATATCGTAACTATAATTCGGGTTCTTGTCTCCAATATGCATTACTTTACATTTTTCAGCATTCAGAGCAACCAACCAATCATTAGTCCAGTTAGATATTCTCTGAAGATCACTTTCAAGAGATAAACAACAGTCGACATTATTAATCATTGCACTTATCTTCGTATCATCTGCAAACATTTCGATCATGTTCTCAATAAGATCAGGGAGGTCGTTAATATAAAGAATGAATAAAATTGGGCCAAGAACTGAACCTTGAGGTACACCACTAAGCACATCTATCCATTCTGAAACAAATTCACCTAAGATCACTCTTTGCTTTCTGTCTTTTAAAAATGCACTAATCCATCCTTTAATAAGTTGTCCAAAACCATACTTGTCAATTTTATGAATTAAACGTTTATGTGGGATGGTATCAAAGGCTTTGGCATAATCCAGATAAATTATGTCCAAAGCACCCTTTAAGTTTAGAGCTTCTGTTGCAATGTCCATAGTTTCCAACAAATTAGTAACACAAGATTTGCTTTTAACAAAACCATGTTGACTCAAACTAATCAATTTGTTTTCAGTTAAAAAGCGTATAACCTCGTGTTTAATTAGTCTCTCCATTATCTTACATACGACGGAAGTGAGAGATACCGGTCTGTAATTTGAAGCCTGCAGTCTTGAACCTTTCTTGAACAAGGGAGTAATATTAGCCTGTCGCCAATATTTTGGTACTTCAGAGGTTTCAAATGACTTTATGAAAATAAGAGAAAGAGGAACAGCTACAGCTACTGAAGTTTCTTTGAGCACCCAAGGATGTACTTTGTCTCAGCCTAAGGCCTTGTACTTGTTATGTAGCTTTAGCTTTTTAACCAAATTTTCTAGTGAAAATATAACGACTGGATCAAGATTTAATATCTTATTTGTACGGCTATCCAATTGATCTGCCAACTCAGGTTCATTCTTGATAAAAACTGACTCAAATTGTTCGCTCAAAATTTTACAAATTTCTTTTGGTTCTGTTATTAAATCTCCATTTTTATCATTTAAAGCTTTAATTTGATCTTTTACCGCCAATTTCGAATTTACATAAGAGAAAAAAGTTTTCGGATTCGATTTCGAATTTTTAACTAAGCTGCGCTCAAATTCTTTAAGGTCTTTGTTTAACGAAATTTTTACTACTTTGTTTAGTGCTTTGAATCTTGACAAGAGCAAACCACTTTTATTTGAGGCGACATACTTAAACCATGCATTTTTCTTTTCTCGTAATAGTTTTCTTGTTGACATCGATAACCAAGTTAAATTCTTTTTTTTCGGTGACCGACGAAATGGGATGTTTTTTTCACACAATTTATTATAAATATTTAAAAATATCTCATAACAAGTCTCAACGTTTTTGTCAAAAAACAAATTAGTCAAATCAATCTTTGATATGTCCTCTGAAAACAAATTGAAGTTCGCTTTGTTAAAATTGAAACGACGACTATCGAAATTCTCAACTGTTGAAATAATGGAAAACTTGAACGTTAAAATTTGATGACTTTTAGTCGAGTTTCCTAAAATCGGCTTATGAATTAACTCCAGCAGCCGTTCGCGATTCGAGGTTAAAACTAAATCCAAAACATTAGAGCAATCGTGTTCGTTTAGCTGAAAAGTGTTTTTTTCGACAATTTGGCTTAAAAATGAGTCCTGTAGAGTTTCGATAAAGACATTACTTGGTAAATCGAAAGGTGCTATTTCTGAGAAACCGAAGTTAGACCATTTAATTGCCGGATAATTAAAATCACCACATATAATCAAACTACTAAAACGCTTATTCGAAACTAGGTTACTTGCTTCTTTTAATAACAGGTTTTTTCTCGTATTTGTCTCATTTGAACTGTTCGGTGGTCTATAGAAACAACCAACTAATATTCTATCATTCAGGTTGTGCAACTCGCACCAAACACATTCAACGAAATTGTCTTGAAGCTCGACTACATTAACTTCATTTGATTTAATAGATTTTTTAACATAAATGCATACTCCTTCACCTCTCGAACATCTGTCTTTTCTAAAGAAAATTTAGTTACTGATATTGGTGACCGAAGTGTCTTTGAACCATGTCTCAGACACCAAAACAATGTCCAGATCTTCTACAGAGAGCTCGGCTTCTAGAATATGCATTTTGTTATCCAGCAAAGTAGCATTGGTGTACCAGAAGTTAATGAAGTTTTTATCGAAAGTTGTTACTCTATTTTTAACCAAATTTTTGTGATTCGATCTTTGAGAAGAATATTTGCTATTTGTTTCAATACTGTTAACCTGACAACTGCTGTTAAATGAACGTTTATGAAAATATCAATCTAAATTGTCATGACCAATTTTGATCCTGACACTTTCAAAGTCTCTAATTCCGTATCTGAAACCAGTCTTAGAACTATCATTTTGCTTGTTTTTATCATTACGCTCGGTTACCAAATTTGCTAAGTTCACGCTCTGCAAAGGTAAGATCAGGGTTGATATATATGTTATAAAAGTGACTCCATTTTCTTAGCTCTTTAGCATTTTTCAACATGCTTATTTTGCCCGATTTATCCTCCAATTCAACAAGAATTGGTGTACTTTTAACACTATCATTCTTACGTTTAAATCTTTTAATAAATTTGATTTTCGTCTAGTCAAACCCAATAGCATCAGAGATTTTATCAACTGTTTCCTTATCAGCTTCAGCATCTTCAGTAAAATCGGTACCAAAAATCAAAACATTCTTCGATTTCTTTTCTTCTTCTTTCTTTTCCTATCTTATTGCGTTCAAAATGTTCGCTTCAACATTGTCTAATTTGTTTTTTTTAAAAAGATCTGCAAATAATTCTGGTTGAGAATTGTTGGACCTTTCTTTGTTCTCTAAGGCGTTTAACTTGTTTGAAAGTTCTTGATTTTCTTTCAAGACTTCATTGTACTTCCTTTCTAGATCAGCTATTCTCCTTACCATCCCATCAACTAGCATTTTCTGTTCAGCAACAAACGAATCATATGTTGCTTTTTGAACGTTTACCATTTTGGAATAATTATATAGCAAAAATTAGTTGTAGTTTAATCAGTAATTTGATCCTTTTTTTTTGTTGGCGTAATTTGAAATTTTTTTTGATTTATAGTTTGTAAGCACAGGACGTGATGAGGAAGTTGAAGAAGAAGAGAGAGAGAGTGATCAAGAGAGAAAGAAAGAGAACGATGAGGAAGAACCTGATGATGAGGAAGCTGATGACGAAGAAGCTGATGATGAAACGTTTCTATAAACAACATGAATTTTCGACAACCCATTCCAGTACAGCTAAAAAAGATGATGACTGTAATAATAGTTACGCTGATACTGATGAATTTGAAAGTGATGAAATAAACAATATTCAAAGACGTCTAAAGCAAAGTACTTTAAGTGAAACTAAAAAAAAGGCAGCTTTTTTTGAATCTTTGGCCAAAGAAAATTCACAAATACCAGAGTCCACGGTTGAAAATGTAGAAAAAGTACTTAGTAACAAGCGTAATCCAGTGAAATGCGTTTTATGCGGTAAATATTTTGAAGGTGAACGTGGACTAAATTTACACAAATCAAAAAGTCATTAAATATATTGACCATTAAAGAAAAAAGACTAAAATATTATTATTTACTTTACTAAACGAGCTTATTCATGATTATAATTAATAAATTTTTTTTGTTCACGTTAATTTTTTTTGTTCACGTATTCTCTTTCTGTTCACGTAAATTTTATGTTGTTCACCTAATATCAGTTCTGTTCACATAACCACCTGGTGTTCACTAAAAAAGTTAAAAAATCACTTTATGTGAACAAAAATAATTTGTTAAAATTAGGTGAACATTTTGTTCACCTAAGCCGTGAACAATTTTTGTTCACATAACCGGGTAGACCCCGATTTTAAACTCTCAATTAGGATAGATTTTATTGGTAAAATTTAAGCAAGAGGTGGCCGTTCAAAGTCATGTGGTCAAGAATTTATGACGTTCGATTTTTTTTCAATTTTGAATTTTTACTTGTGACAAATATTACTCAAAGTCTTCAATGTAACTTAACTTAAAATTTTTTTTTTTTTTCTTTTTTTTTTAAATTTTAAATTGTCTATGAGGCTGAAATTAATAACAATAATAATAATTATTTACAAAATATTCCTAACAGGCTGGCTGAAAAGAAGGCACTATGCCGTTCGGAGCTGTCAAGAGGAACAATTCTCTCTAAATTATATATTAAATAAATAAATAAATACTTGTGACAAATGTAAACAATTACATGGGATCCTTAGTGGAGAAGATTTTTAAATAGATCTGAAAAATTTGTTAAGAACAAGGACTACAAATTTTGAAATTTTTTTTTTACGAAAAATTAAATAATTTCAGATTTTCATTAAATGTAGACTTGATTTGGTATAGATGAGTCCCATTAATCTCATTTTTGGCATGTATCCGAGAATACATACTTTATGTATTCTTTCAAAAATTTTTTTTTGAAAATTACATATATGTATCCTTTGATGCATATATATCAGAGTTGTTTTTAAGTCACAAGTCTTAAGTCAAGTCAAGTCAATGACTTAAAATTATTTTTTTTTTTTTTTAAGTCAAGTCAATGACTTAAAAAATTTTTTTTTTTTTTTTAAGTCAAGTCAATGACTTAAAATTATTTTTTTTTTTTTAAGTCAAGTCAATGACTTAAAAATTTTTTTTTTTTTTTTAAGTCAAGTCAATGACTTAAAAATTTTTAAGTTTAATAAATCGGTAAAAAAAAAGCGGCAAGTCAAAGTTACGGTCAACATTGTGGCGGACGGTCATTTAGCCGTTCAGCTTGGCGGCCAGAATTTGGGACTGCGGCGCTGAAAAAAAAGAAGCCAAAATATCATAAAAAATTAAAAAGTTAAGAAAATTAAATATGTTTATTAATTAAAAAAAAACATAATTTTATTAAAAAAAAAAAAAAACCAGCGGCCAACAATCATCCAATACCAATAATCAACAACTACCAACGACCAACTTCAAAAAACAACAACAATAATACAACTAACTTCCAAACACTACCAACAACTATCAACCATCAATGGCTAACAACAGCCACTAACAAAAAAACAAATACTATTTAAATACTATTATAACTACTACTATTATAACTACTACTACTATAACTACTACTATTATAACTACTACTACTATAACTACTACTATTATAACTACTACTACTATAACTACTACTATTATAACTACTACTATTATAACTACTACTACTATAACTACTACTATTATAACTACTACTATTATAACTACTACTACTATAACTACTTCTACTATAACTACTACTATTATAACTACTACTACTATAACTACTACTATTATAACTACTACTACTATAACTACTACTACTTTAACTACTCCTATTATAACTACTACTACTTTAACTACTACTATTATAACTACTACTACTATAACTACTACTACTATAACAATTACTACTATAACTACTACTTCTTTAATACTACTTTTCTTCTTCTCCTATTTTACTACTACTTCTACTTTAAAGAAATTAAGTAGTGTGAGGAGTCGTAGTATTGTTGTTACTGGTTGTTGTTGGTTGTTGGGAGTGGTTGACTGTTGACTGTTGATAGTTGTTGTTACTGGTTGGTATTAGGTAGTGTTTGAAAGTTGGTTGTATTGTTTTTGGTAGTGGTTTGAAGAAAGTTGTTCGAAGTTGTTTGGAGAAAGTTGTTTGTAGTTTGGGGTTGTTGGTAGTTGGTGATTGTTGGCCGTTGGTATTTGTAAATTTTTTTTTATAAAAATATGTGTTTTTTTTTATAATTGATTAGCATATTTAATTATCTTAAATTTTTAATTATTTTATGATATTTTCACCTCTTTTTTTTCAATGACTTAAAATTTTTTTTTTATTTTATTAAAGTTAATGGCTTAATTTTTTTTTTTATATAATAAATTTTCTAAATAAATTTTTTCATATTTCATAAAATTTTATTAAATTTAACTTAATATTAAACAAACAAAAAAATATAATTAATTAATGTTTTAAATAGTATTTAATTCTCTATTCATTTAATAAATCCATATTTGATACCAATAAAGTTGTTGCTTCCAAATTTTTGGCAGTTAATCTTGACCTATGTGGTCTGTTGATGTAACCAGATTTAGAAAAAAGTCTTTCAACTGGTCCTGAAGAAGCAGGTATTGATAAAAATTTTTGTGCAAGTTTCGATAGAGCCGGTAGCTTTAATTTATTCTTCATCCAAAATCTCGTGAAGCCATCATCTTCGTTATAATCGATATTGATGTATTGTTCCAATTCATGCTTGAATTTAGTTTTATCGTCGTTCTCTTCAACTTGTGGAGTGCTTCTATTTAAAAAACTAAAAAACTTCCGTCGTTTTGTTGGTGATTTTAGGAGGCTTGCTTCTGAATCTGTACTAATTGTACTCAATGGCCTGGATTTTTTTGTTGCATCATTCGAGGTACACGGAATTTGATTTTCTAAATTATTTTCATTTCCTTCTCTAGCAGCTATTATTTTCCATTCTTGAAATAACTGATCTTCTAAGCGTTTAATAAACAAATGTTTTTCATCTGAATTCAAACTTGAAATAGCTGACCATTCGTTTTTAAATAAAGGGTCCAAGAAAGAAGAAATATACCATGAATAGTCGACTATGCTATTGTTCTTTAAATCTAATATTACACTGAATCGTGTGTTAATTTCGTTTCTCAATTCACTTATAAACGCTTTCAGACTATTGTTTACCAGTTTGAAATCGTTCAAATGTTGTATTAATTGTAACAAACTTGGTACTACTAGACTCAGAGTTGAGTACTGATCTCCTGAATTTCATTTGTAACAAATTCAAATGGTTCTTAGATATTAATTATTTCTGCTAGTCTTGAATGTTCATTTTGACTTAAATTTAATCCTTGGTTATTGATCATATTTAGAGCTTCATTTAGATCGATTAATTTTATTTTACAAATAGCCCGTAAGCACTTAAGCTCACTATTCCAGCGTACTTTTATTGGTTTTGGAATTGAATTATATTTTTTTTCAGCTAAATACGAAGCAAAATCTTTCTTTTGCCTATATTTTGCTGAAATTTTAGTGCACTTTCTAATAATTCTTTTAACGTTGTTGATTTTTGCAAGGCTTTTTTTAACAACAAGTTGTAGAGAGTGGGCAAAACATCTCATATGCTTCAATCCTGAGTCCTGTAATAAATCAATCTCGTCGATATTAAAATTTGTATCAATTTCATCCTCAGAGCTTGTCACTTCTCCTTCAGTATCAGTTTCACTTTCTTCAATTTCCCTATCAGAAAGGTCAAACTCATCTTCACCGACAAGATGCAATAGCGTACCCATTTTAACCATATTCGAACCATTATCTGTAACTATTCGAACTAATTTCTCACGAATAGCGAATTCTTCAATAATGATATCTATTTCTCGTTTAATACCCCATCCCGTCGTTGTTGAAATATTTTTGCAGCGAAGAACATAAGTTTTAAAATTAAAATTTTCGTCTAAAAAATGAATCGTTATCCCGAGAAATGATCTTAGTCGTCGATCTGTCCAAACATCTAAAGTTAGCGAAGCAAATCTTATTTTAGATATTAACAATTTCAAATTATAATTCATAAGGTCGATCGCTTTATTTTGCAATTTTAATATATTTGTCCTCGATGTCGGTTTCCATTTCTTGCAAATCAGTGACATAAAAGATCTAAAGGCTTCGCATTCGACTAAGCGGTAAGGCAATCCACATCCAATAATTAAATATTTAAAAATGAAGTCGTTGACTATCTCTGCCGTTAGGTTTTTCTTATGGTCTTGGTTTGACTTATCTTTTTTGTTCCTTTGAAGATTTAAACTCATCATATGCTTCCTTATCGCAAAATTTTAAGTGCCGAATAAAGTTTGACGTATTATTCCTTGTATCGGTAATGTTGTTCGAACAAAATTTACACTTTGCCGTTCTTGAATCAATTTGGTTATCACTGTTAGCTAAAAAATTGTCAGATTAAATTAAAGATATAAATTTAAAATTACTCTTTATTGTCAAATCAGAGTAGGCAAAGTTAATGATTGCTTGCTGCTTTTGAGAATCAGATTCTGAGTTTGTCGAAAATTGAGATTCATCAACCAAATTGCTCATATTGTTATTCAATAAGTTTTTTTAAATCTAAAAATATTAATTTTTTTATTTTGAATTTTTCTAAATCTTTGAAAAAATAATAAATTAAAAATAAATAAATAAAATTTTTAGAAAATTTTATAGGCAAATTACGGCCTACGTTTGGTATTTTAAATGTAAATTAAAAAATAAAACTGTTTTATAATTAGTTTATTTTAAAATAAAGTCGAAATTTTTTATTAATATTTTTTGACATTTGAATTAAAATAAAAAAAAATTTTAAAAAAACTTTTGACTGTTTAAATTGATTAAAAAATTAAAAATTTTTAGTTCAATGGATTCGTCATTTTGTGACGATTTCAAAAATATAAAATTCATTAGGCCTGTGAGACGCACTTGGACACTATAATTAAAATAAAATTAATCAATTCAAATTATTGCTTTAAAAAAAAATATTGTGCTCTCAAAAAATATTGCAATATTGACTTAGTTTAATTATTATTGTTCACTAGTTCACAATTGCTCGAATTTAGATAAAAATATTTTAAAAATGATTTTTAAAGGCTAAATTTAATACAAATCTAATTATTATTACATGAATGGATTTGCCATTATATGACTCATCCAAAAATCTAAAATTTAATTGACCTGTGACTTGCACCTGTACACTATAATCAAAATAAAAAATATGTGAACAATTTTAAGGTCTCAAAAAAAAATTGCAAGTGTGATTTAGATTAAAAATTAGCATAATTTAAGTGTAATGTACTATGTAAGAGAGTCTAATGTAAGATTCAAACAAAAGAATTTTTATTTCAAGTTTATTTTAGCAATTTTAATTAGTATAAAGTAAGTATAAAGCAAAAAATTTTAATTTTCAAGTTTATTTAAAACGTTTATTTTTAGAACAAAAATAAAAAAAATGCAAATATTTTAAAGAAAACTTAAACAATACAATAATTTAAAAAAAATTGTCGAATAATTTAGTCGATTATTTTTCGATTAAAAATAATGTCGAATAATTTACTCGATTATTTTTTCGATTAAAAATAAATTGTAAACATAAACGAAACCTCAAAAAATGATTAAAAAGAGTGAAGCTTTGCGTGACTATAGAAAGCGGGATAGCAAATAGTCCTTAATACAGCCGAGTACTTCTGCAGGTACCGGTTTTGCGTACCTTGCCATATAAGTGCAAGCTTTAATATATTTAAAATTAAATTCTAATTTCCTACGTTAACTTAAGACTTAAAAAGAGGAAAAAGGAAAAATTATGGTATGATGAAGTTGATTGCTTTCTTTTCCAAAGGTCCTCTAACATTCCATTTACCATTCCATTCCATTCCATACCATTCTATAAATCCATTACATAATCCATTCCATTCCATACTGCGCTCATCACGATGCCATCCCCAATAAACTATTTACTCTGAATCACGCTATCCGGTACATAGTCATAGTCATAGTCCATGAAAATGCCTATAGCACGATACAGAGATCTAGTTTAATCGAAAATGACACCCCGCAGTTTTAATATATTATTTAAGGTGTTCCGTCCCCACGGGAACCCTTTTTAGGCGCATACGTGTAAAGCAAGCTCTTGTCGATCCCTTGACCCCACTATAGTGAATGTTTAAGACATTGACGATAGTAGGCCGAGAGGTCATCATCAGCATCCAACGACTATCTGTCACCATGACAACATAGTCTCGCTGAATCAACTCGAGTCCTGATCTAATCGGAGAAAAACCGCTTCGACCCGGGCGAGTGTTATCCAAAACAACCCCTCTCAGGAATTGACAAAAGCCGTACAGACTGGTAGCCATTCGAAAAACGGCGTTTTAATAAGACACCAGTAAGATTCTAATGAGAACAGGGTAAAAAGGCTTATTTAAAGGTTTTTACTCTACCCTCATTATGGTATCGGCCACTGTATATTGTCGCCCACCAAACATAGTAACATACCGTGGATGGTGTTAGGCGACCACAGCAGGAGATAAAGACCTAACCCGATTTACGTCAATATATAGACGATAATAGGATTACGTCTTCGTGTATTAATTTTGACAATGTTTATTATTAATTAGTTTGTCAATTAAACAAACTAATAATTTATAATTTCCTGTTAATTTTCATAATAATTTCCTGTTAATTTTCAATTTTGCTTTATCATTGCAAAAAAGAAAATTATGTCTAAATTATGTTTAAATTATGTTTTTCTATCTATTATATCATTTAAATGTATAAATTAAACATAAGTATCTGTAAGTAAATGTAAGTATCTGTAGTACAATGGTTTAAGTCATGTCCAACTAATCCAAAGGTAGAGGGTACGATCCCCTTTGGTTACGAAAAAATTCAAAAAATTTAATTTTACTTTTTATTTAAAAAAAAATTTTTAATTTTCCCGCTATTTTTAAATTTTAAAAGACCAAATTACTACTAATATTATTCAATTATAATGAAAAAAATCTTAAAAAATACTTCAAATTTAAAAATAATTATTTTAAATTTTTCCCGCTATTTTTGGATTTTTAAAGCTCAAAATACTACCAAAATTATTTAATTATTACGAAAAAAATTGCAAAGAATATTTCAAATCTAAAAATAATTTGTTCAAATTTTTCGCGCTATTTTTGGATTTTTAAAGCTCAAAATACTACCAAAATTATTTAATTATTACGAAAAAAATAATTAAAAGAATTTCTAATTTAACTCATGACTTTGACTTAAAAAAAAAAAATTTTAAGTTAAGTCATGACTTTGACTTAAAAAAGAAAAAAAAAAATTTTAAGTCATGACTTTGACTTAAAAAAGAAAAAAAAAAATTTTAAGTCATGACTTTGACTTAAAAAAGAAAAAAAAAATTTTAAGTCATGACTTTGACTTAAAAAAAAAAAAAAAAAATTTTAAGTCATGACTTTGACTTAAAAAAAAAAAAATTTTAAGTTAAGTCATGACTTTGACTTAAAAAAAAAAAAATTTTAAGTTAAGTCATGACTTTGACTTAAAAAAAAAAAAATTTTAAGTTAAGTCATGACTTTGACTTAAAAAAAAAAAAAAATTTAAGTCAAGTCATAACTTTGACTTAAATTTTTGTGACTTAGACTTAAATCTGTGACTTAAAAACAAGTCTGATATATTTATATATATATATATATTTGGGGATGCATGTTGGGATTGCGAATTTGAAAAAATAATTTCTTTTTAAATTTTATTAAAATCCTATGATAAAAAAAAAAAATTCTGGGAAGAAAAAACTAATTAAGGAACAGCAATAGTTATTATTTTTTTCGCTCAATTTCATTCTAAGCACGGTGCTATTTAGGTAAAGTTGTTGATCAAATTTCTCATATCCTTTAAGTATTGACTCTTTAAAAAATTGATCCGTTTTTCTTCGATATCTTCTATATTCTTTTTTTTTGTAAATTGTTCCTTCATCAAAAACAATATTTTTTAAAAAATCAAAAATCCTTTTTTAGGGTTAATAGAGCGATACCATTGCTCAGCTAGATACTGTTTTAGCAATTGCAGTGTTGTTCCACGTACAGATCGCATTATTTTATATTTTGCTACAATCCACAAGACATCAATAAACTGTGTGTTTTCCAGATATCGGGTCAACAAAATTTTTACAATGATTTACAGTCTTTTTAAGCAGTTATTCGATCACCATTCATCTGAAATAATTTCAGATCCTTTAGCGCAATTTTTTAAAATAATTGGTAGTGTTTCGATGTCTATTTTCCCAACCGGTTAATAACTTTAAGTTTATTTTGTATTTTTTTTTCAAGATTCTTATTTTGCTTATAAGAAATTAATTAAAATTTAAAATAAGCCTTTTTAATGTTTTTGCTGTTCCTTAATTAGTGTTTTTTTCCCAGCATTTTTATTTTTATTTTTTATCATAGGATTTTAATAAAATTTATAAAGAAGAAATTATTTTTCAAACAAAATTAATAAAAGACATCAATTTTTTTAATTAATTTATTATTTTTAACATATTTTGAATAATTATGGTAATGTGTATTACCTTAAAAGCATGTTTTATTAAAGAGTTTTTTTGAACCACTTAAGTATTTCATGCACCCAAAAATTTCAAGTGCTTGAATGTTTTAAAATCAATACTCTTTTGTAAGACGGACTAAAAAGGGTTTTCTAAATTTAAATGGGGTATTATTAATCGATCTCTTACATTACTTAAACGATCACTTAATAAAATATATTATTTTATTTTTTCTATCTATAATATTATTTATTCGATTAATTTGATTAATTAACTGTCTCTAATAATAAATATTTATGTATCCTGAGTTTTTTTGTCACTAAATTTACTGAAGATGAGAATTATTAGGGAATGATATGAACAGTTGAAATTATCTCTTGATTTAATTTAATTATCTCCTGTGAGAGTTTTTTTTTGTGGATATTTAAAGAAGATCTAATGTGATCTAAGTTAAATCAAAGTATTGAAATGTCTGATAGTGAGTATCGAGTAGCTGATGACTATGTAACTTCTGAATCAGAATCTGAAGACGAGGTTCAAGAATCCAATAAAAAGAAAAGAACCAGGAAAAACTGGGTCTATGAGAGAACATTCGACGATCAAGAAGCATCCAAAGACTGGTTAGATAATGAAAAGATTTGGTCTTCTCTGAAAAGTAGTGAAACTGAGGCCGGTTTAAGAGCTGATTATCGATGCAACCTAGTTAAGAGAAAAGGACCTCAATGCGCAGCTGCAATTTATTTATTTTATAAAAGTGAAAATCTATCAGTGGCTTTATTTAAAACAAAGGATCAACACAATCATGATGAGATTGCCAACACTGGGCATGGTATTAACAAAGAGACCAAGGAATATATAGCGGACTTACTAGAAAAAGGTGTTCAATTACCGCTTGTCCTTCTAAATAACATCGAGGAGGAAATAGAAAAAAAAAAAAAAGAAAATATCAAGACCGATTTACAAGTTCCAACTGAGAAGCAATTGTATAACTACCTAGCTCAGTATCGTAAACGTAAAGGCAACACCAGAATGAATTTTAATGAGCTTTATGCATGGTGTACTGAGAATATAGCTATTCCTACTAACGAGAATGAGCCATTTTTATCATCGTATCAAATCAAAGTGGATAGCGAGGATACAAGTATATATCCAGAAGACAGAGATTCAATACAAATTGAAGAGCTAAGCTTTCGTCTTTTTGTGACTTCACAGCGTTTACTAGAAAACTGCAAAGATACAAAGTTTATTCAAGCAGATTCAACCTAGAAATTAATATGGAACAATTTTCCTGTTTTAATTATCGGCACAAGTGATTATGATAACGTATTTCATCCATTTGGTATATCACTAACAAATACAGAGAATGAACATGACTATCAATTTATATTCTCTTCTCTGTTAATTGGATTACAATTAACTAATCAACAAAAGCTAGGTTATGTTGATCTAGTAGCTGATGCAGCAGATGCTATCACTAACGGATTCAAAAATGTATTCGGAGTAAGAAAACGAGGCATGTGTTGGTTTCATGCGAAAAAGGCTATTACTACACGTATAGCAATTCTCAACGACTCTACTCTACAATCACAAATTATGATTGATTTAGACGCATTACAGCTGTGTCAATCTGATTGTCTTTTTGAGAAGGCATCGAAGCTATTCTTAAAAAAGTGGATTAACCATTCAAACAAGAATATCAAGGACTTTCTCAGATATTTTGAAAGCGAGTGACTCTTAAAGCATCCTGGTTGGTATGAGGGATTTCTCATTTAAATTAATAATAAGAATTTATAATTCTTGATTTATCTTACACTTTTAGGAAAAAATTTATTATTTTCTGCGAGATTCTTAGTTGGTGTTTGGCATTTATCTTTTTAAGACCTTATCCACTAGATGAAAAAATCAAATTTTCAAAAGTAAATTTTCTTAAAAATTGTTAATTATTGGCGAATGTATTAGAAATTTTATGAGAAATTGTCTCTAATCTTACCAATTTCTTACTCAAGATCTTAATCAGATTCATCTTCTATGTTGAATAATTTGATTTTTTTGTCGTTATAAATTTCATTTAAATTTTTATTATTTTAATTAATTAAAGATTAAAAAAAAATCATTTATATTAGATAGGGAGTTTAAAAATCATAAAAAATTAAAAAATATATAACGAAGGTAAAATGTTTTATTAAATTTAAAAATTCTACATTTGTTTTTCTATTCAATTAAAATTAAATTTATTTAAATAAATTTCAAACTAATTTTTCTAATTCTTTCTTAAAGACTAAATTTATTTGTTTTATTTAAAAGTGATTCTAAGAACTAAAATTTAAAAACTATTTGAATTTAATTCCAACAATTTTGGTTAGCGTAATTTAAGAAGAACTTAAATTTTTAGAAAATTCCAGTCCATAAATCCAAATTGATCTGATTCATTAAATTATCACATGAAACTTTTGGGTTTTCAAATGTTGGCAAAAAGAAAACTCGTTGCGGTAATGAACTAATATCATAATTGCTGCATATCAAACCTGATAAAGTGACCTTTTTTATTTCAGCTAGTTGTCCTTCAATAAAAAATCTTTAATAACTAGCAATTTTCGTACAATATTACTCATTTTTACCTAAAGTAAAAGCAGATGGATTTACAGATGGTCCATTCTCATAATAGAAACGATCTCCATTTTTCAAATCAGCGAACTGTCTTTTTATAATGCATCCAAAAGTGCTAGATACAAGGCCTAAATTTGAAATTTTCTCCTCAAGTATGCTTCCCGCATACAAATCAACATCTCCAACATTTCTAAATAAAATAATTAAATTTAAATTATTAAGAAAACAAAAATAAAATCACTGGTATGCATTTCTCAAAAGAAGAATATTTTCAGCTGAAGTCAAAGGCAACAGATCATTAAAATCCTTTGCATCAATTCCATGACAAAGTTTTACATAGTCTACATATGGTCTAATACCGTGATCTCTTCCTCTCTGAATATTGGCCGATAATAAATCAATAGCAGTGAATTCATTATTCTCAATCTTTCCGAAAAGCTTGTTCTGAAGTTCAAAGCCAAAAGAACCAAACTTTTTGCATTTATCAGTCACCATTCCTCTTATTATTGACTGAATGCCCTCACCTTTTATGTTGTAAGCCCAGTCGGATTTAAAGGACATGTCTGTAAAGTTGATTGCCTTTAGTTTTTGATCGTTTTCATCATAGCGTGTAAATTTATCCCGGATCAAAGTGTGACCAAATCTGAATGCTGCAGTTGAGAATTCATTAGCAATCGCTGGGTTTATCTTCAAATATTTCAAAAAGAAATTAAATAAGAATTAAATCAAAAATTAGATTTTTTGTTCAATTTTCTTTTTAGGAAAGCTTTCATAAATTTAAAATGAATTTTTTTTAATCTAAGGCTAAAGATTAATTAGCTAATGTGCTTGTTTCATTTAAAATTTTAGCGGAATGTTAAAATTTAAATTTTAAAATTTAAGAGCTAAAAATTAAATCTTAAAACAATGTAATGGGTTCTAAGTAAAAATGTGAACAAACGTTCACCAAATGTGTGATGATAAATGTCACAATGGGAATAAAAAAATGAATTTAATGCAGACTTTTATGAGAGTCCGAGTCCGACAAATCATTTTCAAATCAGACTTGGAATTTTTTAAACCTGAATTCATGATCATACTCACACAATCAATGCTTTATTTTTTATTTTTTAATTTTTAAAATTTGTTATTTTGATTTTAAAAAAATAAATCTTTTTTTTCTAATAGATCTCTAATTGATTCTTTTGAAATCTTTATTTGAAAATTTTTAAGATAAGGTATCCAAATTATGGCTTTAAATGATATTGTAATATCAATTAAAATATATTGCAGCGAAACACAGTTAAAATTTGTATTGCAAAATTTCAATATATTTACTTCAGATAAAATTCGTTTAATTTTCTTCAAAATTAAAGATTAAAGAAATCATGTTTAATAAAGCTTTGTCATATAATACTAAAAAATTTACAAAAATTAACTTTTTTTTTTTTTTAAATCAAAAATTAAAAATTGTGATTTGAAATCAACATTTGGTTATTAACCTTAACTAGACTTTTAAATTTTTTTAAAGCCTTAACACCAGAAGCACCAACGAGTCAAAGTGACTCTTTTTCGATTTTGGCTGCTAAAATCTAAGTCAATATTTGCTATTTGAGCAAAATTTTTTTTTCAGCATAAAAATAAGAATAACTTTCTAAATTAACTAAATTCAAATAAAAAAAATATTTCCTTTGTACAAAATCAAGTTTATACTACTAGAAGCACCAAAAAGAGCCATTTTGACTCGTTTTTTAATTAAAATTTTGAATTTATCTACAAAATCAATGGATGAGTCATAAAATGTTTATAAAAAGTATACAAATCTTTAAAAAACTGATTCAAATTAAAGTTATAATTATTATTATAAATATTTATTATTATTAGTTTCAGGGCTGCAAAGTTTAACACTAGACAGAAGCTGCCCAGCCATTTATTACTACTACTAAATCCTAATACTTGAACGAAGATAAGCAAATTTAAAAAATGCAAAAATTATAGTTTGCGTATTTTACATGAAAGACGAAAAATTGGTTCAAAAAGGAATGAATTCATTAGAAGATAAACTTTTTGCCAGATACTTTTTTAGTCAAATTTTTATTTTTACTCAATTAAAATTAAGTTTTGAATAGATTTATCCAAATAATAAATTATTATCCATTTTTATCCATTAGATTCCATTAAAACAAGTCATTTTGACTCGTTTTGGTGCTTCTAGTGTTAACTTTGAGTCAAAGTCTTTGACTTATTGAAAAATGTAAGGATTTTAAAAATTAATAATTATCGAAGATCTAAATTGTGAGTATAATGAATTTTAATTCAAAATTTTTATGAATACTAACTTTTGATTTTAAATTAAGAATGTAAGAGAGTGGCATCTTTTTTTGCAAACAAATAAAGATCAATCTCTCAAAAGATTTTCTCTCCAGAAAACAAAAACTTAATTAAGAAAATTTTTTGATTTGAATTTAAGAAGTAAAAACTAATAAATGAAATGATTAAGATATTAAAAAATGGACATGTAGTTTGAAATTTTTTTTTATAAATTTGAATACTTTTTTTATCTCAAAAATCCATTATTTTTCAAAAATTGGAAAAAAAATAGGATTTTTACCAATTCAACTGATGCTTTATTTGATGTAAATTTCTGAATTTCAAAATCTCAAAATTAAAATATTATCTAATTTGGTACTAAATAAATAAAAAATTTTCTTAATTTTTTAAGAAATTAATGCATGCTGTAGGAATAGCAGTCAGTAAACGCCCTGCTTTGACAGCCTTGATTCTCTTGCTTGTCAGAATTGTAATATGATGCGCAAGAAAAAAAGACAAAATATATAAAAATTAATTTAAACTAAGAAAATTATCTAATCTTTTTTTAAAATTAATTGTTTCGGTCATAGTTCTTGTTGGTTCATCAAATGTTGATCATTTAATTTCTGAATAGAGAAAAAGAGTCGAAATATATTACTTTTTCATTAGGTTCAACCAAAAAAAATGAAAATTGCAGAGAATTGATCAATTTTTAGCCACTTTAAAGAAAGCTATCAATTATTTTTTTTTGTTCTAAAATTGATTTTTGCAAAATTTAGTAAACTTTCCTTAGAGATTGAATTATTTCGATACTTTCTATCAGCCGGTACATTTAGCAAAATCAAAGTTATTTTACAACAGACTTGTGCATAAAAAATTAAGTTATTTTATGTAAACTCAACTAGTTAAGATAATTTTTTACTGTTAAGTCAAGTCACAAAAAAAATTTATTAGTTCTATTAGTTCTAGATCATAACAAATTTATAACAAAACTTACTCTCCTTGAAAAATTTAAGTTTTTAGTATTTACATTTTGAGCTAAAATTCTCTTAACTTCAAATATACAAGTCAAGTCAATTGACTTAAGTTTAAAAAAATTCTTTAGTTAAGTCCGTGACTTGACTTTGGCTCAACGACTTATGCACAAGTCTGCTTAACAAACATCTAATTCAAGTAAAGTAAAAAAAAATTTACCTGACTATCATAGCCAGTATAAAATTCAGTTTTGGTCAAATCAGGTGAAAGGCTTTCGTCTCCAATTACAATAGGCAACCATTCACTATAAACTATGTGCTGAAGGATAGCAATGACGATTCGTCTTGCTTCTTGGTAGATTTCTTCATCGGTCCATGTGGGGTTGTTGAACGCCAATGTACCAGCAATTCTATTATGCTCTCTCATGAACAGTGTATGCATACTAACCAAAGCCAGATTCTCACTAGTTCTCGCTTCACCAGCCAAAAAGCAGTTAAAAGTTCTAGCTTCGGTTGAACTGCATGTGTCATCTGCCATTGGAAGATAGGATCCTTTTAGCACCCTCCTTTTTTTGCCTACATTGGGTTCGCTTGTTCTCAACAGACCTTGGCCAAAGGCTCTTAGTTGATCTGCTCTCTCTTGGTCAATACCATAAATGACTGATCCGTCTAAATAGGCAGATAAGAGATTGAGCTGTTCTCGGTATGCGATAGAGCATTCAAAGTCTGGGAACGAAGCGCTAGATCGGGTGAACTTCATGCACTCTTGATTCAAAAACTGGTCGTCTTTAGGCCATTCAAGACCTATGCAAATAGGATCTGTGGACTCACATGGACACTCAATTTCCATTCCGCTTTCGTCAGTATTTGCGGATGTGAGGGCAGAGTCGTGAATAAAAAATTGACCAAAAATTGGAAAAACTTGGGTTATTTTTTTTTCGAAGCGGTTTTTCGATGGAGGCGATATGGTCAAGCTCATTAATCTTGGATGCGGCAAAGGTTTGCCTGACACAGCTCGCGATCGCACGCTTTCCAAGCCATCTTCGTAGGCAGGAGGCAATAGTCGCTTGTAAGGAGTATTGGCCGCTCCTCTCAATGGGTTGTCCAAGTTGTTACATTTTCCATCCACACTTCTGTACTTGTAATTCAAGTCGCAGTCAACTTTGGTGAATGGACAAAATTTGGAATCCACATGCACAGTGGAGTCTGATCTGGCAAAATTTAGAGCCACAGAAGCCATTTGATTAATGAAAAAGCCGTCGTCAGTTGTTTTTCTCACATTAGATTGACTTTTGTCACATTCAATTTTGCTGTTTTTGGGCAAATTTACTTTCTTATTCTTCATTAAGTTTTCCATTTCGGCATTCATTCCATCTTGAGCTTTTTTTTTGTCAGAACCTGACCTACCAGATGAATAGGAATAAGTTGATTCATTTAATGCCAAAAATATCAGAATGGATATAAAAACAAGCCGCATTGTATTGATCCTGGTTATCAATTATTTTTTTTTTAAAATAATTTTTCGCTTTTAAAAATTTTTAACTTGTCATCGGAAAAAAGTGCTCTATTAAATAGGACTTGGCTTGATGAAATTTTTTAGCGTTATTTTTTTAAGATAGTTCCGTCTAAAATTGCCATGGTGTCTACCAAATTACCTTTATTTTAGACTTAGATCTATTTTAAAAAGTTTAATTTCGTGTAATTGCATTTTTTTTTATGTATATATCGTCAAGTTTTAAATTTAAGCTTTTTTTTTTAAAAATAGAAAATAAAAGTTCCTAAGCTTAAGAAGATTAATGGTTTAATTACATCGTCTAATATTTTTTTTTGAATCGATCATTCTAAAATAATCAATTAACGAGTGTGGAATAAAAAATAAATAAAAATGTCACAAAATTATTTACAGAATTGTTTCGCTTTTTTAAAAATAAAGTAAATTTAAGAAAAAATACAATATTAAAAAATCTCTTTTTTAAAAAAACACGTCAAGCTCCTAAATTGTTTGGACATTTTTCCTTATCTTACGTAAATTGACAAAAAGTTCAAAAAATTTAAGAGCTGTTTGTTTAATTAAAAACTTATAAAAAATATTTAAAACACATCCAAATTAATTCTATTATTCAAAAGCTTAAAATAAGTGGAAATTAAAAAGTCACTGCAAATATATTATAAATGGTACTTGAAATGTAAAACTTCAACAAACTAATGGCTAAAAGAATTTTTTTTTGAAATTTAGATTTCTTATTTTAAAATTGTGCTGATTTTATTAAAATTAGCGAAAAGCTTATTAACATTAGCGGTGGGAGAAATTCCCAAAAAAAAATCTAAATAATCTAATTCTTTGTAAAACTAAATAACTATGAAACGGATAATGACAATATCCAAATCAAGGTTTGGTCATATTAATTTTTCTATTTTAAATTGTTATTAGCGATATCCTCAAACAGACTCCAAAAAATAACCTTTTTTCATTTCTGCTTCCTTTTTGGGATGTGTGAAATTCATTACAAAATGAAAAAAAAATCAGAAAAAAATTTAAAAAAATAGAATAACTTTTTTTCTTAAAGTTTAAAATTAGTTCTGTGTTAAATGCTACATGGTGCAACATTCAAAGTTGCTTTAAATTTCAAGGTCTGCTAAATTTGCACAAAATGATTCCACAATTTTTTGAATTAAAAAGAAAAGATTATCTGATGTTCGCCGGTGTTTCCTAAATCCAGATTGCTCCTGGATAAGGAGTGAATTTTGTTCCAAATAATTGTATAATCTTGAAAATACTATGCGTTCCAGGAGCTTTCCTAAACAACTCGATATACTAATTGGTCTATAATTTAAAGTATCTGGTAGAGAAGAGGCTTTTTTTTAATCATAGTAATGATCGATGTTTTCCATGCTTTAGGGACTCTACCTTTTCGAAGAGATAAATTAAAAAGTTCTATGATTTCTATTAATGAATTTCTAGGTAAGTTTTTTAACATTAAATTATGAATTTGGTTAGGTCCTGATGCCGCTTCATTTTTCAATCTTTTTGAAGCCATGATTAATTCATTTAAGCAAATTGGATCATTAAAATTAGACTGATCATAATTTCGAAAGAATTCAGAGTTAAAATTAAGTATTTCGAAATCTTTATCAAGATCTATTAAATCAGAATTTGGACTAAATATTGAAGATAGGAGTTCTCCGAAGCATTTTCCCTTTTCTTCATTAGTTTTGAATTCCTTGTCATTTAAAAACAAATTTGGGATTAAATTTGATCCTTTTTTTGATCTAAATTTATTTATTTTTTTCCAAAAAGGTCTACTTGTCAGTGGGTTTATTAAAAATATTGAAAGTAGGACGCTTATCATTGATTACTGAAAAGTCTAACTCATTGATTATTCTTTCCAACATTATGCCGTTTTCATTTTCCCCTACATTTGCAAGTTTCCATATTCTCGGTAAACCCTCTTCAATAGACCTCTTGAAGAGAATCGATATCGGTAGGGCCAGACAATCGGCATTATTCTTTAAGAAATTTAAATCTATTTCATCTGAACCGATCGATTTGGATACATCTAACTTTTCAAGCATATCCTTAATTGTATTCGGAAAAGTCTTTTCTTCAATTTTAAAATAAAATGTCTTTGAATGTTTAAATAATTCAAAGACATTTAAATTTTTTGCATTGCTTTAATTTCTTTTGCTCCAAACTTCACTGCAGCTTTCTTTAATTAAAAATATTGAAGGATACAGTTGTACCACGCATTTTACGAAATACAATTTTTATTCAATATTTATTGAATCTTTTTATGTTATAATTTTAATTTAGAAATTTGTTTTATTTAACCATTTGTATAATTATTTATCTTTTTTTTTAACTCTTTTTTGTTAAATCGTATTAATGTAGTATTATTAAAATAAATTATAAAAATAATAAAGGGAACACAAATACAGCAGTTTCTGAAAGAAACTTGAAGATTATTTAAAAGTATAAAAAAGTATTTTTACTAATAAAAAGGGACTCATAAACAATAGTTCAAATTAATTTAGATTTTTACAATAAAAAATTTTAAAATAATTTCATGAATACTTTGGGATTATACACAGATTGCTAAAAATAAGACCTATTGAGCAAAGATATTGATCCAAAATATTAAAATGCTACTATTTAATTTCATTTAAATTTTTTTAATATCTTGAACTAAATTGATTGTAAAATTACAATTTTTAAAAATTTATTTATTTGTAAAAGAAACCCAAAAAATAATTCCAAAAAATAG
Source organism: Brachionus manjavacas (assembly GCA_019054805.1). NCBI lineage: Eukaryota > Metazoa > Rotifera > Eurotatoria > Ploima > Brachionidae > Brachionus > Brachionus manjavacas. The sequence goes on along the minus strand of JAHQIY010000011.1, from coordinate 2,618,171 downwards.
AAAAAAACCAACTAAAAAAGTGACCGTATCAAAAAAAGAACTTATGCTGTCATTATCTTCTTCGTAGGGGTCATTTATTTGGTAAATTTCAGCCAAATCCACATCATGTGTCAATACATCACTGTTTTTTTTCACATTATCTGTATTTTTATTTGCTATATTTGGTTCAAATTCAATGTAATACAATCTTTTCAATATACCATGATTGAGCTCTTTTTCCAGTTCGGATAATTGATTGCTTGCTAATTTTTCCGCAACATAATTTGAGTATAAAACAGCGCAGGGACACTCAAATTTTGCTAAACCATACAAAAAGACAAAGCTAAGTTTGTAAGTTAGGTCCATCATTATTTCTTGTTTGAGATAATTTTCATCTATTATTATTCTGTATCTAAATGGACGACACTCTTGGTTCCCAATGGTAGACAAATAGAATTCTCTAGTGTACGAATATTGTTCGATTGAAAACAAAGGCTCAGTTGCAAGTCCATCTGGCAAGGTCTTCAATGTTAAGTCCTTTAGATTGTAATATACCGTGCCGGGACTGTTGGAAACGACAATAAAAGTAATCGACGGCTTAATCACATCGCCGTTCAGTTCACTGAACGCTTTTTTTAATAATTGAAGCTCTTTTTTGTGTGTGATCAGCTTTTCATCATTCAAATGCAGACCGTTTCGGTAAAAGATTATGACTTTGGGAATTGAGCCATTTTTTTCCATGTATATTTTAAAAAATTCAATTGTCATTTCTTTTAGACTTTCTATTGTCAAATTTTTTACATCCTCTAGCTGTGCTTTTATTTTACTAACGACCGAACAGTAGGTCAAAAAATTCAAGTCAATACTTCCTGTAAGAACATTGACTATGGAACTTGTCTTCTCGTCAAACAAAACACAGGCTGAAATTACCAAAGAATCGGTTTTTAGATTGGATTTTATTGAACGCTTCAAAAAACTGGCCTCCTTAACTTGATTCAGCTGAAAAGCCTCTTCAATGGTATCATAGCCATTCGGATATTTTACTCTTACAAAACAGGTTTTTTTTTTGCTAGTCATTTTTGAAAAATAATTTTTTTAGTGAGAAATTTTATTTTTAAATTAAATTTTAATTAAATTGAAAACTTTGAAAAACTATTTTGAAGCATAATGCTTTTGAAGCATAATGGCACTTACAAGTGATTGCTGATTAGCTCCGGTAAGTTCGTAGACTTTGCGTCCTTTGTGAAAGAAAAAAAAGCTCAACAGAGCACGTACCATGGAAGATTGACACAGGACTGGAAGCTCTGTCTTTTCAAAAACTCTATATTTCGATATTTTCTAGCCATTGTCTGATAAAATAGAGTTATTTGCCTACAAGGAGCGCTTGTCTGAAAACATAGCTATTGTGGTACGGTATTGTTTGTTCATCAAGAGGTTGCGATACTCAGACTCGGATTTGATGTAAATTAAAGACATTTTAATTTTTTTTTAATTAGAAAAAAAGAGATTTCATTGTAAATGTTTCTAATTTAATTTACATCATGTAATTTAATTTTTTTTTGGTAACAATTCGTTGATTATATATAAAAAATTAATAAAAAATTTTGTTAAATTTTTTTTACTAGTAAACTAAAACTTTAATATACTAGTAGACGAAATTAAAGAATGCTGCAACAAAAGGCTAAATATTATTAAGATATTGTCAAACAAAAAATGGGGTCTCAATCAAAACACACTAAGAAATTTATATAAATCTTTAGTCGGATCGATTTTAGACTATTCTTTTCCTTGCTTAAATTCATTTTCAGAAAATAATATCAAAAAACTACAAGCAATTCAGAATACGGCAGTAAGATCTATCCTTAAGTTAAAATATGATAACCCCTCCAACATCGTGCAACATGAAGCTTTTAATAAACTTAAATTACTAACAGTCTCGAATCGTCTTTTTGAGTTGAGTGAGAAATATGTTGGGACAGGACTGAGTCATTCTATTCCAATGGTTGTAAGACTGGTGGAGGAATACAAAGAAGGTTTCAAAATCAAGATATATTGAATACCCAACTCCATTGTGTAATTGTTACCTTACTATTTCTTCTTTTTTTCCTGAAACTTGAACTATTTAAATATGTGCCACATGTAACAATCTTTTCCAATTTATGTCTTTTCAACTTTAATTTTTTTAGCTTATTTACTCTATTTTGATTCTTTTTTTTTTTTGTCTAATTTTATTAACTTTAATTTTATATTTATTTTATTTTTTTTATTTTATTTTTTAACTTATTCTGAAGGAGCTTTAGCTCGGTACAGAAAACAAATGAATAAAAAATATATAATACAGAATCTTCTGAGCATATTTTAGAAAATGAAATCGATGAGACCATCAATGATGCTGAAGAGATCGAGAGTCAGCCACGAGCGAAAAGAGGAAAAGGTCTAGTTTACGATCATTTATGTAACTTTGAGTCGTTCGAAACAATCAGTGAAGAGATCGAAAATGGAAAAATTGGTCACAATCAATGGATATTTTGTGGACTCAAAAATGCTCAAAATGGAGACAAATATTGGTACGATTGTTCATTTTCAAAGCATGGGTGCAAAGTTCGAAAGTTTTTATTGATAACATCCGACAATGTAAAGAGAGTATTCGTTTCAAACAAAGACTATCATTGTGATCATTAAATAGCTACTTGTGCAAGATTGAAAAAATGAAGCTTTGACTTAGTAACAATGGATTTACCAATTGAATCGAACAGAAAAAGGGGAGCACCGAAGAAAAATGCATCGTGTTTACAACGTCAGAAAAATGAAACAAATGCATCAAATGAACCTGCAAAAGGCATTGAATCAGATAATGAGGACGATGAGTCTGAAATAGCTCCTCAACCGTCGAAAAGAATTCGTGTTGATGAAACGAAAAAGTATTGTCGAGTTTGTAACTCAGAAATGCGTATGAAACGTTATTTGTATTGTCCAAACAAATGCAAACAAAATTAAATATTACTTTCTTTTTTTTCTCTAATTAGCTTTTTATTTTTTCTTTAATTAACTTTTTTTTTCTTTAATTAGATTTTTTTAAATAAAATGTCTGCTAGTTTACTAATTTAGATACTTTTTTATTAGAATAGAGTTTTTTTATTAAAATAGCTTATAAATAACAATTTAGCTTATGTTTTAATAATTTAGAGGTAAGTCAAAAACATATGCCAAAAATTGGGAAAAATAAAATATTTGACCAACAGAGATGGCAAATTGCATGTTTTTGAAAAATCAGACAAAGACTGAAAGAGAAATACAGTGCCGGAAATTAACTTGTCACATCATATCATATGATATCATTTGATATTACATGGTATGATCTGATATCAACTGATATGGAAAAAAAAATTTTTTACACATTATTACGAATAGAAATTCAAATTTTAATTCACCTGATATTATCTGATATCATATGATATTTTAAAATCAGACAGCTACCATAGCAAGGCTAGATATAGCATTGCTCCGCAGTTAGTCTGCTGGAGCTTTTTATTTTTATTATTATTTTCATATGATGTGACAAGTTAATTTCCGGCACTGTATCCGAGTTAACTAAATAATGAAGAAAAAAAATCAAATTGAAAAAAAAGTTTGATTCTAACTTTTTGTGACATACTGTACAGAAATATTCATTAAATCATTTAATCAACACTTATGGAATAAAAAATTTAAAATCAATTTTTAATAAGAATTATTCAATTTAATAAATAAAATAAATCAGTCAATTTAATAACCAATACCAATTTCTTTTTATTTTATTTTTTTATTCTGGCAGCGGAGCAACAGGTAACATTTTGTTATTATTATTAGTAGTAGTAATAAGAACTGAAGTATAGAAAACATCTACACTAACACCAAACGGCGTTAAGCTCAAGTTGAGCTGTGGCAGTCTTTCTTCGCTTTCTCTGCACCATACCAAACACTTCTTTATCAATACTCGATTTGAAGCTATTAACTGTTTCAGCATTCACCACACTTTGTGTTAAATCATTCCACCTTGACACAATTCTGTTCGTTAAAAAATTATATCTTTATGAGCCGCGTTTACTAAAATCTCTCTAACAATCCTCATGTTATGCTCTCTTCTAATATTCATTTTCAAACTTTTTGCCAAGTTCACTCAATTCACCAAGTTGATTTTCTCATGGCTGTTGACCATTTTAAACATTTGAATTAAATCTCCTCTTGTTCTGCGCTCTTCCAAGTTCATTAGTTCTAGCGATTTAAGCCTATCTTCGTATGATTTTTTCCTTAAATATTTGACTAATTTGGTTGTAATTATTTTATTTATTTTAGCTCCTTCAGATAAATAAATAAAATAAAATAATAATAACAGTTTTAAAATATTTTAAAATATTTTTGAAGTGAGTTATTTTTCATTTATTAATGGAAGGATGAGAGACAAAAAAAATAAGAGAACTTTTTAGTTAAGAAATAAATGGAGTAGGGAAAATAAATGAATAAAGATATCATGGGAATCAAAAAAAAAACAAATAACATGGATGTTTATTTTTTTGGTTTAAATCGTTTTTGAAAATTTTCTATATTTTTTTTATACATACAGTGGTGATTTGCTTTTTGTATTTTACAAAAATTTACGTAAAATTACTAACAATATTTTATTTTCTATATTTTGAAAAAAAATCTACATTTCGTCATTCTATATTTTGTCCGCCTCCACCAAAATCAGGACATTTACTTCAGAAAAAAAATATTGTTTCAAATTTAAAACAGATATCGATATATTAAATACCTGAAGAGAACTTAAGCGCAATTGACTACACAGAGACTGAGACAATAAACTTTGACATTATGGATTCAATCAAAAAAGTCTCAACTCAGAAATCATTAGATTCTAAAGTCATCAACCTAAACGTAATCTGATGCCATCAAGTTGAAAAAATTAGGCTAATTTAAACAAAATCAAATAATCAACAAAAGACGCAAGTGGAATAGCTAATAGTAGTGATGTTTAGTAAAAACCTAACCATACAAATTATTTTATACCCTTAAACAGCTACTACAAGTAACAGATTCCCATTTTGCCTGATTAATTCTTTAATAAATTAAAGATCATATTGATCCCGAATAAAGACCAAACTCCCGTTAATGTCAGCTCATACCGAATTATATCACTAATATCATGTATGGCACAAAAAATCGTCAATTTAAGGCTTACACTATGAAAAGAATCGAAAAAAGTCTTTCCTAAATGCCAATCCTGTTTCTGGAAGAAAATGAGCTAACATGACTTTACCACAAAGTCATCGATGGCTCCAACAAATAAACAGCTGCAGTATTTTTCGACCAAGAGAAAGGTCTTGACAAAGTAAACTACTACGCTATCCAAACCAAAATTAAAAATTAAATTTACCAAAATTTATCTGTAAAATTTTGAATTTTACCAATTTTTTCGTAAAAAATGGAAAAAACTAAATTAAACTAAAAAATTGAGAAGTCAAAATCGTATTTTTAAAAAAATTTTATGAAAAACTGCAAAATTTGAGATTTTTTTGGCATTTTTGGATTTAACATAATTTAACGTAAAAATTGGTAATTTTACTTCTATTTACGTAAAATTTAGTTAATTTAACATTTTTTACAATTCTTGTTTTACGTTAAAAAATACTAAAATTACCATTTTTACGGAAATTTACGTATTTTTGTGTAAAATTACGTAAAATGTTTTCAACATTCATTTTAAATTAAAATCAATTTTTTTAACACTTTTTCAAAATTTTGTTTTCTATTACATTTTATTAAAACCAAGTTAATATGGATTTAGAAACAAAATTGATATTATTAGTACCCCAATAACACTAGAATGACTGGTTTCAATTTGACAGCGTCTTTAATTGTGAATATATATTATGGAAGTTATGTTAGGCTTTTATAAAATTTATTCTATCTTGTTCGTTTAACTAAAAACAAAAAATTTATTAAAATTTAAATTAAAGATTTTTCGTTAATTTTATTCTTAAAAAAGTATTATTTTGATTTTATTTATTTATTTTCTAAATAAATTCGAGGAGGACCTCAGGCTGCTCAGAATGGAACTTAGTCCTTCTTTTTAGCCCAGTGTTAGTAAATAAAATGAGTTAAATGAAAATTTTTCTAAAAAAATAAAATAAGTTTATGGATTTTAGTTAATAGATTTTTATGTAGAAACTATTGTTTTGAAGTCTTAGTAGAGCGAAGTAAACTTAGCGTTTAAAGTTTCATCTAACAAGTTAAATTTTTGATTTTAGTCTTTCCTGGTTTTAAACGATTAAGCTTTAGAGACTTCCAAGACAAATTCTTCAATACTCAAAATGGCTCTTCTGATCGGAAAACACTAATGAGATTATTCAATAAAATGGACAAGCTAATGATGTGAACCATAAATTATTAAATCCAATGTTAAAAATTATTCTAGTAGTTTTTCTTTAATTCTATTAAATCATGTGACTAACAAAATTATGAAAAAATTATAATTTATTCTTTAAATTTATTTAGAAAGACTTTACTTTAATTTACTTTTCTTATTTTATCTTTTTTAATCACCCTCGCGGTGTTTACTGAATAAGTTATAATTATTATTATTATTATTATTAAATCCAGAGTTAACTTCAGTCCACACTTTTTTTTTAATTTAACTCACAGTAAATATTTTGGTAAATTTTGGTAGATAATGTTTTTCCAGGTAAATATTTTGTGAGCCTTTTGATTTGATTCAGATCAAAAAGTTGTTCAGTTCACCATACGCAGCGCCGATAATTATTGAGCATGGAAATTTGATCATAAAATTCAAGTGCAATTTTAATGGATTTTATTTTGTCTCATATTTTAGTAAATATGTAATTAAGAGTTGCTTATCAAAAATGATCTATATGTCCGATTCTTCCAATGCTGTTAATTTTTAAAATATAAAATTTTGATGGAATAAAAATTTATTTAATTAATTTCTTGAAACTAGGCAACTTGAAAATAGTAAAATCAAGTTTAAAATACGAAATTACAGTATATTTATTTATGAATTAAAATTATTTTTATTTTAAACTTTTATCTTTAAATTTTTTTTATAATAATAAATATATTTGTGAAAAAGACTTTTATTATTTGGGCCTCGATTTGCGATTTTTCCAAAGAAATTAATTTATTTCTAATTTACACCCTTTTATTTCAAAATTTTTGAAAAAGCTTTTTCAAACAAAACAAGATGTCTTACTTAATTTTATTAGGACTTTTTTTTCTAATCAATTTTTTTATATATCTTTAAATCATAATCAAAATTAGATGTTTACATGAGTGTCATTTTTTAGCTGCCATTTTAATTAGGTTCAATCTAAAAAAATAAGACTGCAAAATGAAAATTCAATGGACTGGATCGAAAATTAATTTTTGTCTAGTTGAACCCACACAAAAAAAAAATTTGAAGCTAAAACTTAAAAATAATGAGACGAAGATCAAAAAAATTAATCATGCTTCTTTTTTTAACATATTTATCATTTAAATTACTAAATTTTAAATCAATTTTTAATAATAATCCAACTGATCAGATTCAAAATGGTCAACATTTCAAGTCTATCCAATTGATTACCTGGAAATTCACAGATCCAAATTGGACATTTAGGAACTTGGGTAATGAGCCGTTTCGTAATTGTCCAGAAACTAGATGCTTTGCCTTCTATTCAAATAATATACTTTACTCACCTGATGAGAATGCTGACGCTATTGTAGTACATGGTCCTAATTTATGGTACACACCACCTAAAAAATACAAACGAAACCCCAGACAACTCTGGATGTACTACACAATGGAACCCCAGAGACTGTCACACTGTTCCAGCCACTACCAACTAGCTGACTTGGACAACTGGTTCAATTTGACTGCTACTTTCAAAAAAGACAGTGACATTGTGCTGGACTACAAAACTTTTCGTGATTGGTCTCAAATCGAGCATGAATCAGTCTATGTAGATGAATACAGAGCTCGTAGGCAAAATAAAAACTTAATCCAAGCCGTTCAAGATCTCAGCTCAAAGTCACAAAAAGCCTCTGTTGTTTGGTTTGTGAGTCATTGTGAAACAAACTCAAAACGTGAAGACTACGTCAGAGAACTCATGAAATACGTCAATGTTGATGTGTATGGAAAATGCTCGAAAAATTTCCATGCCACTGAAAACAGAGAGCCTTGCACAGCTAGTTCTGATGGGGACTGCTTCAAAAAATTTATGAATGGATATAAATTTCGGCTAGCGTTTGAGAACAGTCTGTGCACTGATTACATTACGGAAAAATTTTGGGCCATGTACAACCCAGAGTTTATTTTTGATGTTCATTCAGTGCCAATAGTTCGTGGTGCCAGAGATCACCAATACAAAAAAGATGTTCCATTTGAAAATTTTTACATAAATACCCAACATTTCCATAGTCCCAAAGAACTGGCTGCTTATTTGAATTACCTAGATGCCAACCAAACTGCTTATTTGCAATTTTTTAAATGGAAAGTGGATTTATTCGGGAAGATAGAGGAAAATTTAAAAAATTCAGAAATATTCACCTCTAACCTAAATTTGTGGTTGGAGGGTGTTACTTTTTTGAATAAGGCTCCTTTTTGTAAGTTATGTGAATATCTTCACAATGAAACTTATTTGAACAACCATGAAATTAATCGTAGATGGATACTGAGCGAGTGGTTCGGTCCAAGTCAAAATTGTTGGGACACTGATGAAACAAATTTTGTTTTGGAAATTTTAACAAAATTTTTTGGATATTGTTTGTGAAGGCCCCAGGCTGCTCTATTTTTTTATTAGATCTAAAATATTTTATCAAATTTTAAAAATGACCTGGAAAAAAACTTCAGTAAAATTTTTTTTTCTTTTTTTTATGAAAAAAATATACAAGTTTGTAATGAACTCGTGTGAATTAAAAATTATGTAAAACGTGAGCACTATCAAAAGGTTTCTGATTGAATTTACCTTTTACTTACTAAATCAACAAAAAATAGAATTAGCCATTTTTTAATCAAAATTTTATTTAAGGTAATAAAAAATTTCGCTCAAATTTTTGTTGTTCAAAGATATACAAAATTATGATCGAATTGAATACTTTGGCAAAATCATCCGATTTTTCCATCTAACTAGAGATCAAAGTCTAGTTAATTCTAATAGAACAATTTTCAGCATCTTGAAAACTTGTCTTTCCTATTGCATTCATTCAATGCTGGAGTCTAGAAACGTAATTAAATCATAAATTATGAACCAATTTAAATAATTGATCAAAGAAAATTTAAAAATTTATTTAAACTTTTTTATTTTTTTTATTATTCTAAATTGGCCATGATTAGAAATATTCTAATTCAAATTTAGATAAAGAAAATGAGCTGTTTCTAATTTAAAAAAAATTGTTTTTTAAAAAAGCTTTTCACTATTCGAACTGATAAACATGAGCCAAGAATTTGAAAGTGATTCGAATATGTCAAACGAATCGCTCAGGTCTCCAGGTAAGAGTTTTTTAAGTAAAAAAAAAACAGAGATAAACTCAAACAAAAAGACTTTCCGTGGTTTGGCATTGATGTAGGTGGCACTTTGGTGAAATTGGTCTATTTTGAGCCGCTTGATTTGAGCAAAGAAGAAGAGACAAAAGAGGGTGACATATTGCGCACAATTAGGCACTATTTGGTTGGCAATACGGCCTATGGGGACACGGGTGTGCGCGATGTGGACCTGGAGATAAAGTCAATTAGGATCGGAGATAGGCTCGGAAACCTGCACTTTATCCGATTTCCTACTAATCAAATGGAAAACTTCATAGATCTTTGTGTCAAGAGGAAATTTTACCAACTGTGCTTCCAAGTGTATGCCACTGGTGGCGGAGCATTCAAATTCGAATCGGTGGTTACCGAAAATTTGAATCTAAACTGGGTGAAGTGCGATGAGCTGGACATGCTTATCCAAGGAGTAGAGTTCTTGAACAAAATTAATAACCAAAATGAGTGTTACCATTTTAGCATAGAGGCCAAAAAAACGCTGGACAAGTCGCCGACGAACTCGATGAATTTCGACTCGGTATTGTCCTCATCCTGCAATAGCGAGTCGCTTTCCACTTCGGTAAGTTCGTCAGCCAGTGGCACCTCGTCTGATCCCGACTACACAACGTGTCCGCTAACAAAATGTAATTTTATAAAGCAGAGCCATGCATTCAAAAATACATATCCATACATTCTGGTGAATATTGGCAGTGGGGTGAGTGTTTTGTTGGTGAAGTCAGAAAATGACTACAAGCGAGTGTCAGGAAGCAGCATAGGTGGCGGGACATTTTTGGGCCTGTGCTGTTTGTTGACCGGCTGCAATACCTACGAAGAAGCAATAGATCTGGCGACCAAAGGTGACAGTACAAAAGTAGACAAGCTAGTTAGGGATATTTATGGCGGCGATTACTCCAAATTTAGTCTGCCAGGCGACATTGTTGCCTCCAGTTTTGGCAACATGAATATAGGAGAAAAAAGGGAGGAAGCAACGCGGGAGGACTTGGCCCGAGCTACTCTACAGACCATTCTGAACAATGTTGGCCTGATAGCCAGGGACTGCGCTAAAAATTACGTAAATTGACATTTTATTTTCTGATAACAAAAAGAAAAATTAATTTATTAATGATAAGAAATGTGAAAGAGTGATGTTTGTAGGTACTTTTTTGCGTTTAAATGGTCTTTCCAAGCATTTGTTGGCCTATGCCACAAACTATTGGTCCAAAGGAACAATTAAGGCATTGTTTTTGGAACACGAAGGCTACTTTGGTGCTATAGGATGCTTGAAAAATTTTGTAAATCGTACTGAAATGGATGAAGAAAATCTTTAAAATTCCATTTTTAAACTTTTTTTAAATGTTTACTGTCTAAAGTCATCTGTTAGTCAAAGAACCTTTTAGAAAACCTGGAGAAAGTGATTTTTCACTTTGTTTTTTTATGCGGAATTCGAGAAAAATCATGCGAAATTTGCTCACATAGGCAAACTTCAAAAGTTTTAAACATTTTTTGTTGTCATCTTATGAAATAAAATAGAATCACATTTTTAAGTTTATGATTTTTTTTAATTATATTGCTTAAATAAAAACTGTTATGACAATTGATTATTTTTTTTAAATTAAGTATAACTTCAAGAGATATCAAGTTCAACTGGGAGTATTGAACAAGAGATAAATTTTGCATTTGACTAAAATTTGAAATTTTTATATAATTTATCAGTGATTGTTTTAATCTTATTTTGGCAAGTTTTTTTTTTTAATTAAGTATTCATTGTTTCTAAAGTTGTTAGTTTGAATAATTAAAATCTCATGATGTTAAATATTTGTTTAAATTGAATAATAAAAAATTAAAGCTAGTCTCTTTATTTAAATATATTTAAATGTGACATTAAAATAAAAATTAATAATAGTCTACCCTGCAAACATGTTGAATGCATATGTTCATTTAAAAATAAAAAATTGATCATGTTAACTGTGAGGCTATATTGTCAAGTCTTTCGAGAGCTGGTGAACTTAGTAGTAGTAGTAGTAGTACGCTGTTATCAGTTACCTGACGGAGTGCCTAATTCACATTACGCACTATTGACAGCATTTTATGACAGAATAATGACTATTTGGAATAAATAGTCTAAAAAAATTATTTCTGATTTGTTTAAAATTTTGAAATATGTTAAAAATAAAATAAAAAAAGTTCAATAACAATAAAGGCGTTGGTATAAATAAAAGTAGGAGTATAAGCTGACTTTTAATTAGCTAGGGATTAAAAATGTTTCGATTTGCTTTTATAAAGTTGTCTTAACCTTCTTTGAACTTCACTGTCGTTGGCTGAGTAAATTTCAGTAAGGTATGATACTATTTGTGAAGAAATGTTCGCGGCGGCCTTTTAGCTGACTCAAAGGTTGTTTTATTAATCTTTTGCTTTGTCTTCTTATGCCAGCTGAGGGCCCGTCTAACCTAGTTGCTGGGGCAGATCCAACAGGAACCGTCCAGTTGACCTTATCCATACCTCTTTGGATTTTGAAATATGCAATTAAGTCGCCTCTTATTCTTCTTGTGTACAAGTCTGTTAGTTCAAGATGTTTCAACCTCTCTTCATATGGTCTGTTTCTCAGCTCCGGGACTAGTTTTGTCGCCTTTCTCTGAACATCTTCGAGCACTTTTTGGTCACGCTTTAAGTTTGGGTTCCAAACCGGCACTGCAAACTCAAGATGTGATCCGATATAAGTAGAGTATAGTACTCTGAACATATCTCCATCAGCGTATGTAAAAGTCCATCCAGTCATACCTAATACGGAGTTAGCTTTGCTGGCTGCTTTCATGACTTGATTTTTCCATTTTTGTTTTGATTCCTAGGTCCCTCTCTTGTTCTGTTCGCTCCAGAATGTGGGTTTGATTGTTCGTTGTGTCCAGCATGCTAAAATTAATGGGCATGTGTTGTTTTTTATCGTTTAAGACCATGTATTTGCATTTTTTGGCATTGAATTTTGTGCACCACAATTCCGTCCACTTTGACAGTCTGTCTGGATCACATTGTATGGATGCTATTGCATCATTGTCTGCAATTTTTGAAATGAATTTTGTGCTACGGCGTACATTTTGCATTGATTCTTTATTCCTTCTGGCATGTCATTAATGAATAATACAAAGAGGAGTGGTCCAAGGACTGAGCCCTGTGGAACACCATTTACTCCTTCTGACCTCTCTGATATTTCAATTGCCCTTTCATTAAAGGAGATAATTTATCTTTCTCTACAGCTGATAGGTCGTCTCAGTCATTAGATGACTTATTCTTGGTACAAAATTTGAACCCACACACATTTTAGTTAAATCCTAGTTTTATGGGTAACATTCTGGTAGTCAAACCTATCTGATAAAGTCACTTCCGACAAATCACGATCCGACAATTTTTTATTTTACAATTAATTAAAAAGGTTTTAGTATAATAAAAATTTTTTTGGTTGATTAAAAAAAGAAGTAATAAAAATAACTAAATTTGTATACTAAAGTTAATTATGAATAAAATCGAAATAGTTGCCTATGCTATTAAGATATTCAATGTGATCGGAATCGTTGTATTTTTCGACTATTCGTTTGATTCTTTGATCACGAATACGTTGATTCTTTCGTTGGGTGTTCGGTACGCCATTATCGATGTGATTTAGATCGCGTACCACTTTATCTCGTACTTCAACCAAATGCTGAATAAAAACTGGTGTTTGAGGGTGAGAAATTGCTAATCTCTTGTTGAAAACACGATGCCAAGCTTCTATGCAATTAATAGTTCTCGATTAATCGGATAGAGCATTGTCGTACATGTTCCAGACATTGATTGCAAAAAATAGTTCCTTAAGGTCCTTTTTTCTACGTCGACGACCTGCACCTTTCTGAGGAACAACTTCTCCGATGTAGTTGGCCTCAAAATAGTAATAAAGTGAGTCTAATTCGGAAGGGATATTATTCTCGATTAATTCAAAAACATTAACTACGTCGTTCACTGGTACAAAAGCAATGGCAAACAAATATTTCATATGCTTTTTGCAGTCGTCATTGAATTGTTGAGTTGATTCTTCATTTGACACTGGAGCTTTATATAGACTAGAGAGACCAAGTAACTGAATTTTCTTCCATATATTTTGCGGAAGATCAAGAAACACGCTTTCATATTTGATTGTGTGAAAACGGAGCGTCCAGCATTCATTGCACCTTTTTCAAAATCAGTCATAATCGTCCTTGGTTTGAGATCTGGTTTAATTTCTAAAAGTTTTTCGTTAACCCTGGTATATGATTGTTCGACTTGTCTTTTAGTAAGCAAAAATTAATGGAAAAGATTTATCAGTAGTTTTGGCATGTATATGCCAGGTTTGGGTGAATAAAAGTTGAGCTGTCCTAAAAGTACCATCTGCAAACCAGTCCAGCGATTCCGATAGTTTTTGAAGACTATTGTCTGTGGCAAAGATAATGATACGGGCCTCTTCTTCTTGCTCGTAATCATGAGAATCCCACAAAAGAAATCTTTGTCCACGTGCTCTAAATTTTAAATCTTGCAGGATCCATAGATCAATTAAAAGCTCGGGATCCGTGGTATAAATTAAATTTTTTTTTTTTCCGATTTCTTTTGATTGTTCTTGTCAGTGGGCTGTCGGTCGGCATTAGAGACAATAATTTTAATGGAAGTCCACGAGGTTCTGAATTAACAATTTTCGATGGAGCACTACGAGAATTGGATGCTGATTCCTTTATATTAGAAGATATAAAAGCGGCTCTGAACCAATGATTAAAGAATGTTATCAAGTTTTTTGCCCTGACTTAACATCATCTAATTATGCGAATTCGGTACAGAATTATATGTTAGATAAAAATATAAGGTATGTTGACAAAGAAGTAAACTTTGCAAAAATACCAACAGCACGACTAATCGAGGATCTTTAGGGAAATTAGAAATCTAAAGTTTATGAGGGTATTTGTAGGGCAAAAATCTCTAGTAACTCGAAAACGAAATTAAAACTTGTCTGAGCAATTATGGACACAAAGGTTTTCCAAGACCATGCCCAGACTTTTCGCTCTAGGCTCGATATCATACGTCGTTTAGGGTTCAATAACTTAACTGATATTATTATTACAAAATAGGAGAGTTAAGTTAAATAAAAATATAAAACCATTGTTAAATAAAAAAATTTTTATGATAAAATTAATTTTGTGCCATTTTTATTCTACATCCGTTAGTAGAAGAAATTGTTTTTCAATTTCTGAAGAATATCTAAAAATCGACTGATTTTAAAAATTTAATAACTTGCATATTGATAAAGCTTATGATATAGTCTCAGATTATTGTACCTTTTTTTTACTGTCTTATAGTTGTATTAAAATGTTCAAAAAATAAGCGTTATTCTCACTAGTTGACTTAAGATGTTGAAAAAAAAAATACGAAGAAAATATACGGTTTCGCAATCATACAAATGAAGCGGATTTGTCAATAGAAAGAACTTGATTTTTGAAAAAGCATGAAAAGATGCTGTTTTAGCTCACTTGGCTCTTAAGAGAAATTGAATTTTGTAGATACTTGTGATGGCATCATTTTCCACTTGATTTAGGACGATATCTAGTGCAATAAATAAGACTTTATTGTTAATCGGTTTGTCTAACCTGAATTAAATCATTAAATTATAGATGAAAATGTTATAATTATTAATGGAATGAACTTGGTAGATCTGAATTTAGCTTTGAAATAAAAAAGCTAACTTTGTCCGTAAAAAATTCGATAAAAATAATGAATTTGAGTTTAATGTTTAATAATTATAGAATTATAAATGCTAATGTCAAATTTCTAATGTTTTCTATTTAAATATAAATTTTGCCTAACTATCCCTGATGGATAGACGTCTGAAGTGAATGGTGGTGAATTTACAAATAAATAAACAAAAACTTAATTTAAAATATTAACTTTATATGAACTAATACAATTTAGCAAAACTGAACTAAATTAATAACTAAATCAAACAACTTAAACAAACAAATTTATATAGAAATAATTAAAACTAAACTTAAAAAATCTTTGCATTTAACACTAATGATTAGCATGCATCTCCATTTGATTTTAAACACAATCTGGGAGGTCATTTATGTAGTGAATGAATATTATTGGACTAAAAAGTAAGACTCAGATCGTCTATATAATCTACCCGATGTGCTTCTAAACCTTGAGCTTTTTAAAACAGTTAATAAAATATGTAGAAACTACATCTTAGGTGGTGATCTTAATACTAGAACAAAGCAAATAGGCTGTGTATTAGGAAATGAAAACGGGATAGTGTTGGAAAGAATAATCAATGAGTTAGACTTTTCAGTAATCAATGATAAGCGCCCTACTTTCAATATTTTTAATAAGAATTACTTTGAAATTCTTGATATCTTTTTAGTTTCATCTTGCAATGTCTTAAATAGTCACCATTTCTACCATTTCCAAATCGAAGCATCAATTCTATAGGCTACAATTAGAAAATAAATCAACAGATGAAAATTTAACTATAAGAAAGCGAACTAGAAATTATTTAGCAAGATTTTAAATTCTCAAATTGTTATTATCCCTGAAAGCTCAATCACATTAGATCAACTAAATGATAAAATTACAGAAAAAATCATTTCTGCTTAAATCATTTCGGAGAAACTTCCAAAAAACTCGCTGTCAAAAGCTAAAGCAAAAATATTACATTTGAGTTGAAGGCCTCTTTAAAAAAATTCTGGAATCAAAATTGGTTTGATTTTTTCAAGAAGATGGGAAAAAACCCACTTAGAAGTAGACCTTTTTGGAAAATAATTAATAAATTTAGAACAAAAATAGGATCAAATTTAATCCCAAATTTGTTTTCAAATGACAAGGAATTCTAAACTAATGAAGAAAAGGGAAAATGTTTTGAGGAACTCTTATCTTCAATATTTATTTCTAATTCTGATTTAATTGATACTAAGTAAGATTTCGAAATACTTAATTCTAACTCTGAATTTTTTATAAATTATGATCAGTGTAATTTTAATGATCAAATTTGCTTAAATGAATTAATTATGGCTTTAAAAAGATTAAAAAATGAAGCGGCATCAGGACCTGACCAAATTCATAATCTAATGTTAAAAAACTTACCTAGAAATTCATTAATAGAAATTATAGAACTTTTTAATTTATCTCTTCGAGAAGGTAGAGTCCCTAAAGCATGGAAAACATCGAACATTACAATGATTCAAAAAAGGTCTCTAATTTACAAGATCCTTTAAATTATAGACCAATTAGTAAAACGAGTTGTTTAAGAAAGTTACTGGAACGATTGTGTATTCAAGATTATACAATTTTTTGTAACAAAATTCACTCCTTATCCAGGATCAATCTGGATTTAGGAAACACCGGCGAACATCAGATAATCTATTCTTTTTAATTCAAAAAATTGTGGAATCATTTAATAGAAAAAAAAGAGTTTGTGGCCTTTTTTTTGATATTTCTAAAGCTTTTGATAGGGTTTGGCATGAAGGTCTACTTTTTAAATTGATTAAAATGAATCCATCTCATTACTTGACTAACTTGATTAGATCCTTTTTTAGATAGTAGGACATTTAAGGTAAATGTGAATGATCATCTGAGCGAAGAATATAAAATAACTGAAGGTGTTCCTCAAGGCTCAGAAATTAGTCCTCTTTCATTTAGTATATATATTAATGACATCCCCAAAAGAAACAAAACAAATAACGAATACTCTCTGCTTTTCGCAGATATCTAGTTACATTCTTCATTTATAACAAAAAGGGGAACCTAGAAAATAAGATAAAAAAATACACCAACACCAGAACAATGGCTTATTAAATGGAAAATGAAGATATCAGTTAAAAAATCGTGTTCAGTAGTCTTCTCTAGGTACATTAAAGAGAATGACAATCTTAACTTAAAAATTTGTAGACATAGAATACTGAACCAAAAAGAAATCAAGTTTATTGGTATTAAGTTTGATTCTAAGTTAAACTTTAATATACTGGTAGACGAAATTAAAGAACGCTGCAACAAAAGACTAAATATTATTAAGATATTGTCAAACAAAAAATGTGGTCTCAATCAAAACACACTAGAAAATTTATATAAATCTTGAGTCGGATCAATTTTAGACTATTCTTTTCCTTGCTTGAATTCATTTTCAGAAAATAATATCAAAAAACTACAAGCAATTCAGAATACAGCAGTCAGATCTATTCTTAAGTTAAAATATGATACTCCCTCCAACATCGTACATCATGAGGCTTTTAATAAACTTGAATTACTAACAGTCTCAAATCGGCTTTTTGAGTTGAGTGAGAGATATGTTGGGACAGGACTGAGTCATTCTATTCCAATGGTTGTAAGACTGGTGGAGGAATACAAAGAAGGTTTCAAAATCAAGATATATTGAATACCCAACTCCATTGTGTAATTTCTACCTTACTATTTCCTCCTTTTTCCTGAAACCTGAACTATGTAAACATGTGCCCCATGTGACAATCAATGTCTTCTTAACTTTCATTTTTTTTTTAGCTTATTTACTTTATTTTGATATTTTTTATCTCATTTTATTAACTTTAATTTTATTTTTTATTTTGATTTTGATTTTTTTTTTAATTTATTCTGAAGGAGCCCTAGCTCGGTACAGAAAACAAATAAATAAATGAATTGGGTACTCGATATATCTTGATTCAAAACCTTTGTTTTATTCTTTCACTAATCTGACAAATAATGGAACAGGGTGGCTCAGTCCTTTTTTAGACCGCCTAGCTGACCAGCCAAATGAGCGCAAAAAACCGTCCTTGTAATGGACCGATTTGTCTTGACCGTATCCAACACTAATTGCAACGTTCTTTAATTTCTTCAATCATTGAAGAAAAGGTTAATTTAGAATCCAATTTAATACCTAGGAAATTTATTTCCTCTAAGCTTTCAATTATATTCCCATAAATCCTTAAATTAAACTCCAAATTTTCTTTCATCTTTATTTTCAGTTTTTTTGTATAGAAAGAAAGTGACAAGATCGTCAGCAAAGAGAAGGGAGTATCAGTTTAATTTTTTTAGGATTATCATTAATAAATATACTAAATGAAAAATGACTTATAACTGATCCTTGAGGAACGCAAGCCGATATTTTGTATTTATATTTACTTTAAATGTTATACACTTAATAATGATCTATTCCAATAAATTAAGTGGGCAGGTATATTTATCTTTATTTTGCTTGTAAATTATACCCTCATCCCAGACCTTGCAGTATTAGTAGTAGTATTTATATGAATGCAGTATAGAAATCTATACTAACGTCTTCCGGCATTTAGCTCAGATTTACTTAAAAGTCTCAAGTCAAGTTCAAGTCTGAATTTTTTTTTTTTTTCAAAAGTCCGAGAACAATTTTTTTTGCGATGAATATTATTGCTAGAAAATTCTTAAATTGTGTTAAATTAATAATTATCCTAATCTTGGTTGCTTTGGATAAAAGGACAATTTTTTAAATATTTCTAAAATTTATTCAAAATTCACTTTTTAAATATATATGCCTTTTTTAATTATTATTTAGATTCAATTTTTTAAAAGAAAATACTCATTTAAATCTCTTTCATCTTTAAGTCAAACACATTACTTTTGAAAAAAAACCCGGACTTTTTTTTTATTTAAAAAAAAATTTTAAAGTCTGGACTTGGACTTTAATTTAGGACTTTTAAATAACTCTGGTTTATCTCTATAAGAACTGTGTCATTCTTTCGTTTCTTTCTTTGTTCCATATCAAACACTTCTCTGACTATTTAAATTTATTAAGAACATATTAGTTTCTCAATTAAGTTATTGATAAGATCATTTTTTTTAAGAAAAAATTTGCTTTCTTGATTTAAGTCAATCTAAGTAAATGTTTAAATATTATATTTTAATTTGGGTCTTGCCTGTTATGTGACCTGATGACTTATGTAAGTTTGGTGACCAGAAATTTTTTTTCGTGTCACACAAGTTTGGGTCACACATTATATGACCATCTATACCAAAAATTTACAAATTTATAGGTCACCAAAATATTTTAATGGGTCACCAAAATTAAAATAATTCCAAACTTTTTAAAGACAAAAATTTTAATAAATAATTCTTTCAACTGGTCCAGATGAAGCAGGTATTGATAAAAAATTTTGTGCAAGTCATAACTTTGACTTAAAAAAATTTTTTTTAATTTTAAGTACTTTTAAAATTTTTGTCTTTAAAAAGTTTGGAATTATTTTAATTTTGGTGACCCATTAAAATATTTTGGTGACCTATAAATTTGTAAATTTTTGGTATAGATGGTCATATAATGTGTGACCCAAACTTGTGTGACACGAAAAAAAATTTCTGGTCACCAAACTTACATAAGTCATCAGGTCACATAACAGGCAAGACCCAAATTAAAATATAATATTTAAACATTTACTTAGATTGACTTAAATCAAGAAAGCAAATTTTTTTCTTAAAAAAAATGATCTTATCAATAACTTAATTGAAAAACTAATATGTTCTTAATAAATTTTGGAAAAAAACCTCTAAATTTAATCTTAAAAATGTCGTTAATTCTATGAAAAAAATGAGAGTCTTTTGAGAGTCTAATAAGATTTTCCTACAAAATAATATTCCATGGTGAGACCCCACCTAGATTACGCAGTGCAGGTTTGGAATCCTAGTATGAAAATGGACGTGAATGCGTTGGAAAAGGTGCAAGAGAGGGCAACAAAAATAGCTTTGTCTGTAAGAAACATGCCGTATGAAAAGAGGCTGACAAAATTAGGACTGACAAAGCTGAGTGAAAGAAGAGTGAGAGGGGACTTGATTGAAATGTACAAACTAGTGAATGGAATAGAAAAGGTAAGCTTGGTCAAGAATCTGGTGAATAAATCAGAAAACAAGGGACCAGCCGGGGCGTTAAGAGGAAATAGCATCAGAGTCCAGAGAGAAAGTTTCCCAGCTAAAATTAGAAACGATTTTGCGGCTGCAGTAAATGCCAGGCATGTATTTTTCTCAAACAGAGTAGTTCCGCATTGGAATAGGTTGCCAGAAAACGTGGTGAAATCCAAGTCAACCGCTAATTTTAAAATGGCTTTAGATAAGTTCAATGGAATCGGCTGCTACAGCTCTACACGGCCAATTGGCGGTGATGGGCTTAGACAATCTACATGTTAGGTGTCGCAGCAAGAACTGCTACTACTACTACAATGCATTATAAAATCTTTGATAAAAACCAATCCTTAAAAATTAACCTCAAAATTTTACCCAAAATCTGTGATCAAAAAAATTAATTGCAGGTCGAGGTATTTTGACCATTTTTGATCACAAGATTTACTGTAAATAAAAATTCAGGTAAACACTGGCCACTGGGTCGCAAATTGACCGCTCCAAAATTACTTTTAATTGCATTGAACAATTTTTAAAATAAAGAAAGAGAGAGAAAATTTTTTTTTTTATTTAAACTAATTGAATAGAATAAACTTTTTACCGAAAGTAAAAAAATCTGAGATATTCAAAGTCGACCTTCGGTTTTGGACTGGCAGTTGAATTTTATATCGAATTATTAAAATAACTTAACATTAGTGATAAAAAAAACCTTATTTAAATACTATATTTTAAACAAGTTTTTTGGCTTCGAAAAATTTCTTCAAATGTCTCATTTGCCACAAGCCAGTGACTATTAGAACTGATAACTGAGCGATTGACCACCAGAACACTCGCTGATTTGTTGATTCACTAGTGCCTCTAAATTTTTCTTCTCTATACTTAAAGTAACAAAAATTATTATTCTTTTCCTGGCTGTTTACACTTTTATTTTACTCTTTGATAGTTTTGTTCCTTGCTGATTTGTTCGACTTGGTCCAACAGTTGTCTCACTCTGAGCTGAAGTTCGGTCAGCTTTTCCTTGCCGGCCAGTTCGTTGTAGTCAACAGCGTGCTCACCAACCTCGATGTCCAGATGAACTCTCAAATTGCCACCCCCGAACCAAGCTGTCGAGTTTGAGTACAAACAGATCACATGCTCACCAGGCATGTGGGTGGTAAAAGAAAAGCGACCCTCGGAGCTGTACAACTGATGATTTTAGTTTAAAATTAGAAAGGATTCACATTTTAAATCAATTACTTTTGAAAGAATGATTTTTTCCTCCGGATCTTTGACCTCCACATGCATGCCAATGCCGTGCGGCGTTGGCAAATAATCATTAGCTTCTTTGTCAAATATTTGAACTTTGTATTTTCCTTTACAAAAATTAATATTTGATTTTTTTATTTCGAATAGGTGTCTTACCAACTACCAAGGTGTCGTCCGGCACTTCTTCTATGAAGCATTTTCGTTCGGTTTCTCTTATGTGGAAGTAGAGTGAGTGTACCGTGGAAAGGTATGCAATGACTATTAAGGCCGATAGGACAACTTTCATTTCGTCTTAACTATTCTTCTATTTTGAAATGATTTAGATGAAAAATAAAAGTAAAGGTTTGTATATGAATTATGGAGAAAACCTATCGACACATCATCATATAGTTTGTTAATTTTATAATTTTCGATATTTTTTTTAAATTTGATTTTGATTTTATGTTGCAACTTCTAGTATGGAGACGCCAATTTTGTCTTTCATTAACATAGCAAAACTTTCTTTACATTTTAAAAACATGGTTATGTCCTGTGGTAGGAGTGCCTAAAATTTTAGCTTAAAATTCCATTTGTTTGAATTAACGGCTGTAGAAAAAAATTGACACAAGAGTCTAATTTAATTTGCTACAGTACTACGTGATTTTACGTAAAATGATGTAAAATTAGTAAAGTATAAAAAAGGAAATTTCTGAAAAATTACGAAATTTTACGTAGTTTTAAGAAAATTTTAGTAAATTTTTACTAAACATAAAAAGGGTCCAAAAAAACTGAAAAAAGGCGATTTTTAGGAATTTTTCTCTTTTTTTTTAGAAAATTAGAATCAAAATTGAAAAAAAGTAAATTTGGGAGGCAGACAAAATATAGAAAGACGAAATATAGACATGACAAAATGGACTAGGACTATATGTAAAAAAAAAAATAAAGAAAATTTAAAAAAATTAGAGACTTTTACAAAAATGGTTTTGTGAAGTTCAGTACAAAAGAACAGAACAAAGTATTAAAAAATTTGATACATTTTTGTCTAAAAGTTAAAAATTAATTCTGTAAATGCATCATGGTGCAGCATTCAAAGTTGCATTAACTGTAAAAGTCTGCTAATAATATGCAGAATCTCTGCAAAATGCACCACGCTCGATTATTGAAATTTAATTTCTGCATAACTCTGCAAATTTAGTAGGCTTTGATATAAGATGCAACTTTGAAAGTTTGCTTTGCACTATTTTGCATTTACAGAACTAAGTTTAAACCTTTAGAAAAAAAGTTATTCAATTTTTTTAGATTTTTTCTGTTCTTTTTTTCATTTGGTACTGAATTTAGCAAAACCGACAAAAATTTAAAATTAAAAAGCAAATTTTTAAATTATGCTTTAAAATGAACAAAAAATTTTTGGAACAAAATAATAATTATTCATCGACAAATTCACTTTCTTTAGTCGTTGAGTCTAGGCATCGCCAAATTCAATTAAACACTAGAAAACATTTAACTGTTCCGAAAGTTGTAGAATTATTCAGGAGAGAGCAAAATAAAGTAGATTAAGATAAGATTAGAATCAAAAACGGTGAACATTTAAAATAGTGTTGGATGCGGTTAGACAAAACCGGTCCATTAGGCGAACGGTTTTAGGCGGTGATTTGGCCGGTCAGCTTGGCGGTCAAAATTTAGGACCGTATAAAAAACCGGTCTAAAATAAATGGGCGGTCAAAAAACATAATAAAATAAAAATTTAAAATAATTTAATATATTTTTTATTTAAAAAAATATATAAAAATTAATTAATTAAAAAAAATAAATTTAAAAATAAAAATTTTATTTTAAGAATAAAAAAAACAAAAGAAAAAAATTTTATTTAAGAAATAAAAATGGCGATTTTCTCAAAGACTTTTTTAATTATCTAATAGTTAATTTCTTTTAAAGTAATATAAAATGAATTTTCTTTTTATTAAATAATACCTTTTTTAAGTGATCAATATATTTTTTACATATTAAATGGCGTAATTGTTTTTTCAAATTCTCTAATAACTGTAATGGGATCACAATCAGATAAGACCCTCTTTTTTCTTACAAAAACTTTTAGCTCATTCCATAACATTCACCTTACTTCTATGATAAACTGTTTTTACGAAATTTTACGTGGTTTTAAGTAATTTTGAAATTTTACGTAATTTTACCTAAATTTTTACTAAAAAACGGAAAAAATGGTAAATTTTAGTAAAAAAGTTAGAAAAAATAAATTTTTTTAAATTATAAAATCTGGTAATTTCGGAGAAGATTTTATCTTTTTAATTCTTGATTATTTATCTATGTGATGAATTTTAGTAAATAAAGTAACTAATTAGTGCTATTTATTTTTAAAAAGGATGAACATAACAATGAGTTATGTTTTGGGCCATTGTCCTGGTGTAAATTGAACTCATTATCAAACTTTTTTCAGATATTAACCCAATTGAATTGTTATGGAATGAGCTAAAAGTTTTTTCTAAAAATAAATGGTTTATCTGAATCTTAGGTAATTAAAATAGTCATTGAGAAAAACGGTGACTGTTCGGATCATTAATAATTACATTGAAGATGTGTTTTTTTAACGATTTTTTTTTCTCGTTTTTTAAAAAAAAAAATTTACGTAAAATTATGTAATTTTTTTTTTCAATTTTCATTTTAATTTTCTAAATAAAAGAAAAAAATTCCTAAAAATCGTTCTTTTTCAGTTTTTTTTGGCCCTTTTTATATTTGCTAAAATTTTCTTAAAATTACGTAAAATTTCGTAATTTTTCTGAAATTTTCTTTTTTTACTTTAGTAATTTTACGTAGATGTACGTTCAGGCCAATCCTAGTTTTAAAATAAATAAAATTTTATTAAAAAGTTGAATTTTCGATGAGTTGATAGTAAAAAATGTACGAAACCATCAAAAAAGATTTAAAAAACTTGGTAAAAAGTAACCAAAGTAAGCTGAAGCTGTGAGGCGATTAATTGGTATTGGAAACAAAAAAAGTCCTGTTAATCGTTGGCTAGATGTTATAGAAAAAGATAAAACATTCAAGAGAAATAAAGGAGGTGGTTTACCTGCTAAAATGGCGACGACTAATGGTTGCTAAACTTTGAGCCTATTTCAATCATAAAACGGGTCGTTCGCAGAGAGAGATGGCTAGATAGTTTAATTGCCACTATACCTATATTGCAATGATTTTAAAGAAGTTAACAAACATCAAAAAGTATAAAAAAGACAAGAGACCTCTTTTAAAGTCTAACCAGGAGAAGGAAGCCAGGCCAAAATTTCGTCGAATGCTTTTAAAATATATCAGATATGAATTTATAATTGATTATGAATCATATTTCACTCTTGCCAACACCGCTCTACCACAAAATAATATTTTTTATAGCAATGACGTTGGCAAGACCATATTTTGTACCTAGTGATTTGGCGATCAATCAACATGTCTACCTTGGAGAGTGTATTAAGAAATGACTTGAACCAATGATTAAGGAATGTTATCAAATATGTTTTTTGGCCTGATTTAACATCATCTCATTTTGCGAATATGGTACAGAATTATATGTTAGATAAAAATTTAAGGATGTTTCCAAAGAAGTGAATCCAGCAAATGTACCAAAAGCACAACTAATCGAGGATTTTTAGGGAAATTAGAAAGCTAAAGTTTAAGAGGGTAATTGGAAGGACAAAAATCTTAAGCAACTCGAAAACGAAATTCTGACTTGTTTGAGCAATATGGACCCAAAGACTGTACAAGACCATGCCAAGAATGTTCGCTCTAGGTTCGATATCATACGTCGTTATTGGGTTCAATAGCTTTATATTATTTTTTCAAAATAGGAAAGCTCAGTTATAAATTTAAAAAAATTTTAAATCTTTGTTAAATAAAAATTTTTTATGATAAAATTAATTTTGTGCCATTTTTTAATCTACACCCGTTATGAAGTGTTGTAAATAAATGAGAAAATATAACCTCCATGTTGAAATTAATTTGTTTACGCTACTTTTTTTGTTGAAAATAATTATTTAAATAAATGGCATTTGAATTTACTATGAACAATTAAATTGTTTTTTTGAATTTTTGTTTGAGTTTAAGCACAAAAAATATTTTAATTTTGATTCAAATTTTTGTTGTGATTCAACTCATTTTGGCTAAGTAAAAATTTTGCTCACATTTCAATTTGCTCATTTTGAACAAAAACTTTTGAAAATGCATGCCAAGTTTGCAAATTTCATTTTTTTCATTAAAATTTTTTAAAAATTATGTTCATCTTTAATTTATGCTAAATTATCAAAAGTTTGAAATAGAAATACGGAGAAAATTCTAAGAACCTCTCATTTAAGTGAAAAAAATTGGCCTATACTTTTTGGTCGAAATACAGTACGGCAAAGTATTATCTAATAATTATTTTATATAGAATTTAATGAGATTATCTCAAAATCATCAGCTAAATAATAAGACTTATAATTCTGTCTGCAGAAGCTTTTTTACATTTAAAAAAGTTTTAATCTCAAGACGGACTTATTTAATTTCATACCTCATAGTCGAAACACAGCTTTATTAGAATGCTAAGATCTTTTTATCTCAAAGTAACTCTTAATAATAAAATTGAAAAAAAAAATTTCTAATTAATTAATATTAAATATTAACATTATAATATTTATTTTGAATTTTTATTTAATTGTCACCTAAACCTATTATTAATAATTATATTGGGTCAAGAAACAGTCGCTCGGTCAAAGTTTGTTTTAAAAAAATCACATTGTACAGACTATAGATATACAAAAAGTTGAAATAAATTTTAATTTTAATTTTTTATCAAAGCATCTAGTTTTTTATTGATATATTATTTATATTTAAAAAATTTGTTTTATTTGTTCTTGTTGCACGATGTCTTTGACTTAGTCAAAATATTATTAGTTTTTTTCGAACTGGATTATCAATTTTATTAACTACCCTTTATTTTATTCCTGATTAATGAATGATTAATGAATGATTAATGAGATTTTTCTTTGAATTTAGGTACACAAACGACACCATGAAATTGGGATTTTATTTTTGTTTTTGTAGCTTTTTTAGATGTCTTTTAAGAGTGTGCAAGGAACTTGAGGCAAATGGAGTTCATCATGGTTCGTTCCTTGAGTCTCTTTCATTTAAAGTGCGTTTGTATGAAAATTTTAAATTCCATTTTAACTTTCCAACCCTATTTGTTTTTAGTTTTATTTTTATTTTAAATAATAAAAAATATTTTCATATGAATTTTTTAAAATTTGGTTTTATTTTACTTTTTACATAAATTACCACAAAATTTGCTTTGTTTTCTCCTGAAGCTTGTGATGATAGAATTAAATCAGACAAAAATCTGAATATTTCTACTTTCAAATTAAGTTTGAAAATAAAAAGCCACCTGAAATTTATTTTCATTTATGCAGTATTTCTGAAGCTAATATATAATATATGGATTATTTGTACTATATTTGGATTTTTGTTTATTTATCATTATCAAATCTACTGACTTAAAAGTATTTCAAAACGCTGTGTTAAAAAAAATAACCTGGTTAGAGACCAAAGTTAAAATCAAAAAGTAAAAATTAAAAATTTTTCAATTCCTGAATCGAAAGAATAACTTTCTCAATTTATTTTTTCTACAAATCAATTCAAGAATCTCTACGATGCTTCATGACCGGCCACCAAGATTTTACCAAATGTTAATTTTTTATTAAATTTCATTTTAATTTCTTTACTATATACCCCTCTCAGTTCCTTCCAATTTTTACTAATTATTATTATAATGAATTGTATAACAAAGTTAAAAATAATTTCTATTTGACTCCATAATCTTATCAGTTCTCTTATTTCTGTAATTTTCGTTTTATAGGATAATGTGCTACCATAGGCGATCTTCTAGTAGACCGCCTCTGCACGCTTGCTTGCCGTAGCTTGTTATTATTATTATTATTAAATCAAATTTTTCTAATGAGTCTTTCAGCAAAAATTTCTTATATTTACGGTTTTAGCTTTCTATACAGTATTGTGTAAAAGTTAAGAAACGGGCCGAATAAAGCTTGTAATGGCAAGTTTAACCACCTTTAATTTTCATTTTAATTTTTCATTTTTAATTTACTTTTATTGTTTCTATTTGGCATTGAGTCTGCTTTGCTCTCAAAAATATTTTTAGGTACATCTTTATGTTTTGTTTGAAAGGCCTGTTTGAAATCTATTTTTGAGCTCCAAAGGTGTGTTGGCTATTTTAAATCATTGACTTCCTGGTAAATGGATTTTAAACTAAATTTAGGGGCCTCAAGCACTTTAGTTAGAGCGGAGAAGTCCGCAATGGGTGTCACTAAAATAATAAAAGGAGAAGGCTGGTAAAACAATTAAAAAGGCATTAAAACATGATTAAAATTTCATATTTTTTCCTTTTAAAATTAAAAAAGTGTTTTTTTAGATTTTGATTAAAAAAAATCTCATTTTTTGAAATTTTTTTGTTTACGATTTTTTACAATTGATTAGTCAAAAAATTAAATTTTACTAAAACTTTCGTAAATTTCGGTAATTTATTTCCGAAAAATTTCTCGTTTAAAATTTTGCAAATTTTAAAAAAATTCTTAGTTTTTTTAAAAAAACGTGAAAATTCTTCAATATTTTAACATTATGGTTTTTACAACAATTTACGTAAAATAAGGTGAAATACAAAATCCGGTGCACCACTGTACTTTTTCTAGTTTTTAATGAAAGAAAATATTGTAATGATTTAGATAGTTTTTGTCTAATTAGAATAACAAATGTATTGATAGTCATTTCAATACAAGTTTTTTTTAACTTTGATTTTGGAGAATGAGGAATTTGGCCGAAAAAAAATTGTCTCGTAATTAAAATCTTAACTCATTCTAGGACTATTCAAAACAAAATAGAGGCCAAAAAATCAAGCGTTTCTTAACTTTTTCACAATGCTGTTGAGGAATCGATTATTACAATGAATTTTTCAATGTCTAATTTTTAACTTAAAAAATCATAAAAATTTGTGAAAGAAAATGAAAGCTCGTGAAAAATTATGAACTTGGTACTTCATGAACGTTTAGGAAAATACTGTGTGAATGGTCATGATTGTAGCTGAAAAAAAGTATCCTAAATTATTTTATCAATATTTTAAAATACTTAGCTAATATGACGATCAAGTATATCCAAACCATAAAAATAAAAGACTTTTTACAATTTTTTTTTAATTTTGTTGAATTGTCAATACAAAGTTAAGACAGAACTCCATGAATTAATTGAATTTATTTTGTTAATTTTTTATCTGTACCGAGCCAATGTTCCTTCTGAATAGAAATATGTAAAAAAATAAAATAAAAATAAATAAATTAAAAAAGGATTTAATAATGAAAAAAAATTTAAAACATTAAGCTGAAATAGCTAGAGGTAAGACATGTTTAAATATTTGATAGTTCAGGAAAAAAAGAAGAAATTGTTAGGTAGCAAAACAATGGAGTTGGATATCTCGATTCGCAAACCTTCTTCCACCAGTCTGACGACTAGTGGAACAGAATGACTCAATCCTGTCCTGACATATCTCTCACTCAATTCAAAAAGTCGATTTGAGACGTGTAGGAGAGATATTTTATTAAGTTACCGCGCTCTTTTAATTCATCTACCATAGGATCATAGGTAAGTATTGAGTCCAATGTGGTACATTATCACCTAATTTAATAGAAATACACCAAATTTATTAAAAAAAAATTTTTATTCAATTTTACCACAAAAATTTAAATTTTTCCACATTTGTTTGAGCAAGCCCAATATCTTCTTTTAATCATTTTTGCACCACATTTATCACACAACTTTTCTTCAGCTTGTATGTTTGAAACTATTCTCGGTCTTTTGGATACATTTTCTTCAATTGGATTACTTGCATCATCATCATCTGAATCAATGCCTTTTGGTGCTATATTTGATGATTGAGTATTTTATTGAAAATTTGGGGTATCGAAATTCAAGAGCCTTTATATTGTTACGATTAATTTTAAGGTCAAGATTAATTTAAATTCAGTTTTTTTCTCAAAGATCATTTAACATGTCTTTTCAATAGAAATTTTCATTTTCCATTTGAAAAGCCATCTTTCGATTTCTTTTAGGTAATTATTTATCATGTTTTCAATATTTCCTATCTTTTTGAAAAAAAAAGTAGCCAAATCATTTGCAAAAAGAAGTGAATATTGGCTGTTTGTTTTATTTCTTTTTGATATGTTATTTTTAAATTTGCTAAAAATGATTGCTGGCTCTCGTGGAACTCTTTAACAATCATAAATCAAATGGTCATCTTACTTTGATCAGTAAGATGACCATTTGCATTTATTCTAAAAGATCTAAAATGCAGAAATGATCTTATCCAAAAAATGAGATAAGGAGGAAGATTAATTCTAGTTAGCTTGCTTGAATTAGTAAATCGAGCAAGGCTCTATCAAAAGCTTTAGAAATCTCTAAATATAGACAACATACTTTTTTCATTCTTTTAAAGGACCCTACAACTTTTTGAATGAGAAAGTTAAGATTATCTGCAGTGAGCCTATGTTTTCTAAATCCTGATTGCTAATGAATAAGTAATTTGTTGTTCTCAAGTAAAAGTTATTAGGGTCTTTAGTGGGAGAAGATTTCTCATGTATCATGGTTATACTTGATATTTTCCAGGATTTTGGGACTTGGTCTAGTTCCAAACTCATGTAAAAGAGTAGACTTATTTCAAATAAAGTCTGAATAGGTAAATTTTTTAACATTAGATTGTGGATACGATCTAGACCAGAGCTCGCTAGTTCTTTTAGTTTTTTTAAGGCATTTGTAATTTCTAATAGAGTGATAAGCTCGTTTAAATTATTTTGTACCTAATTTTTCAAGAAATCTCTTTTTTCTTGTGATATTTCAAGTAATTTAAAAAAATTAAAAAATATGTTAATAAAAATACGAGACAATATTTTGAGAATCGTAAAAATTAAAAAAAATTAATGAAAAATCAATATTCTTCTAAATTTTTTATTTTCAGAAAAATTTAGTTGTGTGTTTTTTTTTTTTATTTTTATCTCTTTAGCTCAAATTTTCTCAGTTAATTTTAGTGACCCCTTATTTTCCTTGTATTGGTTTAATTTTAGCACTGTTGAAAAATAAGCTAGAATTTTTGAAAATTGGCAATAATTAATTAAATTTTTAAATAAACTTTATTACTCTAAAAAATAGTAGAAAAATTAACATAAGTAATCAAAAATTGGCTTTTTTCTTGGTGGAATAAAATAAAAATTTATAAAAAGCCTGATAAAGCAAAGCAAAAATTCGATTTTAAAGCAAAAATAGAAAATGCTTTCATTTTACTTTTAATTTTGAGACAAATTTTCTATTCCAACGAGTAATTATTATTTAGACTTATCTAATTGCTTAACCAAATAAAACCTGAACTTGATTCTGAGCCTGAACAAACTTCGTCATTAGTTTAAAAACTCTGTAATGAATTTTGGGTCTAATCAATGTCTTTAAATCTCCAATAATCATAAAATCTAGAACCTAATATGATTTATTTATTTTTAATGTCAAATAAAAAAATAACTCTTTAAAAAAATTTCTTTTTATTCAGTGCAATTTTCAAAATTTGGTGCCAAAATGACCACACTTTAAATTAAGGCTTCTTAGAGCTCTTTGAGTACAACTTATTTAACTCCTTTGTTGTGTTATTTTCAAAATTAAAATTTTTTTCCGATAATAATTTCTGTTTAGTTGTTACCTGAGAGCTGATTTTTTTCCTTTATAAGAAGAAAAATAAATTCAGTGAGCAAATTTTATTAGTGTGGTAGAAAAAAAATTTAGATTTAATCACAAAATAGCTAGAGGAAATGTATAGCAGAAACAGAAAACTATACTTTGTACTAATAATTTTATGTATTCTTATTGTAGCATTTAATTTTATACTATCAGCATTCCACTATGAGAGCACTGTCAAAAAAATACACTCTCAAAAGCTCAAAGCCGTTCAGCTGATAACAGCTAGATTTCACTATAACAATTGGATGTTCAAAGATCTGGGAATCGAGCCATTTAAGAATTGTCCAGAAAGTAGATGCTTTGCCTTTCGCTCCACAAATCTATTGCATTTGCCGGAAGAAAGTGCAGATGGTGTGGTGGTTCATGCGCCTAATTTATGGTACACACCATCTAAAAATTACAAACGAAACCCCAGACAACTCTGGATGTACTACACAATGGAACCCCAGAGACTGTCACACTGTTCCAGCCACTACCAACTAGCTGACTTGGACAACTGGTTCAATTTGACTGCTACTTTCAAAAAAGACAGTGACATTGTGCTGGACTACAAAACTTTTCGTGATTGGTCTCAAATCGAGCATGAATCAGTCTATCTAGATGAATACAGAGCTCGTAGGCAAAATAAAAACTTAATCCAAGCCGTTCAAGATCTCAGCTCAAAGTCACAAAAAGCCTCTGTTGTTTGGTTTGTGAGTCATTGTGAAACAAACTCAAAACGTGAAGACTACGTCAGAGAACTCATGAAATACGTCAATGTTGATGTGTATGGAAAATGCTCGAAAAATTTCCATGCCACTGAAAACAGAGAGCCTTGCACAGCTAGTTCTGATGGGGACTGCTTCAAAAAATTTATGAATGGATATAAATTTCGGCTAGCGTTTGAGAACAGTCTGTGCACTGATTACATTACGGAAAAATTTTGGGCCATGTACAACCCAGAGTTTATTTTTGATGTTCATTCAGTGCCAATAGTTCGTGGTGCCAGAGATCACCAATACAAAAAAGATGTTCCATTTGAAAATTTTTACATAAATACCCAACATTTCCATAGTCCCAAAGAACTGGCTGCTTATTTGAATTACCTAGATGCCAACCAAACTGCTTATTTGCAATTTTTTAAATGGAAAGTGGATTTATTCGGGAAGATAGAGGAAAATTTAAAAAATTCAAAAATTTCTAGAACTTTAAAAAGATGGCCTGAATCGTTTCTTCTGAAAGAACCCTTTTGTAAATTGTGTGAATATTTACACAATGATGAATATTTGAACAATTATGCTCAAAACCCAAGGTGGAAGATAAGTGAATGGTTTGATTTCTCAAAAGATTGCTGGGATGAAGACGAGAACAAATTTAAAGTAAAGGCTGTCAACCTTATCGGCTTTTGCATCTAATTTTCAATTTATAAACAAATAGTTTCGTATCATTAGCTAATTTCAATAATAAAAGGCAGTCTTGTGGAAAAGATGATTAATTGAATTATTAAATGACTGATTGATGATAAAGAAAAAGAGTTCCCAATAAGTAATACGCCAATAAGCCTCTTGGGCAAATTAAAGATGGAAAAACAATTTTTTTTTCAGAAATTGTCAATTTTTTCTTTTTTAGACCAAATTTTATAAATTTAAAATAAAAAAGCTGAATCCAAAAAACGATTACTTTTTATTAAAGATTATTGAAAATAATAATTAACTAAAGTGCTTATACAGTCAATCCTCCGTATAACGAGAAACCCTTTATAACGAGCAACTTGGCTAGAACCGATTACGAGCTATAGAAAAAGATATAAAAATTAATTCGATATAACGAGTTTCGATATAACGAAAACTTGATATAACGAGCTTATAATGAAATACCGCTTAATCATTTTCTTAAGAATAAAAACTTCCTATAACGAGCTTGAACAAAAGAAATTTTTTCACACTTTTTATATCCTATCATGAAAACATTTCCTATCTAATTGTTTATAAAAAATGTCCAATCTTAATCAAAAAAAAAGAAAGTGTATTTCACTTGAAACAAAAGTTGAAATAATAAAAAAACATTGATTGAAAAATAGTTGATTTTTTGTTTAATATTGAAAATGTTGTGACTGAAAAATGTAATACCAAACAAACATCTATAAGAGATTTTGTAAAAAAACAATAATTTTGTATTTTTTTTCCTTTTTTTTTATTTTTTTACCAATAAACATTTTGAAAAAAAAAAATTTTTTTTGCCCATCTTTTTCAATGCAATTTCGATTTAACGAGTTTCGATATAACGAGCAACGAAATTTTCGCCCAACTTGCTCGTTATATCGAGGATTGACTGTAATTTATTCAGGTTTTTCTATAAAAAGTAGCTTCATTAATGGTAATAGACTTTTTTCCAGTGTTTGAAAATAAACGCATTACAAACTCTAGTTCTTTTTTAAGAATGCATATTCAACTCTTTTTTAACCTTAGTATAAAAAAATTAGGGTTAGAATTTTTTTTATAAACCTTTCAAAGAAAACTATTATTTTTTGACTATAAACCAGAACTGGATCATTAATTATTAATTAAATGTCCCTCTCATTAAATTCGATTTTTTCTGGAAAAATGCACCTTTTTCATCTGTCTTTTGTTTAGAATAAAAACATTGAATATTTTTTCCGCTACATACAACGCAATACTTTATAAATTGTAATAAAAACTTTTAGAATATGTGCACATTGTATATTATTCATGATCAAATAGGTGAAGTTTCGAAAAGAAACGATGAGCAACGATACTCTTGTGTTAAAAGGCTTTAGGAGGAGTGGTCAAAAATTTTTTCTCTTAAAAATATAAAAGATACATTTCTTGGCGTTTTTTGGTACGCAGGTTTCTTATCCTATCTGATCGAAATTGAAAATTTACGATAATATGGAAGTTTTGAATTACGTAAACTTAAATTTTTTTAAATTTCTTTTATTACTTTTAAAAAAAGAAAAAAAGAAATTTTTTTATTAAAAAGAAAATAATATTACTTAAATTGTAAAATGGCCAAAAAATTTCTCTTTTTTTAGCTTTTTTCTATTGAAAAAAAATACGTAAATTTGCGTCAATTCAGAGTTTTTTACAGTAGAAAATGGTAAAAATCAAAAATATTTATAAACTCATCAAGACCTTAGACAATTTATTAAAATTTTTTTTTGCTTCATTTTTTGCTGTACCAAAAAACTTCAAGAAATGTATTCTTTATATTTTCGAAAAAAAAATAATTCGAAAATACAAATTCGAATCAAATCTAGAGTTTGTAGACTGTTAGGCAAAACCATGATGCTCAGAGCCACCTGGTGGCTAGAGAAGTCAGTTAAGACTTGAAAAAGTAAGCTATTGAAATCCAAGGCATAGTTTTCTCAACAATAACAGATTTTTCAGCTTTAAATTATAATTTATTATCTATTCTCAAATACAAATTCGTATTTAAGTTTTAGAAAAAAATGAACTGCTGAATTTTAAATTGCCTGTATTCTTTTGATATTGGTTTATTAGAATGAGTAAAGACAGAGAAAACTAATAATAATAATAATAATAATAATAATAATAATAATAATATTAATAATAAAGAGTAACTACAGTAAATGACCCTCGTTTGGTCATTTACGAAGCTTAGAGACAGTAGACTCCTAGCTATGGTAGCTTATATTGTTTGCGCTTTGTCAAACTTGTTTTTAAAACCATTAACTGTTCTGGATTCACAAATTGTGTTGGCAGTTTGTTTCATCCTTTCACCACTCTTTTTGTGAAAAAGTTTTCTCTTTTTCTACAATTTGTTCGTTGTTGGCTTAAACGAAGTGGACCACCTCTAATGGACCCAGCCGTTCCAGTCTGCGTTAGTGAGTTTACAGGCATGTTTGGATGAAACCAGCTTACTTTATCGTAGCCCCTGACGAATTTGAACAACTGTATCATGTCTCCTCTTTCTCTCCTCTCAGACAATTTCTGCAGCCTTAATTTTCTTAATCTCTCCTCATACATCATTTGCCTGAAATGATGTGATATCAATACTGTTCAAGCGAAAATTTTCTACTCTAAACATTTAATTTTGATTATAAATAAAATTTTAATTCAATTATAGATGAAATAGGACTCGGTGTGGCACTTTTTCTAGCTTACGGACTCCGGATTGAGCTTGAAAGCTTCAGATGCGAGTTAACATAGCATGTGTAACATTTTTTTCCAGAGTTTGACACTTCTTAACCAAAAAGAGTTTATTAGTGAGCTGATTGTGTATTTAACGTTACTGTTGACTTGGTTTGATGGCTTAAGATTGCTAGAGACTAAAATACAGAGATATCTTTGGGGCATATTTTCGGTTTTATTAATAGTTGTGTTTTAGATTTTATCAAAAAGATTGTGTCTTGATGAAGAGTGGAGGGTCGAGTACAGATTCTTGTGGACACCGCATTGTAGTGGTAGCCAGTCTAATTCACGTTTACATTAGACTCCTTTTTGAATTCTGTCTCCTAAGAACGAGCCTATCTAGCTTAAGATAAGCATGTAGTTGGACGGGTCCGCGTTATGGACTTTTTAAGAAGCAACGTGACTATGGATTCTTTCCAGATGACTGGAACACAGTCATTATCAAATGAGAGCTAAAAAATTTGTGTTAAGACAAGTTTTAACTACGTTCTTTGAATACGTGGAGATGAATATAATTATTAGAAAATGATTCTCTAATGAATCATTAGAGAATCATTGAAAATAAAATTTTGAGGACAAAAGTTATCAAAGAAATTTCACTTAGATAATCATTACTTTTTCATTATATCTAAATACAAAAAAATTTCTTTAGTAAGTAACTTTTTAATTTTTTATCTAATTGTTTTTTTTTTTTATCGTAATTTTTAATATTAAATTTAGCTTTTTTTTTGACTTTAGAGATAATTAAACGATTGTTTGATGCATTTAAACAAAAACTCAATTGATAAAAAATGCAAAACAGATAGTTTTTTAAACTACAAATATTATCTTTAAGAATCATCATATCACAAACCAAAAGTCAAAATTTACAGTGCTGCTACGATACCTTGAATTCACCATATTTGACGTAAATTATGGTATTCACGATATTTTACCTTATTTACCGTAAAATATGGTAATCTAAAAAAGGGTATTTTTCGTAAAATAACGATAATTATCGTAAAATACCGATAATTATTGTAAAATTCAGTGAGAAAAAAAATTTCCAAAATTTCTCTTAAAAAAACCGATTTTCATGAAAAAAAATTTTTTTT
This sequence comes from Brachionus manjavacas, assembly GCA_019054805.1. Taxonomy (NCBI): domain Eukaryota; kingdom Metazoa; phylum Rotifera; class Eurotatoria; order Ploima; family Brachionidae; genus Brachionus; species Brachionus manjavacas. The sequence goes on along the minus strand of JAHQIY010000011.1, from coordinate 2,581,461 downwards.
TTGAATTTTTGAAAAAGGAAAAAAAAAAATTGGATTGAATTTTGTGAAAAAAATTGACTTAAATTTCGGTAAATTTTTGTAAAAAAAAGGTAAATAATGGTAAAAATTAAACAAAAAAAAAATGGATTTTTTATTATTTAATTCAATTTTTTTTAAACAAATTATGAAAATTATAATTCAAACATTATTTACAAAATAAATTTTATTTTCTAGCTTTTTTTGCTTTTAAGCTGTTGGCTGCCTTTTCCCAAGCTTCTTTGAATGTGGATCCTATTGAAATAAATTTTACAAGCCCAGCTTTTTATTTTGTAAATAATGTTTGAATTATAATTTTCATAATTTGTTTGAAAAAAATTGAATTAAATAATAAAAAATCCATCTTTTTGGAAGAATTCACCATATTTAAAGCTTTCTATCTTAGAGAAGAATGGAAAAAAAGCTTTGACAACTCATTTTTTAATAATTTGTATCCTTATATTTTTAAATTTTCTGAAAAATTTAAAATTTTAAAAATCTACTTTAATAGCAGGTAAATATTTTTAATACGGCAACATCTTAAAGGATCGATATAAATTAAATTTACCAGATGGAAAAAATTTTTTAAAAATTCAAAAGTTCCTTTAAAAATAAACTTTTCGAATTAAAAATTAAATTTTTCCCCATTAATGTAGTAAAAAGAACGTCATGAAAATTTTCTTTTTTATTTTAAATATAAATCCAATCTAAAGGCTAAATAAAAGAATGCAAAAAGAATTTATTGATCAAAATTTTACAAGAATTGTGTTGAATATTTATATAAATCCAGAGATCAGTTTTAATAAACGTTTGAATAGTTCTGGAACGCTTGAGGTTGAGCCATTTTATTTCTTTCAGCCTGACGGATCCTGTCTATCAACAATTCCTGCGTGACCGGAAATTTTATGCTCTCACAAACAGCTAGTAGAATAAAATTTAAACAAAAAAAACTATTGATCATCAATTTTACCCAAAGCTGTGTTATAATGATTGGGGTAAGATTTATCCACTCTTTCTCTCATAAAATCCCACTGATTGTTAAACCATCTGCATTCTATTATCTTACCATTTAAGTCCTTTATAGCTTTGGTGACGCGAATAACCGAAAACGGCTTGTCATAACCATTTACGAACAATAAACCTTTTTTTTCCGGTAAGCCTCTAAAAAAAGATTTTTAAAAAGGTAAAAAAAATTAAAAAAGAAATCTCCGCAAATACCCAATCTCTTGGTGATCGACTATTTCGAGTCTGAAATCAACTGAATTCATGGAAGGTGGCTTCCACTTGAGGATCGAGTCACAACGACCACATTTGTACGGATCATCGACCGGTTGGTAGATGAGACCATCAATTCCGTGAGTCAGTTGCTTTTCAAATTCTGGGCTCAAAAGCTTAACTGTATGCATTATGGGAAAAAAGTCTTTTTTTCTAACACTGAATGGCTCCATTGCTCGGTTTATCTTACCCACTCGCAACGCCTCATGTCTTGGCCCTACTATTTCACGGTCTATGCACTGCATTCGAACATCAAAATTTGATTGATTTATTTGGTCGTCTTCGAACTTGACCACGTCATAAATAAGAAATCTAGGTATGTTGGCCCCACTTTTCGGATCTTTGTCCACCACAAATTCCTAATTATTTATAATCCTAAGTAAGAATTTTATTTTTGTACAGATTTGTAATTACTCCGTCAACAAGTGTACTGGTTAAATGTCTGTCGAGATCGCTGCGATCCGGAAAAGACAAGTTGCGCACACAAAAGACTGAATTGTCCCTATCGAGCATGTAAATTCGGCCTCTTCCATTGATGTACATTAAATATCTTTAATTTTTCTAATTAATAAAAATTTTAAATGCAAACAAATATTTTTCATTTGAAACAAGCGGAAATTTAATTTCTGATGATAAATAAAATAGAATAAATTTTAATACTCAGCTTTTTAAAATATTAATTTGAAAATTTTAAGAAAAAATTGAAGGGAGAGAATAAAAAAAATCAAAAATGTAATTCACTCATAAAATAAATTGATTCTCTATTTTATCAGCGTTTCATTAAAATTCTACCAACAAACTTGTCTGCTAAAAATGGTACTATTTAATAGGAGTGTATTATTCTTGATCAAAGACATTACCAAAAAAATTTTAACAGAACTTAACCAAATTTTAAGATTAATTTTATAATCAAAAAATAATTGCAGATATTAAGTGTTTTTTGATCATAAAATTTAAAATTCAAAACAAGTCAGGTAAATAATAAACCAAACAAACAAAATTGCTCAGTCCCATTTTATTGAAATTAAAAATCACTCAAATTAATTTTATAAATCGAAATTAAGTAAAAAAAATATAAATCAAATATTTTAATATATTCTAATTTTTTATTTAAAATGAATTTTGAGCTTTAAAACAATGTAACAGTTTAATCACTGTCTCTTGAAAGTTTCTAGGTATTTTTTTTCCCATCTTCTTGATCTAAATGTTTCATTCAAAAATAATTATGATCACGAAATAAAAATGAGTATCTATTCAAATTTAAGAACACATTTAGAAAAGGAAAAAATATTTTTTACGTGTTGATTAAATTTTTTTAAATTTTAAGACAGATTTAGTTAATGCGTTGTTTTGTAAATTTCATTTTTAATTGTTTTTAATAATCACCCAAATTTTTTTTGTTAAAAGCCTAAAATTAGTTCTGTAAATGTTTTCAACATAGTTTAGCTTTTGCAGATTCTCGGCGATTTTCTAAATATAGGAAATTTAAAAATGTTAGGATATAATTAATACTAATAATTTAATAACGTAGATATTTATGTAAATTTTTTTAAACAAATTATCCAAAATACAACGAAAAATTTTAGTTTTTTTTATAATAAATTTTAAAATTGAAATTTTTACAATTTTTCAAAACCTTCAAAAGATCAAATTTAGTTTGAATTTATGCAAAATGGAGTTAATTTTTTTATTTTGGACATTTTTGTTATAAATATTTATCTATATCACTTTATTTTTGGTAAATTATTGGAAAATACAAAAATAACAGCATTAAAAATGACATTTTTTTGTTCATTCAAAATTTTTTTCAATATTGGTCTGAAAATGGCAAAAGATTGAAAATTCCAATTTGGTCGGATTAAATGAAATGAAATTATTTGGTAAGAAATTGAATTACCAAGTTAATGATAAAAAAAAGATCTGACAGAGACTTATTTATCCATTTTCAGAGAAATTTTTGAACAATTCAAATTTTCATTTTAATCATCATGCAAAACAATAAAGAAATTACGATTTTGCAGACTTAAATCAAAAAATGCTTGTCTAGTGTTTATGCTTTTACAGCTTTCAAAGCTAATTTTTTTATAAAGAATAAAAAAATGGAATCGAAACAGCAATTGACAAGGAACATTTAATTGAAATTTTTTTAAAAACCTAATTCATTTTGGAATTCCTTTAAGTAGAATTATGAAATAAAGTTATTATTAAAAAATAAAACATGCCTGGTTCCATCCGCTTTCCAGCTTACTCTGTATTTTTTTTGCAGCAAAAAATTAATATTTTTTTGATCCATGGAGACTGGTTGAGAGCCCGGAAACCCGATGCCATTCCAATTGCAGATGTTTTGAGTTTCCATTCGCACACGAGATATTTCATCAGGATCACTGCATGGCTCGACGCCTACCAACTCAGGATCGGCAAACACTGGGTTCAATTTTGTCTCCTCTTTTCGAGGCTTTTTTGGATGGGAAAATTTTGGCTTTTTGGTAGCGTTCGAAACAGGTTGATAATCAAAGTCAAAATCATCATCATCGGAAAGACTCGATTCTTTTTCAACAACAGCAGGCTTTTCTTCTTCAGTCTCCCAATTTGGAAGAGCCGGTGCATGAGGCACTTGGGCCTCGGGATCATAGTGAGCGAAGAGCTCGTTCAAATAGTCTTGTTTATAAATTCCTGGAGGACGTGCCTGTGCGAACAGAGACACAGCCATGTCCACACTGAAATCTAGTTTTTCTACCAAATATGAACAGATCAGAAAGCCGGTTCTATTAAAACCGTGGGTACAGTGAACTCCGATTAGATCAAGCGGATTTTTGGTCATGAAAGATTCAACTATGTTCAAGAACAGATCTGTGTTGTCTCTAGTCGGAGTTTCGCCATGGCCCTTGCATTGAATTTTAACATAGCGTATTCCTTGCTCTTTTACTTCTTTATCAGCATCATAGAAACGATTTGTATTTGTCAAGTCTATTATCAGTCCGATTTTTTTCTAATTTTTTTATTTAAAAAAAAACCTTAATTAATTTGGAAATTTTATATAAGTTACATGAAAATTTTTTTTGACCGAATCAATGAGCATTTGCATGTTGAAGCGGCACTCAGGTGGAACATTAGGGTTAAACTTGTTGGCCAGCGGCACTTTGAAAGCAACAAATTTATCGGCTAAAATTAACTAGTTAATTTGGAATATTTTGATCACGTTTTCTAATCAAACCGATTAGGGTTTCGGATTTTCTTGGGCAATAAAGCCATCTGTTGGGAAGTTTAAGTGGTTCAAATGGTCTTTTAGACATTTTTTATTCTGAATTATTTATTTGGTGTCTAAAAGATAGATTTTATATGAAATATTTTGTATCATAATTCAAAAATAAGTATAAATCAAACGTATATTTGTTGAAAACGAATTTGCAAAAAATACTTTGAAATTTTCAAAATTAAAATTACAATTTACTAGATATTTCAAGAAAAAAATTAAAAACCTACTTTCAAAATTAACTCTTTATTTCCTTAAAAATAAAAAAAATTTAAAAAGAAATTTTATAGATCTTTGATCTTTGATTATAGAAATATCTTCGAATCTAAATACTTGATCTTTATTGTTAAAAAAATAATAACAGAAAATATTGAATTATTAAAAAGTAATGATTATTTAAAGAGAATATTTTAAAAAACTTTTATAGTTTATTAAAAAATGTATAGTTTTTTGATGATTTTGTAATGACTCCTTTAAGATTATTTATTTTCGTTACTTTTAAGTTGACTGGGAAGTTCGACATTTTTGATGGCATATTCTAAAGATGGGCATATAGATCTTTGAAAACTACTTTCATTAGGAAAAATCGTAAAATAGTGTTAAAATCTAGTCATAATAGTTTGTTACAGTTTTTGAACTTAAAAGAAAACATTTTGGTTTAAAGTCTCTTTTTTAAAATTATTTTTAATGATTCTTTTAAGCAAATTTAAAAAAAAATTAACTGATTTTTAATTTGATTATTTATTATTTTCATGTTTCTGTTGTGCTGAAAATTTCATGGAATTAATGAGTCTTCGAAATTTACCATTCAATAGAACATCTATCATCAAGCAATTTCGTCATCTTTTGATCAAAGATATTTCAAATTTTCATTTTCAATAAAAGCTTTTGGCAAATAAATATAGTATATTTATTTTCAACATATATTTTGAATCTAAAGAAATTATTTTCAAAAAAATTCCGGATGAGAAAATGAGTAGGGGCGGTGAAGATGCAGGGGCCGAGGCAAAGAGGCTTTCAAGCAAGAGCTGATAACGTGTCTGACAGATCCTTAGTACGCAGTGAAAAAAGTTAAGTATCTTGTTTTGGATATGCTTGTATCCATTTATTGATGTGTTCATTTATAGATGTGAATCACAAACCAAGCATGTCTGTAATTCCACGCTTGGTTTGTGATTCCAAGCTAGTTAAAGGTTTGCCTGAACAAAAACTTAAAAATTCTGAAATTTAGAACCTGTGATAATAGTTTAAGATAACTATTGAATTGTTAAACAAGTCTAGAGGCTGTTACATTTTTTTCTTAAATTTATCATTTAGAAAGTGTGGGTTTCGGAGGTGTCTTTAGAAAAGTGTGCTAAGGAACACGCATTTAATTCTTAAGAGCAATTAAACAGTAATATTTGCATCGAAAGAAATAGAAAAAAACTCCTAAAATTCAATTTAAAGTGATCAAAACCAGAACAGAACCATAAATAAAAGAAAAAATCAAATAAAAAAAAATTTAAGAAAATTTTTTAAATAAATTGAAAAACAAAATACTTGCAAATATTATTATATTTAATTATGAAAAAATTACTAAGTATCATTTAAATTTTTGTTATGAAAAATTTCAGAATTATTAAAAATATTTATTTTGAATTTTAAAATTTTATTTCTATAATTAAAGTAAATTAGATAATGTTTAAGCATGAATAATTCCAGTTTCTGACATTCTTCAAAAAAAATAAATCTTGTTTTATTTTAATGAAACTGCATTATTTAGCGTGGTATCTAAAATAAAGAATGAATAGTATTGCAAATTTAAAAAAAGAAAATTTTTTAATAAATGAAATAAGCTACTAAATTCATTGATCTTTACTTAGATTTATGTGACGTAACGGGCAATATCGGGAAACAATTGTTTCAAGTTATTTATCCGCCCAACTGCTAATGGACTGCCTACTCCACATCATGAACAACTCCTACTAATACTTACTTGAAAAAATTCAAACAAGTAGAATACCGTAAATTTCAAAAATCTAGTTTGGTTCAAAAGTTATGTCACCAAAATTCATTAATAATCATCTACAATAATTACATAACGAAGTTTTCAAAATTGTTTAAAAAATTACACCTGTAGACAATTAATTTGTATACAAAAAGCATGAAAGGATTAAGTCTTGAGAAATTCAGTAGAAAAAAATGAAAAATGCAAAGAATTTTTTTTTTGTTTAAAGTTAAAAGAATTTTTCTCAAAATTAATTAACAAACAAATATGCATTTATTCTTATTTTTATTAAATTGTTTGATAAAAAATTAGATATTTTTTTCAGTTAACTCTGCTGTTTTAAATAAATTATTATTTTAAATTTATTGTTAGATTTTTATTTGTTCGAGCAGTAAGCACAATTAAAAAATTAAGAATGAAACAATATTTTTTGTCAAAGGAATTTTGAAAATAAAAAAATAGCTGAAAATCAGGTTGTACAATCAGCGAGAAAAGGCAAAGTTAATTAATGATCCTATTGCGCCAAAATAACCCTATATAAATAAAAATATAAAATAAAATAAATTAATTTAAAGTCTTGATTACTTCATGTCTTAGAAAAAGAGCTTTGATTCTACCACTGGACCAGTAATTTAAAGCATGTGATAATAGCTTTTTGGATAAAGAATTATCTTTTAAAAAATTTCCCACAAACACAACTTTTTCACAATTCTTTTTTAAAATATAACAAAAATATTTTTTTTTAATAAAAAAGCATTACATGCGAGACTGCAGATTCTTTTGCCAATAGACCAACATTATTTAGAACAGCTAGGAGTGTTGCTTTGGCCAAGTCTTCTTTAGTGGCCGCTTCTCTTTTGTCTTTAATATGCATCAGACCAAAACTAGACGCGACTACATCGCTGGTCAAGCTGAATTTTGAATAATCTCCGCCATAAATGTCCTGAACCAATTTGTCCACTTTGGTGTTATCTCCTTTGTTGGCTAAATCAATTGCCTCTTCGTAGGTTTTGCACCCGGTCAGCAAACAACACAGACCTAAAAATGTTCCTCCACCAATGCTTGTTCCGGACACTCTTTTAAAGCCTTTCTCTGAATTTACCAACAAAATGCTCACCCCACTTCCAATATTGACCAAAATGAATGGATATGTGTCCGAAAATGTTTTACTTTTTAAGTCGAAATTTGACTTGAGCAAAGGAAAATTTGTTATCTGGGACATGCAAAAAGAATTTGAAAAATTTGAATTAGTGGTCCAAATTTTAAAAAAAAAGCACTCTTCATCCAAGTTTAAACTTGCCACGAATTCGATTCCTTGGACTAGCATTTCTAATTCATCACATTTTATCCACTTTACATTCAGAGTTCTAGTTATGACTGCCTCAAATTTGAACGCACCGCCACCGGTAGCGTATATTTTAAATGTTAATAAATGAAGATTTTTCTTAACACACAGATCAATAAATTTATACATACTGCTGGTTGGAAACCTAATGAAGTGAAGATTTCCAAGACGATCGCCCAGTTTTATAGACTTGATCTCCAAATCAACGTCTCGGACCCCGGTCTCTCCATAAGCCTCATTGCTGACTAGATATCGCTGAATAGTGCGCAATGTGTCGCCTTGTTTCAGTTTTTCCTCTTCTGTCAGATCAATTGGTTCAAAATAAACCAATTTTACCAATGTTCCGCCGATGTCCATGCCGAACCAAGGAAAATCTGGTTGCTCAGAATCGTTCATTTTTTTAGAATTTTTTTAGAACCAGATACTTTCTTAAAATAGAATTTTAATATATGAAGCCGACTTAGATTATGATATACAAAATTAGAATCAAAAAGATACCTATGTTGATACAATAAAATTTATTAAAATAAAATATCTAAATAATTATTTTAAAAAAATATTTTCCTGAATAGATAAATTTTTAGTCCAATATTTGCCTTTACAAAGTAGATAATTTTTTCGAATTATTAAAAAGAAGGGTTCTTTAAATTTTTTTAAAATTAAATATTCTTATGAAAAATTGATATAAAAAAAATTTAAATAATTAAATTAAATGTCTGTAAAAACACCATTTCTTGGGAAAAAAAACTTGAATGATTGAACTTCGATGAATTTGAATTTTTTTTTTTCTTCAATTTTTTAAAAAATTTAAGAAATGGATTTTTTTTATAATCCCAATTGAATTTCTTAGAGCTAATTCAAAACTGAATTTTTTTTATAAATGACTTAAATCAAATAGAAACCATTGTATAAAATCAAATGAATAAAAGTGAATTTTCATATTTCCGGTTTAGCTTTTTATTTTTTTTAAATAAAAAAAATTTCTAAATTTGAACTTTTTGTTTAATTTTTAATTAAAGATAGAGAATAAATTTTTTTGAGGAAATGTAAAATTTTAAATTTTTAGATTAAAACCAGCATTTTAGTACAATTCTGGAAAAAAATGTATTACATGCTTTTGATGAAATTCAGGCCGTGTAGAATAAATCATAATTTGAGCTATTCATAAGTTAACGTAAGTGAAGTTTTTTATTTTAAATGAAAATTAAAAATTGGTATGAAATAAAGTTTGGATTAAAAAAAAATTTAAGTTTAAAATTATCAATACTGGAATACTTTTCGATTTCAATGTGGGTGTTCAAAAGAATAATGTAAAAACATAAAAGAGTCATTCAAATTTTCTATGATATCGAAAAATTAATTTAATCAGCATTTTTGAGCTAAAAAAGAAGATTTTTTTAATTTAATTTTGATTTAATTTTTAGGTCGAGATTTTTTCTGAAGGTCAATCTAAATAAACTTTCTTTAATTTTTCTCTTTTGGCTCTAAAAAATGATGGAGTTTATTTTTTTTGAAGGAAAAAAATCGAAATTTTTATTTACGGCAATTTGGTTTTATTATCAAACAGGAATAGATTACTAAACCAACAGCTTCTAAAAACAAACTAAAAGTATTTTCGTATTTTTAAGCTTCATTCAAAATGCCTGAAACAATTACGGAGAGTGGTTTTGTAAAACTTTTAAATTTAATTATTTACCACAGTCTATAAATTATGCATCTCATGAGAGTATTTAATGAATATTTTATCAAATAAAATTTAAAAAAGAACATATATTTGAATCTAATCAATCAATTCAGTTTTTGTTGACAAGAAGCCTATAATTAACTATCGGAAAGCAAAAAAAACTGAAGGAAATTCATCTCACTATTATTTACTTGGATTAATAGCGCTGTGTATATTTAACAATTAAATTGATGAATAAAATTGAACAATATTATTATGAATTTTTAAAACAACCCTTAGGAATTCAATTCTTATCATCTAGCTCAAAAATCATGCAAACTAAAAGTCATTAAAAAATTTCAAAAATTTTCTTTCAGATTTTTTCATAGACAAATCAACCAAAAATTTATCTTCAAAAATTTTACCTTTTAAAATCAACCAGGTTTGTTAAATTTCATAAATTTAGATATTAAAATGGCTGTCGAAGTTAAAAGCGAGGACGAGTTCAACCGATTGATTAGTGCTGGCAATTATGCCACAACCATAGTTGACTTCACGGCATCATGGTGCCCACCCTGTCGAGCAATCAAGCCCTACTTTGAAGACTTGGCCAAAATTTACACAGATGTACAATTCTTGAAAGTCGACGTGGACAATTTGTCTGACGTAGCTGGAAAGGCCGGGGTGCGATCGATGCCTACGTTTGTTGTATACAAAAATGGAGCTAAAAGCGGAGAAATCCTTGAGGGAGCTAATAAAAATAAATTAAACATGATAATACAGAGTCATTCGTCTATAAGCGGCAATACAGCAAATCAAGGTCAAAACTTACCAAGAAGATTTTCGAATTCTTCAAAATTCGGATTTTTAAAGAGGTGTACGATTTTGTAACTAAATGTCATTTAGCACAAGATCCATATTTATTAAATCTTTTGATATTTTGAACAAATTCAATGTTTTTTCAAATTTAATTTAAATAAAGAATAATTAGGAAAATTTCGGCTGAAAAAAACATTTTCCATTGAATCAAACTTTTATATAAGAAAATTTGAAAAAATTAAAAAAATTTATCTCAAAATGATGAAAATTCTTTATATCATTTTTTTAGATGAAACAAACAAAAATTTATTTCGTCATCATTGTGAATTAAAAAAAAATAAATGAAGAATAGTGGATCGACAAATTTTTATAAATTCAATTCTTTTTCAATTTAATTCCTACAACTTTTTTCATGAACTATGGCTCCTAGTAGATCATTATATAGGGGTTTAAGGGGAGTCACTTAAAACCTTTTTTTTTAAATCTTTTAAGGGGCCTTTGTTGGCAGCCATGACCACCTTAGTAGAGGCATTCAGAATTTTTTTTCAATAGACAACAATGTTTGCTATCGTGGTATGGTTTTTTGTTAAATAATTTTGACAGATTTGAATTTTTGCTACAAAGGCTCTGTAAAAATTTTAAACAAAACTGAACTATCTTGTTTTTCATTTAATAAATGAAGTTTCATCGATTTTTAATAAAAAATGTTTTTTGTAAAATTTAATTTTTAAGGAGTGTCACATCAGGAACACAATTTTTTCAATATTTTATTTTTTTTGTTTATCTGTCGAGCTAGAGCCCAGCTAAAGCTGCTTCAGATTTAAAAAAAAGGAAAAAATAGAAAGATAAAATAATCAACGAGAATTTAACTACGAGAATTTGGCGTTAATTTACGTGAATTTACGTTATTTTAGATTAAAAAAATGCATTTTTAAGGTAAATTTCGTAAAATTACGTAAATTAACGATAAATAACATAAAGTAAATGACATTAATCAAAAAAGTATAATTTTAACAGGTAAAATTTGGCTAAAACTAGAATTTTTACATTTTTTCATTTATTTTTTGAATAATTTCAAAATTTTTTCTTTTTTGGTAAAGTTAATCAAAAAAGAATTGATATTCAAGTTTTAAAAAAAAATTTCAAAAAAATGCCAAAATCTTGAATAGTACTGCATATTTTCACTAATATTATTTTCACTAGTTAGCTAAATTATTAAAGTTATTATAAAACTCTTAATCTTGGAATTTAAAAATTTTAGGTGTTAAAAATCTTACTTGACTTGACCATAAACTAAACAAAGATCTATCTTCTACTTTATTAGAGATTGGTGAATGAAAGGTTGAAAAAGGTTTTTCATTTCAAATCATTCTTTGTTATAAATTTAAATAATAAAAAATTCATCTATCAGTATTTGTTAAAAAAAAAACAAAAGAAAAAACAGTTCAAAAAATTTAATTCAATTAAAATTTAAAAATAAATTTGTAATGTATCGTTAGGTATTATTTCTTAATTGAACTAGCAAAAAATCTTAAATCAATTTAAAATTCATAAGAAGGAAAAAAGCTCATAGCTTGAAATGTAATGAATCATGAGAATAAAACAGAATCAGAATTTTTGGTACTAATCAGTTTATTTAAATAGACTAAGAAATCTAAAAATTTTATTTGTAAAAAAAAAATTTTATTTAAAATAATTGATAAATCAGAAATTAAAAATTAGCAAGTTAAATTTTTATTTGATTTTAAAAAGTTTTGACAAATGCTAAAATCATCTAGGAAAATATAGCGACTTAAAAATTATAGTATGTTTTAGTTTTTTAATTTTAAGTCATCGATACTCTCAAGGTGTTTTAGTATAATTTTTTTTTGTCATTAATAAATAAATTCATAATAACAAAATATTATTTTTGATCAAAAGGTTTATATTTAATTAGGTTTACTAATTAAAGATTTTTTACGAAAGTTAAAATTTTGGGTTAAGAACTTTGCAAAATCATAATTTTGGGTAATTTAAAAATTTAATAAATTCCAACTTTGGAAAAGTTTGAAACTGTAAGACATAATTAAAAAACATACACTCATGGCAATTCACACAGTTTTCACACGTTCATAATTTTTCACAAGCTTTCATTTTATTTCACAAATTTTTATTTTCTTTATGTAAAAAATAAGATGTTTGTAAAAAAATTTTTAATTTTATTAAAAGATATCGTGAAATTTAAAAAAAAAGTTAAAGTGTGTTTCTCCGATTCTACAAGCAATTCAGAATACAGCAGTCAGATCTAATATTTTTATTAGATCTGACTGCTGTATTCTTATTAAGATCTTATTAATGAGTAATTTTTGTTTTTGATAATATTCTATCTTTAAGCTAAAATATGCCACTCCCTTCAACCTCGTGGATCACGAAGCTTATAATAAACTTAAATTAATAACAGCCTCGAATTGAATTTTTGAGTTGAATGAGAGATATGCTGGCACACGACTGAGTCATTCTATTCCCTTTTTTTTCAAACTGGTGAAGGAATACAAAGCATCAAGATATATTGAATGCCCAATTTCATTGTTTAATTGCTACCTTACTATTTCCTCTTTTTTTAAAAATTAAAAAAACATTCGAGAAAATTTTTAATTATTTCTAAAAATTTTAAGAATATAGCTTAGTCCAAATTAATTTCTTGAACTCCTTACTAGCATCGGTCATGCATTTTTAAAAACTTTTTATCCTGTCTTTTTTAAATCTCTTGGTTTATTTTAATGTTTTTGACTTTTATTTTTTGCTGCAAATTATTTTCTTAGATAATTTTATTACTTTGATTTTACATCATCTGTTGATGCCAGAGTCTAAAAGTTTACAATCGAAAAAATGGTAGTTCTTGTGCAATCTTGTGCATTGTGAGACGAAGAATTCTTCTATCATATCAATTTAAAAAAAAATGAAAGAATAAACTTCGGACTTAAATTTCCTTTATATATTTAAAAAAATAAATAATAATATTCTCGAATGTGTTGTTCTCAAAATTATTTTTTTTTATTTCACAACATCTTTTATATCAATTAAAACAAAAAATTTATAAAAATCTAATTTTTGACATAAAAAGCATGAAAATTTGTGGACGAAAATAATAATAATAATATAATAATAATAAAATAATAATATATATAAACAAGGGACCAGCCGGGGCGTTAAGAGGAAATAGCATCAGAGTCCAGAGAGAAAGTTTCCCAGCTAAAATTAGAAACGATTTTGCCGCTGCAGTAAATGCCAGACATGTATTTTTCTCAAACAGAGTAGTTCCGCATTGGAATAGGTTGCCAGAATACGTGGTGAAATCAAAGTCAACCGCTAATTTTAAAATGGCTTTAGATAAGTTCAATGGAATCGGCTGCTACAGCTCTACACGGCCAATTGGCGGTGATGGGCTTAGACAATCTACATGTTAGGTGTCGCAGCAAGAACTACTACTACTACTACTATATAAGCTACAGCAAGACTAGCTTGCGGAGGTGGCCTACTAGGAGGTCACCTGTGGTAGCTCCTTGCACATTACACATAGAAAGTACTGCAAAAAGAAAAACTTTATAAGTTTTTAGGTCAAAATAAGAGTAAAGATTACAGATAGAAAAAATTGTAAAAAAATTGATCATTTCAAAAAATTTTTTACAATTTTTTGAAATTTTTTGAAATTTTTTTACAATTTTTTTACAATTTTTTTACAATTTTTTTACAATTTTTTTACAATTTTTCATTTTTTACCTGTTGAATAATTTTAAAATTTTAATAATTTTTTAAAAAATTATTAAATTTTAAAAATATGTTGCTGTTCATGATTGTTGACTGGACCGGAAGGCATCGTATCGGTTCTTGAACTTGTTGACCGAGTCGGCGTCTATGACTGTAGCTGGCAGGGCGTTCCACTCGTTTACTATCCTGTTGGTGAATGTGTTTGCCCTTTGAAGACATTTGGTGGAGGCCAGGCCGGACAGTCTTCTTGCATGACCTCTGGTACCTCCGGCGGGTCCGGGTTGGGAAAGAGAACTTGCGGGAACCGGGGGTTCACCCAGCTCACTTCGTTGATGCCTTTGGCGAGTTTAAACATCTGGATCAGGTCTCCAAGTACACGGCGCTCATGAAGGGGAGTTAGTCTAAGGATGGCAAGACGGTCTTCGCCAGTTTCTAAAGCGAGGCACCAGTTTGGTGGCCCTTCTCTGCACCTGCTCGAGCATCTTTGCGTCTTTCTTGCTAGGGGGGGACCAGACCACAGCAAATGAAAGCCTTTGAAAAATTAACAGAAAAATACTTGGCCGTGACTTTGGGTACTTTTATTTATTAATAAATTTTCTTAATATATTATTTTTCTTATATTCAACTATAAATATTTTTTAGTGATAAAATCGAATTGACCTTTAAATGATAATTTGAATAAAATTTTAAATTTTTTAAATGTTCTTTTTTATTATATTTTTGTAAATATGATATTTACGGATTTTTTATTTTTATATTTTTTTTATGACAATCTAGAAAAACTTCTTTTTGTCTCAAGTTTTCTTTAGTTATTTTCACAAAAGCTTAAAACAGAGTTTTTCTAGAATCTAAACCTTTAACTCAGTTAAAAGTAAATTTAGTTGTTTACAAAACAGCCCTAAAATTCTAGACAAAATAAAAAAATCATAAAACTCATCAAAAATAATCGATCAAAATCTATTTATTATCTTTTCTATTTAAAAAAAATACAAATAAAAATTAGAATAAATTATTTTATTATAATAAATTTGAAATTTTTTAATTTAAATTGAACATCAGACCCAAGACTCAACTTAACCAAGTATTTTTAAATGGCACGTCTTATATATTCAGTGACCCGATGGTGGCGGTGCTATTTCCTGCTTCTAGTCGCATCCATGCTCTCTTTTGTGCTCATATACGTGTCCAGAAATGATCCGAATCTCGAGTACTATTTTCCCTACTTTCGCCTTGGCTCCGACTACTACAACTTTTACGCCAGCGGCGGCGCCCAAAAAATAAAAAAGCTCATGGAAGCAAACAATTTAGACTACGAGTTAATCGTATCCAACTCAAAGTTTTGCGTTTCATACGACCCGTTCGACGAGGAACCGGACATAGACTTTTTGGTTTTGTCCATCAGCCAGAGCCAAAACTACAAGCATCGCATTGCGGCCAGGTCCACATGGGCCAAGTATTTGCAGAAATTGAATTCAAAGCTGCTCTTTGTAGTCGGCAAGCCAAATTCGGCCTCCAATGCTCTTGGAAACGAGATTTCAAAGTACGCTGACATGATCCAAATAAACATGCCCGATCACGAAAACTACACTTCGACCAAAACTCTTATTTCGATCCGATGGGCACTCACCTACTGTTCCAAAGCCACAAATCTTTTGATTGTGTCCGACTCGGCAGTGCTGAATCTAAAAAAATTCAAGTCAATTGACAAAGAAAATTTGATCAATAAAAACGCCATAAATGGCCAATGTGACTATTCGGATGAAAATTTTGCCAAAGCACTGAGACTTTTTTTTAAAGAAATCAATTTTAGCAAAAAAAATTCCACCAATTTTAAAAAGCATCCGATTGACAGCTACTCTGGTCAATATTGTTCTAATTTGGGATGGATTATTAGTTTAGATGGAGCGAGAAGGCTGTGGGCCACGGCGCTTAGTTCGCCTTACATGATGAAAATATCTCCTGCTTATCTAAACGGATATTTGGCCTACAAGGCCAAGCTCAACTACTCTAATGTTTTCAAGTACCAAGATACGCTTCCAATTGAAAAAAATTGTCTTAAAGTCTTCGAAAAACAACCAGATCTGTTGCTATGTGCCGAAAATTTTACCATTAGTAGTCGTTATTCAAGCTACATAGCTCACTGGAATTCACCGGCTCAAGGACAGCTTAATTTATCTAAACTTTAGTCTATTGTATTTAATTGTTTATTTTAAAAAAAAATTAAATTTTTATATTTTTTTATTTTCCTAAAGATTTTTGAAATGAGAGAATTAATTTCGTCATGATATGGAAGGAAATAAAATCTCTAGGACATTTATTCCACTTTTATGTTTATCTAAAGCCGTATTTTTTTTTATGATCATGACCAAAATTTATCTGGTAAAAAAGTTTTTTAAGATAATTAACAAAACCATGTTATAAAATTCTTCATGCATAAAAATTATGCCGTGATTTTGAAATAATGATTCTTTTCAATCAACTTTTTAAAATGTTAATTAAGGTTTTAGACTTTTGTTTAAAAAATTCATAAAGAAAAAAATTTCACTTATTTGGCAATAGGTTTTAACCAAAAGTCCTTTAATCATAATATAATTCAGTTGATCTTTTATGCTTCTAAACAAGAGGATAAATGGCATCTTGAAATTTTGTTCGACTGTACGATTGTATAATTTTGATTTTTTCCGAAAGTGGACAAAATTATGTACAGTTTGTATGAAAAAAAAAACCTAAAAAAAATAAGTTTGAGTTCAAAAAAAGCTGATTAAATTTTGAAAATTTTATTGCGTAAAAAAAGTCAAAATAAATTATTTTCAATTTTATTTAATGTTTTTTATCAATCATTTTTTTCTGTTATATAGAGATTACTTTTTACACTGTTGAATGCATGATACTATGCTACACTAAATGTACTTTTGTACGGTACGGATTTTTTTAAGTTACCTTAAAATTTTTGAGCTGCTAAATTTTGTGAACATTAGTCATAATTTTTATTTGACTTTAAAGGTAAGTTTTATGGTTATAAAATACTTTCTTAATATCTATCTCGATCTAAAATTTATTTTTGATCATAAAATTTATCTTAAAATTTGGTATTGTTCTATTAAACGTTCTCTTTGGTAATGTTTATGATCAAGAAAAATGCTCTTATACAATAAGACCATTTAAGTCGACAAAATTTTTAGTAAAATTTTATAAACATCAAAAAATGTAAATGTAAAATGTAAAATTTAGAATTATTTTTGAAAAATCAGTTTGAAAAATAAAATTTGATGCTATTAATTTAAATAATTCAAGAATTCATTGAAATTGTTTTATTTGATTTAAATACTTAAATTAAAAAATATTAAAGAAATTTTTTACTTAAATCTTGTTTGATTTTTTGTTGTCTACTACAAGTAAGTTTTCTAACCAAATTATTTTTGAATAAAATTTTGTTTATTAAAAAATATTAATTTAATTAATAATTTAATATATTTTTTTAAAAATTAAAAAATTTTGAATCGATTTCAGTATTCATCACAGTTCGCAGTAAGTTTAACTTTAAGTCAAGCATTCCTGTCTGAAATCGAACTTTAAATTTAATTTTTCCTTTTTTTTCAATTTAAATTTTATTTTTATTTTTCTAATTGTGAATAATCGAACATTTAAAATAAATATTATCTTAAAAAATGGAGATTTTTTTTGTTTTTGTCAACAAAAAATTCTAATAAATTTCAATTTATTTTATTACAAAATTAATGATTAATAAAGTTATGTTGAAAAACAGTGAATTCTTTTATTTGATCGCTAATTAGTTGTGAGATTGTATTTTTTTCTTCGAAAAAAATATAAAATAAAAAAAGAGAATATTGTCTTTAATTCAAAAAAAATGTTACTTAAAATACATTATAAAAGAACGGCTCAAAAGCTATAGTTAAAATAAAAAAACATTTCAATCCTTCCATTTCGGTTTATCTGTGAATTACATAAATTCAAGCAATTAAAATACAAAAAAGTATAAGAAAAAATATGTATCCTATTTTAAAACAAAACTAATCTATTTAAAACACTTTTTTGAAAAAAAAATCCATAGTTAAATAAAAGCCTCTTGGAAGGCATTTCCCACACGACCAATTTTTACATTTCTCACAAGAAACCATTTTTACTGGTGTGGTAATGTATGCAGATGATATCTTTCTTCTAACAGAGACCCTAAACGAATTACAACAAGTAATTAATATATGTGAGAAATATGGAATGCAACAGGAAATAAAATTTAATCCAGAAAAAACTCAGTTCATTATATTTGGAAAGAAACCAAAAGTAACTGATAAAAATATAAAACCGAAGATGTACAACCATGAAATTAAATGTGTCAATAAAATAAAATATTTTTCGGAATTAAAAAAAAAAATTTAAAAATCAATCAAATTAAAAAATAAACCCTATTTATTGCAATAAATGAAATTAACTGTTTATATTTTTCTTAAACTTATTTTATTATGAAATAACAGAAATCGGTTAAGTTTTTGAATTTTCAATTAAAAATTCGTAATCAGCATAGAAAAATACATAAAGTGTTCCTTATACAAATTTTCACCTATTATAAATTCAGTTTTTTTTTTAGAACCGGCTTTTTCATTTAAGTAGCTTTTAATATAATATTTTAATAATTTAAAATTTCAATTTATTTCCGAAAAATTTATTTAATTTATTTTATTTAAATTTTATTTAGCATCACCTGCTTAAAATAGTACTGGAACCGTACAGTACAAAAATTTAAGTTTCCAGAAAAAATGAGGATTATTAAAAAAAATTTGTTTAAAAAACTGAATTTAAGCTTAAAATTTCTGAATTGGTGAAATGGACAGATGTTATAAAGATGGTGATTAGCAAACTACTTCTTTAAATTTTGAAAAAAAGGGTAACCTAGTAAGACTAATTTACTAAAACAATAGAAAATAAAATAAAGCTACTGCAAGAAAAGTCTGGAAGAGATCCTCTTTTAAAGACAAATATGATTTGACTTTTAGCGACACTATCTGATCTCTTCGGCACATAAATTTTTCTTTCAACCATTTAACAAAATCAAAAATTTTTAGTTCGTAAAAACTTATGTTATATCTCTTTAAATCAATTTTTAGAATTTTAAATAATTTTTTAAATGTATTTTAGATTTTTCATCGAACCATTTAAAAAAATATTTTAAGCTATTCTAAAATTAATTGAAAATTAAAAGCATTTTTGATCATTAATTATTTGATTTTGAAATACAGTTCTTTTTTTAAGATAAAACAAAAATTTTTTATTTTTTAATGAAAAAAATTTCTTCTATGTCTTTTCAATTATTTCAAATAAAATATGCTAGATTTGCAGTTTTAATATTGATTCTAGTCAATTTATTTTTAATTTTTGAATTTAATAAATTATTTTCGGCTAAATCAATTCTGACAGAGCCCGATTTCGAAAAACAGATTCAGAGAAGCCAATTTTTGACCATCAATTGTTCTAGCCTTTTTGGGAATGACGAATTTGAGACCAACAAGGCTCAATCAATAATTGATTCAATGCGCCCCATCCGACTGATTCCAGATTCTAATTTCATTTTTAGCAAAAAACAGTGTCCGATTTTCCTCAAAGTCCGAGGTTACTATTTCAACTTTTCTTCACAAGAAGAACTTGATTTTCCTCTCGCTTTCTCAATCCTCACTTACCAGGACGCAGAACAATTTGAGCGATTTCTAAAATCTATTTATCGACCTCAAAACATTTATTGTGTTCATGTGGACAAAAAAAGTAGCCCAATATTCAAAGCTGCCATCGAATCAATTACACACTGCTTTGAAAATGTTTTCATAGCTTCCAAACTAGAATACGTTGTTTATGCAGGGTTTTCAAGACTCAAAGCTGATTTAAATTGTATCCAAGACTTGCTAGAAAAATCCAGTGATTGGAAATATTTTTTGAACACGGCGAGCACCGAGTTCCCGCTAAGGACAAATTTAGAAATGGTTCAAATAATTAAATTACTAAATGGATCTAATTTGATAAGTGGTTATGAACTGAAAAAAAAGACCAATTTCAGATATAAATTTATTTTTAATGAAAATTTGAACTTGTTTAGGATTCAAAGAGGAAAATTTCTAAAGAATAATCGGGCACCTCACGGAATTCGTTTGGCAAAAGGATCTGCTTATAACATCATGCAAAGAGGCTTCTTAGAGAATATTTTTACGAACAAAAAAATTGTCGATTTTGTTGAATGGCTGAGGAAAACATTTAGTCCTGATGAGTTGTAAGTTAATAAAATCTTCATTTAGATTAAATATTAAAAACGGAATTTTTCAGCTTCTGGGCAAGTTTGGAACAAAATCAATTCTTGAACGTAAATAAACGTATGCTATTTTTCTTTTTAGTCAAAGAAGGTTTTTACAACCAACAAATAATTTTTTCTTAAACAAAATTTGCTTTTTTTGGTTTAAGAGCCTTTTAAAAATTTTTTAGACCATTTGTTGACTATTTCATTTTTTTAGATATAAACTTTTCTAATCACATTTACTAGGGTGATTTTGAGTATTTATTCTAAATTTTTTATAAATCTAAGATATGGTGCAACATTCATGGCTGCATTAACTGTAAAACTATGCTAATGACGCGCAAAATCTTTGCAGAAAGCACTATGCTAGAATATATTAAAATTTAATATCTGAAAAATAATTTAATTATAAAAAATTTGAAGAGTTTTACAAGAATTTGGTAAATAATGAAACTATGAATTTTCACAGAACTAATTTTAAACTAACAAAAAAATTTTTTATTCTTTTTGTTTTTATTCAGAAGTATAATTTTGGGGATGAAAAAAGTTTTTTTAATTTTTGCCATTTTGAATACTCAATTTTCATTTAAAAATTATTTAGCTATTTTAAAATTAAATTAAATCCTTGATATTTTTTCTAATTAAACATTAGATACAGACAAATTGATTAATTTTTTTAGAGTGTGAGTTTGAGTGACATTCACTCAACTCACACTCAATACGTAATTTTTTGCGTGAAAAATTTGAATAAAATTTTTATTTGTAAGATTGAAAAACTATAAAAAACAGAATATTTAGAAAGTATTTTCAAATAAAATCTTTTTGCTTTAATTCTCAAATTTAATCATAGAATAGTTTGCTAGGTAATTGAAAATCTTATTTTTCAATATTGAATAAACTCTCCTGGTTAAATCCCCTTTAAATAATGATTTTTCCGAAAATTATTTCAAACTATTAATAATTTAAATTTAAAATGAAAGTTTTTTTAATTTTTGACAAATATTGATGAAATTAGGTGAAATTCAAATAAATATTTGTATTTAAATTATCGAACTTAAGGACTTGGGATCGAATCTAAATTTAAATAACAGTTACCATTCAAATTTGAAAAATTAAATTTTTTTTTTAAATTAAGCTTATCATAGCATCATAATTATATATCAAAGCATGATAAATATTTTTTTGATGATTTTAAAATCATGTTTTTCCAGGATTTAAATTTATTATAAATTAATTTATAGCTTTAGCTGGGAAAATACAGGTTTAGAACCTGAATTTGTAAGATTAGCTATTCTTTTGATTGTTTGCTTTAAAGAAAGATTTAAGTTTGAGTTGGAATCAGAAATATATCAGGTTAATAATTACTTCAAAATATTTTATAAGCATAAAATTTTAAAATTTCGGTTTTATGTACACAGCTACTGTTCTTAACCAGGCTATTGTTAAAAGCTGGATTAGAGAAGAATTTTGTCAAAATCTGGTTAGAAAAGGCCTTGATTCTATAAATTCGATTTACTTGAAATTTTCTTTGATGATACTGATAATGGCAAAAACACAACCGCTTCAAAATTGCCTCAACCTAGAATTACACAGACAGACACTGAAGCAATGTTCCTTAAGGAGTTAATGAATGATGGCGCAACACAATAAGAAATGTAAGGAACCTGAAATCTATAAGATCGAAGTTGAACTTGAGAAGGAAATTTTAAAATTGGCCAACATTCTTACCCAAACTGAGATTTTAACAGGAATTACAAACATGACTTTTTGGATTCAATCCATTGATGAAATGCCAAGACTAGCAAGATTGGCTCTGGTGCTATTAAACATTCATTTGAAGCGCTTTTACAGAAAGATTTTTTATTAAATGTGAAGTAATATGCAAAAAAATATCGGAAGCATGAAAGATGAATTAACAAGTAGCTTGCTAATAGCAAAATTTTAGATGATTTATGCTTAAATTAAAAAAAAATTAAAGAAAATTTTGTATTAGCCTAGATTCATAGACCACAAGTTTATCGGCGTAAAAATAAATAAATTTCTGTATTTTATCTAGAAAATTTTTTACTAAATGAATTACCTTGATATAAATCCATTCAGAAAAGATAATAAATAAAAAAATTTTAGGTTTTCACTCTTACAAATGAGATATTTTAATTTTTTTTTTACAATTTTTTCCCGCAAAAAATTGAGGGTGTGAGTTGAGTGAATATCACATTCAAAGTTGCATCAAATATCAAGGTTTACTAAATTTGCAGAGATTGAAATTTGATTCAACTTTGAATGTTGCACTATTATGTATTCACATAACTAATTTTAAGCTTTTAGAAAGAAAACTATTCAATTTTTTTTCAGTTTTTTTGTTCTTTTATCATTTTGTACTGAATTTCACAAAACCTTTTCGAAAATATGGCGAGATAAAAAATTTATTAAAAATTGGGTCTTAGGAATTATTTTTAATGCTTTATTTTCTCCAAAAAAATTTAATTTAAAAATTTTCAGAATAATCTTTAAGTAAAAAAAATAATTATTAATTTCTTCTATTTTTTTATTTTTGTTTTTCTGTATCTAGCCAAAGTTCTTTCAGATTTAAAATAAATAAAAATATTATAAAAAATAAATGGAAATTTTTTAATTTTCTTTTAGAATATTTAAGAGTCGAACAGCAACTAATTCGAATAATTATCTGGAAAAGCTCAAAATATAAGTGTCAAGGCTTCTATCGGCATGCCATTTGTGTATTCTCAATTGGAGATTTAGCTTTTCTGAACAAAAGAAAGAATTTATTTGCAAACAAATTTTTAATATCCTATGATCCAATTAGTTATCAATGTATGGAAGAACGTCTAAAACAACGAGTTCACATTAGCCAAGGCCAAGGTTTAGCTGATGAAAATTATTTTTTATCCTATTTTAAATCATAAATAAATTTTTATTTAATGTAGATTTTTTAATTTAAACCAGAGTTGTTTTTAAAGTCACAAGTCTTAAGTCAAGTCAAGTCAGACTTGACTTGACTATCGTTATCTAAAACTTGTAGATAACTGGTAGCTAAACTAATCTCATAGTCCGATATGCACTTGTTCATCCTTTGCTTGACTTTTTTTCACTGTTCTCAATGCTCCTCGAGTAGCATAAGATCCTTTCTTCCTCCGCTTCTGAATCTACACCACTTGGACTGTTGTTCTGTTTGTGAAAAAGTTAAGTCTAGCACTGACTGATGAACAAAAATCGTTTCTCTCTCTCGCGTTGAAGCTTTGGGATCTCACTCTCTTACTGTTGCCTCTTGTAGACAATGAAGGCCCTTGTAGTAGTAAGCTATCTGTAGGCAAAGGTTTATTTAGTAAGTTATCAAAGGTTTATTTAGTAAGTTAACCATCGACTTGGTTAACAAATTTGTAGAATTGAATGAGATCACCTCGTTTTCTTCTTAGCTCGAGAGTTGTTAGTTTCATGTTCTTCAATCTTTCGTCGTAGTTTAAGTTGAAGTGCTTGACGGGGATTCTCGTGGCTCTTTGTTGAACTTTTTCGAGTAGCATGATCTCGGCCAAGTTGGAAGGGGACCAGGCTGACACTGCAAACTCTAAGTGGGGCCTTACGAAAGTTATGAATAAATTAGACCAAAGCTCGCAATCTCGGCTTTCAAAGGTGTTTTTGAGCATTCCGAGAACCCGAGATGCCTTATTGACACAGATTTGAGTGTGCTCTTTCCATTTAAGATCAGGCTGAACTTGAATTCCAAGATCTCGTTCCGACTCGCTCAGTTCTAAAGCAGTAATTTTGCCCTTAGAATCTATGTTGAATGTTTGTTCAACCTTTTAGACCACTTGAGAATTACCAAAGTGAATAAGCTTGCATTTTTTACAGTTAAGTTCCATATACCAAGTTTTACACCATTTTGTTACATTATCAATCTTGTTGAAGGATTAAACGGTTTTCGTTGGTCAGCAATTCAGCTATAATTTTTGAGTCGTTTGCGTACATTTTGAAGAGATTTCGGACAACGCATGGTAAGTCATTAATGAAAATGATGAAAAGAATCGGGCCTAAGACAGAGCCTTGCGGAACACCACTGGTAATTATGTCTAGTGTCTCTAGTAGATTGGTAAGGAAGGATTTTTTAGGGACGAATCCTGATTGTTCGTCACATAAGAGCTTGTTTGACGTTAAGTAATCGACTAAGATGTCTCTCAAAATTATTTCAAAAATTTTCAAGTGATCGACGTCAGTGAAACTGGTCTATAGTTTGCTGGATCTTGCTTTGAGCCGTTTTTAAATATTGGTGAGACGTTTGCTAATCTCCAAAGTTTCGGAACAATACCAGTTTGATAACTTTTGTCAAATATAATCTTAAGTGGCATGACAAATCCTTCGGCTGCACTTTTTAGGACCAGTGGGTGTACTCCACCGCCACCCGTGGCTTTAGAGCCATCGAGTTTCAGGAGTAAGGCTAGAATTTTATTTGCGGAAGACGCTGAGTGCCAAATAGATTCATCGCAAATATTAGCAGATTTATCTTCAAAAGTTGGCATTATTGTATTAGTTTCGGTCACGAAAACCGATTTTAACTGATCGTTGAGCATTTCAGCCATGGTTTTACCGTCAGTTATTAGCTGTCCTGCACAGTTTTTTAGGGCTCTGAGTTGAGGTTTAGCATTTTGTTTCTTTTTTACATATGAGTATAGCAATTTTGGGACATGTTTAGCTTTTAGGACCAGTTCTCGCTCGTAGTCTCTCATTGATCTTTTAATTTGCTTTTTTACCTCTTTACAAAGCTAATTAAACTGTTTTTTCGAATTAGCATCGCGTCTAAATTTATTCGAGTAGA
Organism: Brachionus manjavacas; assembly: GCA_019054805.1. Classification (NCBI taxonomy): domain Eukaryota; kingdom Metazoa; phylum Rotifera; class Eurotatoria; order Ploima; family Brachionidae; genus Brachionus; species Brachionus manjavacas. The sequence continues at coordinate 2,556,234 of JAHQIY010000011.1, read as the reverse complement.
AAAATGAATGTTTTTGTCTTATTGCTTTAGCAGCATCTCGGTCTATCCATGGCTGAGTTTTTCTAAAGTTAGTAGATTTGGATTTGGTTATGAATAAATCACATGCTTCTTTATAGACATTGATAAATAGTTCGTAACACTCATCGGCCCCTTTACTCTTGAACATGTTGTTCCAGTCTTTGTTGGCTAGAAAGTCTCTCATTTCTTTATAACGTTCCTTTTTATAAATATAAATATCTCTTAAGAACTCTGTTTTACAGGGATCTTTAAGAATAAAGTCAAAATGAATAAGGAAATGACCTCGGCCAGCTGGAGTGTGTCCCAAAGGCGGACCTCTATCTATAAAGTCGATGCGTTCAATGTCATTCGTGATGACTAAATCAAGTGTGTTTACAGGCCCTGTCTGTTCGTTAAACTTTAAAGTCGGGAAGTCGATGATTTGCTGCAAAAAGTTGTCGTTCAGCAAGTCGATAAATTCATGGTCAATCGAACCTGGACCAGACAAAATTACTGGGCCCTCTTTAGTCCATTGAATGTCTGGAAAGTTAAAATCGCCAAGGATTAATATGTCCGAGCACTTAGCTTGATTTTTAAGACGGACTGCTGCTTTAATTGACTCAATAATTCGCCTGGATTTGTCTAAAGAAGAGTCAGTAGGCCTGTAAATACACCCGACTAAAAGTTTTGATTCTTTTGTGTTAGTTATACACCATTTTTGTTCCACTTCTACGCAGTTTAGTATAGGGTCAATGGTTTCAAAGCACTTAAACTTGTTTACTACATAAATCGCCACGCCACCTCCAGTTCCATTTCTGTCTAGACTGAAAAGCTCATAGTTATGGATGTTTCGTACAGATTCAGGTTTGAACCATGTCTCTGTTACACATAGTACATCTAAGTCACGGCTAATGGCTAAACTTTCCAACTCTGTGTGCTTTTCTCTGTTTAAAGAAGTGGCATTTGTGTTACAAATTTTTATTTTTGACTGATTTTGCATTGATTTATTTGGGCAGGGCGAGTGTTGGGAATTATTGGCTGTCGGTGGTGTATTCGCCGGCTCTTGCCGACTTTGCGACTCGGTAGGGGACGAAAGGGTTAACCGTATAACCGTTGACAGTTTTGGTCTTGGTTGTGTCAGTTGATCACCAAATTTGTGATCAAAAAAAAAATTTTAACGAAATCAAAAAATTTTAATGATCAAATTTATTTTTTGGTTATCAGTATGTAAATAATCAATATTATAAAATAAAATTAAAAATTATTTATGTTTAAGTCATTTATGTTTTTTTAATAATTTAAAGTTTCACATCCTTGGCATTCTTTATTGACTCTGATGGACAAGGGGTCGGGTCTGAAAATTTACACAAAGACTTTTTTACAGCCAATTTTGTTTCCTCAGTCACAACTTGGTTAGCTAACGCCGCATATTTGAAGAAATCTGCTTTTTCTTTTACAGAATCAAATTTTAATTCTTGGAATTTTCGGCCTAATGTTTCTACCAACTCTTGGTCCGATTCACTCTCTGATTCAGTATCACAAAGATCACCTTCTTTTACAGTTAACGATCCAGTCTCTTCCGTCATTTATTTTATAATTTTTTCTTATTTAATTGATTTAAAATATTTTAAATTTTTACTTTTTTATTCAATTTCATATTTTCAATCTTAATTAAAGATATTAAAGATAAAAGATAAACTGGAAGCTTTTTTAAAGAAAAGATTTTACAGATCAGTAAAATCACAACTAATCCTTGAAATCCATTCAAGGACGACGTATCTTTAATCTATAACCTTATTTATGTTAATTATAATTTTATTAAAAAATGAGCAATAAAACTATCTGTAATACTTTCTTTCTGAAATACGGACATTTAATAGGGTCTTAATTTAAATTATAATTATGTCATTTAAATATTTATTTATTTCAGTGAGCGCCTTTAAGGCGATGTACAAAAAAGTTAAAAAAATAAAATGTAATAAATAAGACAAAGTTTAAGTTTTTTTCTAAAAAATTGAATAAAATATTTAATTTGAAATCTTAATATTTTTTTTTAAATTCAATAAAAATTATTCATTTTGTGCTCTCTTTTATATTCATTTTTTATTATTTTTTAATTTTTGAAAAGAAATAAATAAAATAACACTTAATTATTTAAATGAGTTGAAAGCTTAAATTTAAATTCAAATATTTTAAATACTCGACATTTAAATGTAAATTCGCTTTCCCTAAAAAAAAGATGAGGTTTTAGAAATTGCTTCGATTAACATCTTTGATGTAATCTCACTTAATGAAACAAAATTAGATCAAGTCTACTCCGTATTCTTATTTTAATTACTCTAATTACATAATAAAGCCTAAAGATAGGAATACAGATGGCGGCAGTCTACTTATCTTGATTAGATTATTTTTAATTGTATTTTCTTTATTTTCATTTTTTTTATTTAAATTAATTAAATCAAATTTTAGATAAGCTTGGAAATTTTTTCATCTAAGCTGTCACATTTTTGCATATTGTCTGTAATGTATTGTTTAACATGTGCAAGATGTTTATAAACATCGTCTGGCAGCTCGTACTTTTCGTCTTCGACTTCAACTAAAACATTGAAAAAAGTCTGCAAATCATGCTTCATTCCGCGAATTCTCTTAAGCACCTGAGGCAAATATTCTTTGGCCATTACTCTATCAATACCGCCGCTCTCCATCATGCTAAATTCACTCGTTGATTCATTCAGACTTTTCACCACCAAGTCTACATCTTTTCCGATTCCTAAAATTCGTCTAAAAACAGCATCTTGACTCGGACTTAACTTAAAATGATAAATAAAAAATTTAAAAAAAATCTTCTTCTTTTTCCTCAAACTTACTCTCTCTCCGATCATTTGAAGTTTATTGCCGGTAAAAATAGCAAACTTTGCCAACGGCTGCTCGCAGTGAAGATGTAATTTTTGTCCTTTGAACAAAAGCTGAATTTTCGAGTAGGGAACCCGGGTTTTTCTCTCCAATTCTTTCATTAGTTGACCAACTGTCGGTTGATTTTCGCTATACATCGAAATCTCATGACGATCCGAACCATGTGATATTTCCAGTTTAAGAGTGTACAACCTTTTAGCCATTTTTTTTCTCCTTGTTCTATATTCACTTTGCTAAAATTGATTTAAATGAAACTAGCGTTTATTATTTACTCTGCTATATTTGGTTGCCATGGTAACCAGAATATTAGTGTTGTGCTAAGTTTATAGCAAATTCGGCGAGTAATCATACAAATGGAAAACTTATTTCTCAAAGCTTGTGAGGACGGCTCGACCAACATAGTTTCAAAATACATTCGCAAAGGCTTCGATGTAAATGTGCGAAATTGCAGGGGTGAGACAGGGCTTATGAAAGCGAGTCTAAGTGGCGAACATGACATAATAAGATTGTTGCTTGAAGCAGGCGCCAATTTAAATTTGACAGATTCGAGCGGTCGCAATGCTTTGCACTTCGCCATCCAAGGAAACCATGAAAAATTGTCTAAACTTTTGTGTGTTAACAAAATCGATTCCACTCAGTTGACCCATATCACCAAGAGTTCTGCTAAGGAATATACAATGAAGGGAGTGTGTGATTTTGAAGACAAGTTTATTGAGCCAGAGTACATTAAACAATTGAACGGGATCAAAAGTGCAGAAAATCCATCCAAATTGGACCAACTAGACGAGCCCAAGAGTCGGGAAGACAGAATTTATAATATGATTATGAGGTATCAATCAATGATTTTGAGTGATTTGGAGTCGGATGGCGACGATAAAACTGGAGGTGAGGTCTATAAGAAAGCGAAGAAAAAGAAAAAAGGAAAAAAGTCTGCCAAGGGAAAAAAGAAATCTGGCGGTAAAAAAAAGAAAAAATAATTTTTTTTATTTTAATCTCTTAAATTAATTGTCTATTTATGCTTGGTTTGTTCTTTTTTTATTTTATTTTTTTTATATAAATTAAATCTCGCGCACAATAAAAAAATAAATATTTTTAAACAAAACAATTAATTTATGACAAATAATAGTTTTGTAAGAAAGATTTGAATAGAATATTAAAAAAATAAATCTGGTCAAAATTAGTTTAATTATTAGTGAAAAAAAATTTAAATCAATGAACAAGTAAATAATAATGATTTTTGTTTAATGTTGTAGTTCTCTCAATAATTACAACATCGGCTCCAGTTTACTTAAATGTATATAGTTTCACAGAGCAATACTATGATCTTATGTATTTAGCAAGTCGTTAGTATTAACACTGTGCAAAGCATTAGTCATTCGGATTTGGATTTAGTAGTAGTAGTAGTAGTAAAAACTGCGGTATAAGCATTTGCCTATACTAGCGCGTAATTGCGCCTAGTCCTACAAGGCCATTGCAGACATTGCCTTGAGCCATTCCAAAAACTTCCCTGTCTATAAATGCTTTGAAACTATTGACTGACATCGCATTTACCGCATTTGATGACAACATGTTCCATGTCTCGACAACTCTGTTAGTTAAGAAATTGTAGCGATAGCGACCTCTTTTGTTTATTTCCCTTCCCTTACATTTAAAATTAGAATTTGTTCTCTTTTCTTTTCCCTATTTGTTATTTTTTTATTATTTGTCTGGAATAGAAATGGACAGCTGTTATCCACAAAGTTATTATTTATTTTTTTTCTTTATTATTTTATGCCATGACCACGAGCCGATAGATCTTAAAAGGTCTGGAAAATAAGTAGAAAGATACTAGGTTTCAACAGATCAAAACCGGTTTCTATTTTTTTTGATCAATAATGTTAAAAATAAAATAAGAAAAAAATAAAAATAAAAAATAAGTCTAAGTTATAAAAGTAAAGGAATATATTGAAACAGCTAGAGGTAAGACTTGTTCAAAAATTTGTTATTCCGGGAAAAAAAGAAGAAATTTTTAGGTATCAATTTCACAATAGAGTTGGGTACTGGATGACTCGAAACCTTCTTTTTATTCTGACTCAGTCCTGCTCTGACATATCTCTGACTCAACTCAACATTTAATTTTAATTTTTAATTTGCTAAATATGCAATTTCTTTATATTAAAAATAAATAAAGTAAAAATTAAAAAAAAAATTTAACAATGTTTTTCTCCTCGACTCGTATCTTCTGCTACCAGGTTTTGTGTTTTGGTTTTAAGACTGTAGTTGATTCCTTCATTAAATTCAATTTGTTCATAACTGTTTACCAATTTGAACATCTGGATTACATCATCTCTTTATCTACTTGTTCTCACGTTAGCTAAATCTAACCTAAGCAAACTTTGTTGAAAATCCATTTTACGCTTTTATGAAATCAACTTCGTTGCTCTTCGTTGGACTCTTTCAAGTTCATATATATCTTTTTCTGTATAAGGACACCAAGAACCGACTGCATATTCCAGATGTGGTTTTAACCATTGAACAATACAATAATTTTATAGTCTCGCTAAAAGGATACTTAAATGCTTTCTTAATTAAGCCCAACATTTTATTTGCTTTAGCTGTAGCATTTTTGAGTTGAGTTGCCCATTTTCAATCACTTTGTATGTAAATACTCGAATCCCTTTCAACGTTTGACTTACTCAAGGCTTTTGAGGTATAGACAATGAAAATATTTAAAAATAAAAATCCTTTCTGTACTTTTTGTACTTTTTCAGAATATTATTTTATTTGGCCCTGTTACTTTTTGTACTTTCTGTACTTTTTGTACTTTTGGTTCTTAATGGTAATAAAAAAACCTTTTATTAATATTTAACTAATATTTTTCTTACCTTCAGCATACCCGAATCCCTAAACCAGGGCTCCGCCCCGGACCCCGTTTAAGTTTTAATAAAATTATTAAAATTATCATTAATCACAGAAACAGGGCCAAATAAAATAATATTCTGAAAAAGTACAAAAAGTAAAGAAAGGAAAATGATTTTTTAAAAGTTTGATCTCATTGTCTATCCATGAGGCTTTTGAACCAATTTTATAATCAAAACTCTGGAATTTTGTTGCCAATTTGAACAACTTTGCATTTTTCTATATTTTAAAAGAGGCGACCATTCTTTTGACCATTTACACATTTTATCGTTATACGATTGCAGGTTATAAATCGAGTTCAAGATCAAAAACTGTTCATAACTGTTTACTAATTGTTATGTCTGCTGAGCATCTTATAAATGCATCTTATAGAGTTTTTGAGTTTTTATTTCTATATACTCTCTATTCTTTTACATTTATTTAAACAATAAATGAAAAAGAATAGAGGTCCTAGCACTGATCCTTGTGAAACTCAATTATCCAAATTGAGCTGGTATCCCGTAATTCTACTCTTTGCTAACGTTTTAAAAAAACGCCTTTATGCAATTTTTATGTCTTTCACCAAATCCAAAAAATTTGAATTTATACAGAAGATTTCTATGAGAGACTTTATCGAAAGCTTTCGCAATATGTGTAAATGATGTCAACCGGTAGGCCATTAGAAATAAATCCATGGTTTCCAATAAATTGGTCAGGTATGACATTTTTGGTAAGAAATGGTGCTGTGATGTGGATATTAAATTATTTTAAAGCAAAAGCTCTTTTATTAGTTCTTTAATTATGGACTCCAAACTTTGCTTACAATATACAATACAAGTTTAGGATACTAAATCATAATTTTGTGGAGACAGTCAAGAGTTCCCTATTGTAGCCATGTTTCATTTGCATGCTACTAAACTTTTTTCACACCGTTCCATCGTTTTGATCTCAAAAGTAGAGAGAGGCGATGAATCATCCCGACAAAAAACTAATTGAAAATATTCATCTAAAGTATTAGCAATTTCGACCATGTCTGAGATAATTTTTCCACTTTCATCTATTAGGACTTTTACCGATTGCTTAATAACAGTATTCCGATTTGCATAGTTATACACAAGCTCGGGTTCAATTTTGATAACTTAGCTAAATTCTTTTCGTAATTTTAATAGCATTTTTATTATTTTATTACACCAGTTTCTTATTTCCAAATACTTTTTCTTTTTTGACTCGCACCAACCGCTTTCTTCGAAAGACTACCAAGCAGAGCACCTTTTCTTTATTATTTACTTCGTTTCTTGACACATCAATGGCCTTTTATTACTCTTTACACTCTTATTTGAAATCATAAAAAGCTCATAAGCATTTTCATTACAGTCAATTGGGGTAAATGTGATAATTCTTTACTTTGGGCCTAAATAAAATCAGAAGGGAAAGAGCTTATCAGGAGATTTTTTTTTTTATAAATGAAAAAACTTTTTTTTTTCGTTGATTCAAAAAAATTTTTAAAAAAAATAAACGGTTCAAATTTTATAATGAAAAGAATACAAAACGGTTAATTATCAAATAGTTTAAAATGCAAAAAAGAAAAAAATAAGAAAAAAACAAGCAAACATACTATAAGAAAATCAAAAAGAAATTTATTTACATTTGTGAGAACAATAAAATTCTAAACTTGGTTCGAAGCCTGATGGTAGACATTTAAAGCAAGACCAGTTAGAACACGTTTCGCATTAGATCCATTTGGCTTGGAACTTAATTTGATTAAGGGCCTTTTTGAGGGTGTCCTCAGAGTATTTTGGAGGACTACTACTTGGTAATTTAAAGTTTTTTCGAGTCATTTTCAAAATTTATTTAGTTTTTCAATATCGCAATTTATATTCAATTATCGGTTCAACTCGAAAGTATAAGAAACATGTTTTTATTGAATTTCTCAAAAACCGTTATTTTTTTCTGAAATCTAAGTCCAGATTTGAACTCGTCATCAAAAATTACATATAATAGGGTCTTTTGTTTAAAATAAACGATAATGGACAAAAAGTTTTTTTTTCACAAACTCGGTTCTTTTGATATGGGATTGTTAATTGGCGGAAGATTAAAAAATAAATAAAAATTTTTTTTATGGAATATTTTTTTCAAATTTTGAAAAGGGATAGTTTTTTTATATATTTTTTTTTATTTCATTCAAAAATTATTATCCAATCAGAATTTACAGCGTTTGAAAAAAAGAATTATCATTATTACCCCATTATCGGTTCAACCCGAAACGACGGTATACGATATAAAATTGTTGTTACATCTGATCAATTACCAAACCCTCAAATGTATTAATCTAATTTACTTTTTCAATAATATTAGAAATTGAAGCATAGTCACCTTTTATGTAGTTAAAGACCGATGATCTAAAATGTTTTGAATACTTTTGTGCAGTTATCAAATAATAATTCCTAGAGAGAACATGATGCCCCTTATTTGTTGATCAAAGCGGTGGGCCATGATCAACGCTATAAAAACGATCTTTATTTTCAATTATTACAAAATCAAGTATACTACTGGATCTATCAATTGAGGTTTGGAAGATGGTTGGATTACATGTTGATTGAAAAAACAGTCTTCAAGGCATTCAATTAAACAATTTTCAAAGCAATTTTTATCATTAAGAAATGAACTAAAAAGTCAATCAATTTTCGGAGAGTTAAAATCCCCACATAGCAACGAACCATTAAATTTGGACTCGTACATTATCTTTTTTGCTCTTCTGATACTACTTAAAATCTTCTCATTATTTGAACAACTTGGAGGTCTTTAGACACAACCAGCAAGAATTAACTCATCAGGGGTAGTTACAGCACACCATATTTCCTCCAAATCGATATCACATAAATTTTTGTCAACAATTTCGTAAGAGCCTAGACGCTTATTAACATAAAAACATACACCTCCTCTCACTCTATCATTCCTTTTACAGTTAAACATTTCATAGCCACTCAGACATGGGGAGAAAGACTGTGAGAACCAAGGATCAGTTATAAAAATTTTGACTCATGACAATAACTTCTAACTCGTTGAACTTATTTCCCAACGAAGTAGCATTTGTATAGATACATTTTAAAAAACTTAACTGAGCATTACTAAGGTTCGCGCGAAGCAAAAATACAGCACTATCTGAATTTCAGCAAACCGACTTTAAAATATTAATCTATTTTTTGACCCCACCCCCTCAAAGATCGAAAAAAAAACAAAAGTTAGTTACCTTTGAGCTAAAATATCTCATGTTCTAATAGACATAACCTTATTAATATATATATATTCTGAAAGCAAATAGTCTCATCAACAAAATTTTAGGCATCTCAAAAAATATTAAGAAAAAAATATTAGAAAACTAATTATTTAACAAAAATTAAATTAAGTATTGAAAACATTTTACTAATTTGACATTTAATTCTGACGTTTTACATAATAAAAAATTATGATTATTCAAAAATTAGTTTCTAACTCATTTTATTCAATTTTTTTTTGGCTTTAAATTCAATAAATAAAAAAAGTGGTCCCAACATTTTGTTCAGAATTTTCTCTAGTTTCAGAATCTGTATAAAAAAGTAGGGGTCGGGTGGTAAACCGCGGACTAGATACAAAAATAGTGAAAAAATACCATTTTTTGCCAAAATATCGATCTATTGGTAAAATAATAGATTAAATTAATACACCATTTTGTAGATGAGACTATTTGCTTTCAGAATATATATATATTAATAAGGTTATGTCTATTAGAACATGAGATATTTTAGCTCAAAGGTAACTAACTTTTGTTTTTTTTTCGATCTTTGAGGGGGTGGGGTCAAAAAATTTTTTCTAGGTTTACAAGTATGCAGATTAATATTTTAAAGTCGGTTTGCCGAAATTCAGATAGTGCTGTTTTTTTGCTCCGCGCGAACCTTATGTAATGATTTTGTACATTCTATCTAAAAATTTGAAGTATTTACAGAACTCATATTTACATTTTTCAATTTACATTTTTTAATTTTAAATGGGACTTTATTTACATTATGGATCTTCTCGTTACGATCCGTACTGCATCTGACTCGCTTTAGGCTCAGTACCTGGCTTCAAAGTAAATTTCCGAAACCTGTCTCCTCTTATACTAAAACGAACATCAGTAGAGTTTTTACGTTCATTTTGATTCAAGTAATCCTATAATCCTTGAAAATTCTATTTTTTTTTTGAGACACTTGAAACCATTTTCATGGTTAAGTGTGATCGCGTGACGAGTTAGTAGGCAGATACAAACACGTAGAAAATCAATTTATTGGACTGTTTTAAAAAAATTCACGACTTAACTTTTGATACACTGTACATACTTTTGATATATTTTAATACTTTTGATACAATTCTTTTTTCCATGTATTTTTTTTGTTTTTTCGATAAAAAAATTTTAAATTAATTAGACAAAATAAACTTTTCTTTACTATTTTAAACTTATTTTCAAAAGTAAGTGCCAAAAGACCAAGAAATACAAAGACTTTAAACTAATTTATAAAAAAACTTAACTTTCATTAGAATTATTCAATAAAGATTTAATTCAAATGTTTAAAATAGTCAACAGCCATGAGAAAATCAACTTGGTGAATGGAGTGAATTTTGTAAAAAGTTTGAAAATGAATCTAAGAAGAGAGCATAACATGAAGCTTGTTAGAGAAATTAGTAAACGCGGCTCATTAAGGTGCAATTTTTTATCGAACAGAATTGTGTCAAGGTGGAATGATTTAGCACAAAGTGTGGTGAATGCTGAAACAGTCAATAGCTTCAAATCGGGTATTGATAAAGAAGTGTTTGGTATGGTGCAGAGAAAGCAAAGAAAGACTGCCCCAGCTCAACTTGAGCTAAACGCCGTTTGGTGTTAGTGTAGATTTATTCCATACTGCAGTTCTTATTACTACTACTACTACTAAAGTAAAATACTTTAAAATTACCAAATTAATAAATGATTTTCTATCGATAAAATCTTAATTTGTTTGTTATAGCTCTAAAAATAAAAAATTTGTTTTGAAATTAGAATTTAAAAATTTATGCTAAAGAATTAGAATCTATTGTTCAAATTGAATAAAAACAATATTTTTTATTTTATTTTTTATTTCTTAAAATAAAAAATCAAGAAAAATAATTCCCGCTTATTTTCTTGTAAATAAATAAAAATTATAAGAAATATCATTTTGCAGAAAAAGTAACTTGAAAATTGTTAGTTTTAAAAAATAAAGCTGACGTCTAAATCTAAATAAAGCTGGCTGACGTTAAAGCTCTGCTTCTTCTATTTTTACGGTTAACTTTTCGGTATTGAAAATTAATTTTGAAGACTTTTTAGAGAAAAGCTAAAGAAATTTTTATGATGTTTTAGTGAAAAGGGTTTAATAACCTCTAATCCCTACCTCTATATCTAAAATTTCTTTTAAGTTCATTTAAAAAATTAAAAAACTTTTCTTGATCTACTTAATTTGAAAGAAGTTCTTTCAAAAAAAATCCGAAAAAGTTTATTTTATTAGATTTCGAATTATTAAAACTTATAAGATAAGTGTTTTAAATAAATTAATTCTTTCTGTTTTAAAAGGGGTTAAACTTTTTGGGGGTGACAAATTTAATTTTTTTAAGATGACAAAAATAACTTAATTTAATTCTGTAAGATTGTAAGGAAAGAACTTAAATTGTGACGTTTTTTCATAGTTGACTCTAGCTTGATGATGAGATTTGGACAAAACGGTTTGTCATAATCGTCTGGAGCTTCCTTCTGATTTTGGTGCTATAGTTCAAGATTTTTATTTTTATTGTGACCTCAAAATCATTAATTCGTTTTAAAAATAATTAATTAGTCAAAAAAGTATTTTTGTCACTCAAATAATTATTTTATCAGTCAATTAATTTATTTGTCATCATTTGTAGTTTTTTTGTCAGTAAAATTTAACTTTTTTTGTCAGTCCATTAAATGATGGCCTTTTAAAAGTAATGAAAGAAAAAAAAATATCGAATATTTAATTTACAGGTTAAAATTTTTAATTTCTTATTTATAAAATAAACTTTATTTTAGTTTTTTCTTAACAATTAAAGAGCCCATTTTTCCCATTTCTTAAGGTAAGACTTTTTTTAAAAGAAATCGGCATAATTGGTGAGTCAAAACTTCCGACTAAATTTGCCGGAATTTCAAAAATTTGATCACCTGGTTTTATTACTTTTAATTATAGTAAAATTTAAAATTTTTTGATTAAAAAATTTGATTTTTAAATCGCAACTTAATTTTTAATAGTTTAAAATCTTTAATTGCATCAAATTTAGAAATTAAGTAAAAATTTCAATTATTATCTCTTTTATCATTATCGATAAAATAAAGATTAAGAAAAATATAAATTTTTGACGCATTCATTCATTTACATTGCTTTTATAAAATTTTCCTTAAATATTTATTGAGACCTTGTCAAGACAATTTGAAAGCAACTTGTAAAAATATTAAAAAATTATTTGAAATTCTATTTACCTTATTTGAAATAAAATTTAAAACTTATGCAATTTAAAAATTTTTCTTACAGCATGGTTAAACTATTTATAGTCGAGTCAAACTTAAGTTCAATAAATCCCTAGAAAAATACAATTTTTTTAACCAATTTTAGACAATGTCACATTTTATGCAAAAGCTAGCTCAGATAGAGGCGGATCAGCAGTGCAATAAGCAACTAGCCGGCGAATTAGAGGCGCGCTTGGTCAAACTGGAGCTTGGCAAAACTCAAACCAAGGATCAGGAAACCAAAAAGGAAAAAAGCGCTTCACAGCTCAAAAAAGAAGCCAAACAAAAAGAAAAAGACGAAAAATTTCGAGCCAAGCAGGAAAAATTAAAGACTGTCCAAGCTCAAACCAAAGAGCCAAAGCCCAAAAGCGAAGAAAAAAAGGACAAAGAGCCTCAATGTGTTCTGTACACTTCAAAAACTAATCCTGGCGAAAAAAAAGACACCACATGCCAGTTGCCTGACGCCTACAGTCCGCGCTATGTCGAAGCAGCTTGGTATCAGTGGTGGGAAAAAATGGGATTTTTCAAGCCAGAAATAGCTGTAAGCAAAAAATGAAAAATAAATAGTAAAAAAAATTTTATTTTTTTTAAATTTAATTAGGAAAAATATTTTAAATTGGATGAGGGTGAAGAGCGTGAAAAATTCGTAATGGCAATGCCGCCACCGAATGTCACGGGCACACTCCACTTAGGCCATGCTCTAATGTGCTCTATTGAAGATGTGCTTACCCGATGGCACCGAATGCTCGGCCACGAGACTCTATGGTGTCCCGGATTCGACCACGCGGGCATAGCCACTCAGGTGGTGGTGGAAAAAAAGCTCAAACGCGAACAAAACAAGACACGCCACGATCTTGGTAGAGAGGCTTTTGTGGCCGAAATATGGAAATGGAAGAACGAAAAAGGCGACTCGATTGCCAATCAATTGAAGCGCATCGGTTCGTCATGTGACTGGGACAGGGCCAGATTTACCATGGACGCCGTGTCTGTCAAGGCTGTGCTAGAGACTTTTATTCAAATGCACGAAAAAGGCCTCATTTACCGAAGCAAACGTTTGGTCAATTGGTCATGTGCGCTCAATTCTGCAATTTCGGACATTGAAGTGGACAAAACAGCGCTAAAAGGACGCACCATGCTCGCCATACCTGGCTACAAGGAAAAAATTGAATTCGGCACTTTGACCTCATTTGCATACCGAGTGGTAGAGTCCAAAGAAAGCGATGTGGAGACTGGCGAGGAAATAGTGGTGGCCACGACTCGTCCTGAGACCATGCTTGGCGACACGGCCATCTGTGTGCATCCAAGCGATGACAGATACAAAAATTTGGTAGGCAAGTATGTGACGCATCCATTTGTGAAGCGCAAAATTGCCATTATTGCTGACCAAATGGTGGATGCTAGTTTTGGCACCGGCGCTGTCAAGATAACGCCAGCGCACGACGCCAACGACTTCGAATGCGGCAAACGGCATGGTCTGGCATTTATTTCAGTCATAGATGACAAGGGCTGTATGACGGCCGAGTGTGGCCAATTTGCCGCAATGAAGCGTTTCGAGGCCAGAAAGGCGGTTGTTCAGGCGCTTAAAGAGCGCGGTTTGTTCAAAGAAGTAAAAGAAACTGAGACAGTGTTGCCTTTATGTTCCAGGTCCAAAGATGTCATTGAGCCAATGCTCAAGTCCCAGTGGTATGTTAACTGCAAAGAAATGGCGGCCAAAGCGGTAAGCGCTGTACGAGAAAAACGCCTAAAAATTATTCCTGATTTTCATGAACAAGTTTGGTACAGATGGCTCGAGGACTGTCATGACTGGTGCATATCACGTCAACTGTGGTGGGGTCACCGCATACCCGCCTACCATATTCGCATCAAGGGCCAAGCTCAGTCCGACGACACCGACAACAATTACTGGGTTAGTGCGCATGATCGCGACCTCGCCGTGCACAAAGCGCTAGCTAGATTCCCAGATTTGAAAGCCGATCAAATTGAACTGCACCATGATGAGGACGTGCTGGACACTTGGTTCTCATCTGGTATCTTTCCATTTTCGATTTGTGGATGGCCTGAACAAACATCCGACTTGCAAAAATACTATCCTGGCACTTTGCTCGAAACCGGACACGATATCCTATTTTTCTGGGTGGCCCGAATGGTGATGATGGGAGAAGAAATGTGCGGCAATTTGCCATTCGACACCATTTACCTTCACGCAATCATCCGAGATGCACATGGACGCAAAATGAGCAAATCACTGGGAAACATAATCGATCCATTGGACGTAATTGACGGTATTACACTGGAAAATTTAAACAAGCAGCTAGAAAATTACAACTTGGACGCCAAAGAAGTGGAAAAAGCGATCAAAGGCCAGAAAGAAGACTTTCCAAATGGAATACCTGAGTGCGGAACTGATGCACTTAGATTTGCGCTGTGTGCTTACACAGCCCAGGGCCGAGACATCAATTTGGATGTGTTGAGGATTCAGGGCTACAGACACTTTTGTAATAAGCTGTGGAACGCGACCAAATTTGCCATGATGAACGGCCTGAGCAGTAGTTTTGTGCCCAAGGACTCGCTTGACTATTTGAAGACCAATCTAGCCAATTTGAGAGGCATGGACAAATGGATGCTGAGCAGACTCAGCGAAACAGTGAAGATATGCGACTCGGGCTTCAAAAGCTACGATTTAACAAGCGTCACTACAGCTCTGTTCAACTACTGGTTGTACGACCTGTGCGACTACTACATCGAGTATTTGAAGCCGAGTTTTTACGCCAAGGACGAACAGCACAAAACTTTTCACGACAATTCACGTGAGGTTTTGTACACGTGCTTGGACATTGGTCTGAGACTAATCAGTCCGTTTATGCCATTTATCAGCGAGGAATTGTACCAGCGGTTGCCCAGACGCAAGCCAAGCAGTGACCCGCCAAGTATTTGTGTTACCAAGTACCCTTTGCCCAAAGATTTTGACTTATTCAGAAATAGTGATTTGGAAATGAGTGTTAAATTGAGTCAGGAGGCCATCAACAAGATCAGATCTCTTAGGTCCGACTACCAATTGACCATCAAGACCAAGACTGACGTCTATGTCAAGTCAATTGATGCCGGACTAGAACAAGCGCTCAAAGACTTCCAAGATTTGATTTTGACCATGTCTAATGGAAAGATGATTGAATTTTTGGCTGATGGCAAGGAACAGCCAAACGGGTGCGCTTTTACCACTTTGTCAGACAAGTGTAAGATTTTTATAATGCTAAAAGGTATTGTTGATGTGGACAAAGAGGAGGTGAAACTCAGGAAAAAGAAAGATTTGTTGCTCAAGTCGATTGAGAACTTGAAAAAAGAGATGGCTAAACCGGACTATGGCACGCGTGTGCCAGAAAATGTCCGCGCCAAAAATCAAGACAAAATGTTACAATTGACCAACGAAGTGGCTCTGATTGACGAAGGTCTCAAGCAATTGCAAAATATGAAATCATAGATTTATTTTATTCTCAAAATATCTTGATATTTTTAGCTAATAAAATTTTTTTGATGCAAAGAATTCAAATTTTTTTTAGTAAACATCATACGACTATTAGAGTAAATGGGGTTTGGTTTGGTTTTTGGATTTGGTGAATATCCAAAAACCACAAATAAAAAAATAATTAAAAAATATTTAAAAAAAATAAAATAAAAAATTAATAAAAAAGTTGTTTTAGTAAATATATTATTTTAGTATAATAGTTTATTACTAAAGTACCTCATTAATAGATCTAAAAATTAAATGGAAAACTATTAACTGTATTATATAGGCCAAATAATGTTTCAGTACCGCTATTTTTTATTAAAAACTTGTCCAATTTAGAAGCGGGTGCAGCCAGTCGGGGTCCGGGGTAAAGCCCTGGTTAAGGTTTCGGGTAAGCAAAAGGTAAGGATCTTTTTAAAAAATTAGTCTTAACTTTAACTCAGGGGTTTACTTTTATAAAAATTAGCGGTGAGAAAAATTGTGGGCCATAGCTGCACTTATTTCTGATACCGTTTGCGAGAACATTTTAGTATCATCTGCATACATTTTAACAATATTCTCAATTCTTTTTGGTAGATCATTACTTTACAAAACGAACAATAGTTTCCCAATTATTGACCCTTGGGGTACACCGCGAAAAATCTCAACCAAATCCGACAAAATTTCACCTTGAAAAACTCGTTGTCTTCTATTTTTTAAGAAAGCTTCGATCAATTTCAGTGTCAGACTATCAAAGTAATACGCTTTCAATTTAGCTGTTCGATGTGCGTGCGGAACAGTAACAAATGCTTTCGCAAAATCTAGCAGAATAACATAAACAGGAATGTATTGAGATGAAATCTTGAGTTTCCAGAGGACTAGTTGTACAAGACTTTTTCTTTGCAAATCCATGCTGTTCTTTAAAAATAATATTGTTCTTATAAAGATAATCTTCCATTTCGGTTCTTATAATCCTTTCCATAATTTTGCACGGAACAGAAGTTAAAGACACAGGACAATAATTGCTTGGCATTGATTTATCACCTTTTCAAACAGAAAAGTAATATTTGTTGATCTGAAATGTATTGGAAGCTGACTATTAGATAAAGACTTTCTGAAAATAAAAGTTAAAGGAGCAGTAAAGGCTCCTGCACAGTTTTTAAGCGATGATGGTTGAAGTTTGTCTACACCACATAATTTATTGTGATTTACGTCTAGTAATTTTTTAAATACCATTTTATAATTAATACCATTTGGTTCAATATCAATATATTCTGACCAGTTTTAGTTAAATTTAACATCAAAAGGAGGAAGCTTACCACCTTGTTCAATAACAAAAACATCTTGAAAACATCTATTTAGAAGATTTCATTCGAATCTTGGGATAATTCATTGTTTGACTTTTTTAATGCTTTGATTGATTCTTTGATTACTTGTTGATCATTTAAGTATTTACACAGTATTTTTAGATTTTTTTTAGCTTTTTCCACTAAATTTTGTTCATATGTTAGTCTGGCTCTTTTTATTTCTGATGAAACTAATTTACACATACGATTATATTCTTTATATAGATTCATATCCATCCAGTTACATGAACAGTTTTTGTATCTAAGATTTCTCTGATTTCTAATTAAAATCTTTAGATCATCTTTAATCCATGGTTTTAAGATACTTTCCTTTTGAAATTTTTAACAGATTTATGATTGTCTACTAACCTTGTTTTTTAGAACAAAATTGAAAAAGATAACCTAATGTCTTTCAAAAATGTTTAAAAATTTACCAAGTTGATTATTAAAATTTTTTCTAATAAATGAATAATAATGATATAATTTTTTTTCAATTGCTAGAAAAAAATTTATTAATAAAATTAATAAAAAAAGCTTTTTAAATTAAATTTTGTGATTGTAGATAATCTTCGTAGGTATCATCATCGTATAATACTAGTCCATCTGATCATAACTCTGAGCATTCCAGAGTGTTTTCTAGCCTTTCAGGTCTTCTTTTCTGTCCCATTGGTATTACTTTGATGATTAAATCTTTCGTCAAGTTGCAATTGATTTGGTACTGGTTTGATTTGTCTTAGCACGATTTCGTTCGTCTCAGTATTTGAATCAACAATAGATTCCGTAGAACTCTCTGAATTTATTGAAGAAAAACTATCTATTATTCTATCTATCGATAGTTCATAATTTATCATTCTTTAAATATTTTTTTATCTATTTGTTTTCGTACCGAGCTGAAGGTCTTTTAGAATAAATTTAAAAAAAATAAATCTCAAAAATAAAGTTAAATAAGCAAAGATAAAATGATAAGAAAATATAAAAAAATAGGTTGAAAAAGAGAGTTACAGGTGATACATGTTTACATTGCTTTAGGTAATAAGAAGAAATTGTTAATGAGCAATTAAAAATTTTTTTACGTTGTTGGGAGATTTCTCTTAAATCGAATATCACAAAATTATAGTCAATAGCTTGTTTTTATAATGCTCATCATATTATCTTGCAAAAATATTTTGAATATATGATAATTAAATTTTCATTACTGAAATTTGTTAAATTTTCAGGTAGCGGTCACTTTATTAGCGCCAGATTTCCTAGAAAAAATAACTTTTCACAAAATTATCCCAAATTTTTATTTCAACCAAAAAGATTCAAAAATTTTCTTAACAATATACATTTTACATTTTATTTAAAAATAAAGTTAACAAATTTTAACGCTCTTTTTTAAAAGTTCAAAAGATTTAAATTTTTTTAGGTTAACTGGGTATTTATTTTTACATCCTAGATTATATTGTTTATAAAAAATTACAATGCAAAAATAATGATTGTTAAAAGTAAATTTTTTTAATAAATAATATAATAAACATATAATATATATATTTTAAATTTTTTAACTTGCTTTAATATTTTGATCATTTTGAAATTGATTTTTTATTGTTTTTGCTGGGTTGACTTGGTTATTCAAAAAATTGATTTCACATTGGATTAAATTTACCTTTAATTAAAAATCAATTAAATCTCTTAAAAAAATTATTCATTTTAAATTTTTATTTTTCAAGCGAGGTTAATTACCATCCAAACTACCCGGAGTCCTCCCCTTACTACTTTTTTAATGAATAAAAAAAGCAAACAGATTTTAAGAAGTAACCGATTCAATTGACAGATCAAATTTTAGATTTTTATAAAAAACAAATTGTTTCTTATTAATTTTGTTTTTCTTTCTTAAAAAAATGAGTAAATAAAAATTAAGAATTAAAAAACAAATCAATATTTTTATTTAAAATTTATTTAAAAATTACAAACAAAATAATCGGTAGCAAAATGGACCAAAAAAGTTGCTTAAAAAAAAAAAATCAACTAATTTAAAATTTATCAAAAATTAAATCAATATCCTGATGTTCCTATTTAATCTAGCCCTGAGATCTTAAATAAAAACCTAACAACAAAAGAGGTAGTGCGAACATCTTGTATCACATTAATTCTAAAAATATCCGAATTGTTTTCGTGAAAAATTTTTTAAACATAAGCTGATTAACATTATTTTTTTAATAGCCCTATGATGATGATTAAAAATTTTAATTTTTTATAAAAATTAATAAAAAAACTCTACGACAAAAATTCATTATGATTGTTGATTACAAAAGTCTGTTCAACTGTTGGCCGTGGTTCGCCTGGCCCAAATACATCCCATTCGCATTTGTCGCATTTTGTTGACCAGCTGTAGTGGACATCTTTTGATCAACCATGTTCATGGCCGTCTCGCTCTCGTACCCATTGTTGATTGGGTTCAGGTTGGCCACATAGGTTTGAGCGACCTGTTTGCCCATACAATTGGAGCAGCTGGCGCACGACGATGCCATCAGACCTCCCATAGACTGGTTGGCCTTTTTTTGTGTCAGCAAAATCCTCAGTTGTTGTGCTTCGTCCTTCAGTGTTTGCAGTTGAGCCTTCAGAATTGAATTTTCCTTTTCCAAAAAGCTGGCCCTGATCGCGATCTCGTCCTCGCGCTGCTTGCGGGCATCGCGCGACTTCTTGGCCGCCACGTTGTTGCGCTTCCTTCTCTCGAAGTACTTGCCGTCCTTCTGCTGGTCGCTGACGGACTTGGTGCTCGTGTTGCGGGTCCTGGTGCGCGTGCCACTCGTCGACCCCCTGAACTGACTCGAGTCGAGTGTGGACGAGGACGACGAGGAGACCATGGACGAGTTGGACAGTTCCGAGACCGTGCTCGGCTTAGACGGCGAAGCCAGGCTCATCATCGGGTTCAGCAACGGGTTCATGCTTGACGCCGACGCGGGCACCAGCGACACCAGCGTCGGTCCTTGATGATGCGATTGCTGCTGCATTTGGCCTTGCTGCTGTTGCTGCTGCTGGCCAATGCCGCACTCCATCAGCTGCATGCTTTCCACTTAAAGCAAAATAATTAAATTAGGCCTCATACTACCCCCCTGGTCTGATACACCAATTATTACCTTTAAATTCATTTAATAACCCGCTAGATCCTGATAAAAAAAAATTAATTAATTTTAT
The DNA here is from genome assembly GCA_019054805.1 of Brachionus manjavacas. NCBI lineage: Eukaryota > Metazoa > Rotifera > Eurotatoria > Ploima > Brachionidae > Brachionus > Brachionus manjavacas. The sequence continues at coordinate 2,535,893 of JAHQIY010000011.1, read as the reverse complement.
TATGGGTGATTCATCATAAAGTCATATCTTTTAAATTTTAAGATTTTTTTTTTTAATTAATAGAATTTTTTTAATTAAGTCGACAACACTGAAATTTGATATTTTAATTTTTTGTTCTAACAAATAAAGAATAAATTAATTTTTTAGTTTTTTTTTTGATAAGTGAATTAAGTTTATAAAAGCTTTGTGATAGTGATATCGGTCATATTTATTTTTTTTAATATTTTTGAAATTAATTAAAAATTGGATAATTTAAACTTATTAAATAGCAAGAATTTAAAAGAAATTAATCAGCTTTAATTTTAAAATTAAATCATTAGCTCAAGGAGACTAATATCAACAATTTATTTATCATTTAAAAACAAATTTTTTTATTTCTGTCAATTATTGATCATCCAAAAGATAGAATATTATAAGATGACAATTATTTGAACGACATTGAATTAATGACGAAAGCTGGTAAGACATCTGCTTTTTAAAATAATTTACTAATTTTCATTGTTAGATTTTGAAAAAAAATATATTTCTGTCAATTTTGATATTTTTATCTTTGATTGAAAAATTTTAACATTAATATTGAATTATTTTTAATGAAAAGACTTATATCTTTATGTGCTTTACTAAGAAATAAGGTAAACTTCAATTATTCCCATCGAAACCATGTTATAACAATTTTGTTTTATTTTAAGTAATTAGTAAAATTAAAATAGAAAAGAAAAATTAACATTAAAATTATTTTTAGTTTTAGTTTTTTAGTTTTTTTTTGGATAATACTTAAACTTTGTCTAGTTAGTTTTTCTACTAATTAACAGTGCAAAGTTAGGCTTTATTCTAATCAAAATTAAAAACAAATTAAAAACAAATTTTTAAAAACTGAATAAATTTAAATTTAACAAATTTAATTTCTACCTGCGCAACTCTTAATTTGTTGTCATCAGCTTCAGAGCTAATTTTCTACCATCCTGCAAATTGTTGTTTTTTCTTCAATCTTTCAGTATTTTTTTGTTGGAAAAAGAATTAAAAATAAATTATGCTTCAAAGCAGTCAATATCAATTTTATTATTTTTGCTTAAAAGAAAACAATTTTCTTTATTTTTATTAAATATGATATTGAAAAATGAGATAAACATTGATTCCTTTATCATTTAAAAATTAAGTAAAGGTTTTTTTCAATATAGCGGTGTTTCAGTCTGACACTCTTTTTTTGAAAAATTTTTAACTTCTTCGAATTTTTCTAAGCTCTAAGTTGATTTCAAATCAGATAAAATTTAAATTGAACATTTTAAAATTTAGGAAAAAGTCTGCAAAAAGACTCTTTTTTAAAAAATTTTTATTTAAATTTTTTTTCAAATTTTAACTTAATTGAAAATAACTTAATCAGGTTTAATTATCCTCATTATCCCTACACTTTGGTCCAAAACAATACAATAAAATTGCTAAAATTTTCGAAAAATTTCCTATAAGGAAATAAAAATGTTTCAATTTTTATAAAAGAATGAATGAGAAAATTATTTTACTTATATTTCCGCAGCTTGAAATTTCTCTTGCTTTAAAAAATTTGATAAATATTTATTAAGAAAGCGAGTTGTTACAAGAGAACCCCTTTTTCAATCATTTATCTCATTTCAGATGGCTCAGATTTGCCTTTTATTTTCTCTTGGACTAATAAAAAAAGCACTAACATAATCTATTTAAAATTAAATTTTAATATTTTATTAAAAAATTTTTAAAATTATTCGAAATTATCAATTGATTCAATGCCAATATTACTTAAAAGAAATCATAAAAAAAACATGCACCTTGTTTAGTATCAACATATTTGCTGAATTAAAAGATCAGCTTTTTTCTAATTTTTTTGTAAATTTATTTAATAAGGTAATGCCATGCATAAACGTGTGTCGTGCGAAATTTATAGCTTGGTCTAAAAAATAGACCTAGTTTCAATAGGTACTGCTTTTTTTTCTAATTTAATTCTTTATGCTGCTTTAAAAATCCAAGTCATGGAATATTGAATAATTAACTATTCCCAGATACCTTGTTTAATGCAATGAACAAATACATGGCAAGGCATTACGATATTTCCTTCTTTTCCTATTATTCAACAATATCTAAATATTTATTTAATTTTATTTAATAAATAAGAGAAAAAAATGGGACTAAAAATAGCATTGTGAATTCTAGTACAAAATACAAAAGCAAATTTTAAAAATTGCCAAAGCTTTAATTCAGACTGACCTAAACATGTTCTAGTTGTGGAAATTGATACATTGTATGTACCATCACTTAAAGTTGATTTGGATTTATAAAAAAATAATAAACCGTATTTGATCTAATAAAATAAAGTTCGGTAATCAAAGTGTTTCTTCTTTATTCGAAAATTTTTACTCTAAAAAAGTGACTCAAAACAAAGAAATTTTTTACCCAAATACTAGCGAGTTGCTTCTATTTGGTGAAATAAGGTAATATCAAAAGTTCAATTCAATCAACTTTAAGTTGTGGTACAGAGAATGTATCAGTTGCTACAATTTACAGAACATTTGTTGGTCAGTCTGAATCAAAGTTTTGGTGATTCTAAAAGTTTGTTTGTGCTTTTTGTACTCAAATTCACTATGCCCTAATAAAATATTATTATGAAATAAATTTATTTGATATTTTAAGTTCTATAGTAGTAGTAGTAGTAGTAGTAGTAAAAATAATCTGCAACTTGAATAAGATTCAAGCAAGCTCTACTGAGCTGTAGCAGATACTTCACGATTTTCAAAGAGCTACTTGTCAATGTAATAAAAATCATTCTACAGTTAAGAATGATTTTTTTTTAAGAGAACACTTTTTTGCCTTTTTGGTCTTTATTTAATTTTAAAAAAAATATTTAAAATTTTTTTATAGTGCCCCAAATCATTAGCCGTAGTGTCGAACATATTAATTTTTGAAATTTTAACTCAGATAAATAAAATTTAAAAAAAGTGAAGGAATTTGCCAGCTTCATTTGCTAGAAATTGAGATTGATAGAGTCTGACGAAGGTTATTAGACTGGAAATTAATATGCTTTGTGCCTCTATAATTATTTTAAAAAATATTTATTTTTTTTAACAATTTAGAAAATTTTTTCAATAAGTCATACTTCCGAAAAAGTAATTATTACATTCATCCATCATTTTAAATATTGTGTTAATTATAAAAGTGGTGTTCTTAGCACAAGTCTGATGGTTTAAAAAGGATTCTAGACCAAAGCTTTAGTAATATTCATTGTATTTGAATTTCCAAGGAGCAAATTTAAAATTGCAAAAGAGACACAAATTTTTATCCATTTGAGAAAAAAATGAACAAAAAGGTAAAAAGTTTTCTCATAATTGAAACAATCATAAACAAAAACGCAATTTGGCATTTAAGGCTCAACAAAAAATAATCAACCTTCGTGCTTTCTTTTTCTATTTGTAAGAGTTAAAAAATTGTGCTACAATTATTGTCAAAGGCATACAAAAGCACCTAAAACTAAAAATAGAGAAAAAAAAGCTAAAATTATAATTCACCAAAAAATTGCCTACAAAAAAATTATATTAATTTATTCTTAAATTTAATTTTTTTTTTAAATTAAAATTTTTTCTCCTAAATTCTATCTCCAAATCCTATAAATCAAAAATAAAAACCTTTTCATTTTTTGAAATGATCAAGCTATCAATTTGACTTTAAGATGAAAATTAAAAAAAAAAAAATTAAAATAAAAATTGAAATAAAAATTAAAATTAAAAAAAAATAGAAAAATTTCTTGTATCAGAGAACAGAGCGACAGAGCTAGAATTTAAAGTAAAAAGTACCGTAGTTGGAGTTGGCATCGTTGGTGGAGGATGGCGATGAAGAGGACTGAGGCGAGGACGAAGAGGACATGGAGGTGTTTGAGGGCGAGGCCGAGGCGGCCGCTTGCTGCCCGGAGTTGGCCTGCTGAAACAGCAGCAGCGAGTCGTTTGAGTTGACGACCACGATGTTGGGCTGGTCGTCGCTCTGGTTCGATTTGAAAATTTGGTCCAGGGTGAGGTTGGAGAGGTTGGTGGAGCGCGAGTCCTCCTGGTAGTAGGGCGACATCCGGTCCATCGAGTAGACCATGGACTGGCCGTGGCCGGCGGCTGCTTTGCTACATCGCGAGTCGCTCGCCTTCTGGTACTGCTGGACGAACTGCTGGCCTTGCTGAGCGCCCGTCTGGATTAGGTTGTGGTGGTATTGGTTTGGCGCGTAGTACTGAAACTCGAATTCTTCCATAAAATTATCTTACAACCAACTAGAGAGAAAACATCGAATATTACGGATAGTTCCGTACAAATTCGGATTTAGTCTAAACAAAAAAGAGAGGTCTTTAGATCAATGACACTTGGCTTGGGCCTTCATCAACATCCAAGTCTATACAACTAGTTTACGTAACTTGACGCAATCGAACGATGTGTCACAGTCCTAAATTATCATTTTTTTCTTTTCATTCATTGTTTCTATTATATAACTTTTGCGCAATTGCTCTCAAGCCCTCAAAAATATAAACTAAAATTTTTTCTTTTTTATTTTTTATTACTAGCAAAATAAAATAGAAAAAAAAATTTTTTTTTTTTTGAATAAACGATTCCATACAATGCACCTCCCAAATCTACTACTCATTCATTTTAGTTACTAGTAAAAACAAAATTACGCGTTTTTTTCTTTTTGTTTCTCTCTTTTTTTTTCTTTCTTTTTCTCAATAGAATTTTCTATTATGTTTTTTTTTTGAAAATTTCAATGGAAAAGGCATAATTTCAAAGAAATAAAATTATGATTTAAATTCGAGTTGTAATGAAACGAAAATAAGCGAAAGAGAGAAAGAGAGAAAGAGAGAGAGAGAGAGCTTTGTAGTTTTCGGTGTGTGTTGTGTAATAAATTATGAGCAAATATTATAACAGTGAGCCTTAAGAACGTAACAAAAAAAACTTGAAATATCAAGGGTTTTTTATTGAAATTTCGACTAAGCTAATACCACTACTATTACGCTGGCATAATGAGCTTGAACTAAATATTGATTGTTCGAGTTGTTGCAGCTTTGTTGTTAATATTACATAATAAGGATGAAGAATTTGCAAGGGCTTCTCCCCTAGTTGCAATCATAAATTATGAAAATTTGCAATCAGATAAGATTTTTCTTAATTCTCTCATGGTCAGCTTTGTTTTCCAACACACTCTGCCTCGTTGTCTATTACATCAAAAACACCTTCTTTTTTCCCTTTTTTGTATTTTTTTTTTAGAAATTCCTTTTGCTATGTTGTTTTTTAAAAAAAAGTCAACTACTTTTTAAATTAATCCAAATAAAAATAAAAAAAAAATAAATTTTAAAAAAAAAAATATATCAAATCAAAAATAAAAATTTTAATTTTTTAAATTTTTTTTAAAAAATATGTCCTTTATTTAAACATTATAGAGAGTTTACTGCATTGAGTTGATCTTCTTCACCGCTATTTTACTTATTCCAGACCGGTGCCACTTTTCTATGAGTGAAAATGGTTTTAAAATGCAGCCCGTTTATCAAGAAAAACATCAAATTGAAATACAACAAAGATTGCGAAAATGGTCATCTAAAATGACACTTTAAATTAATTTAAATAAAAAAAATATCTAAATAAAATAACTAGATGAGTCATTTTTTTTAAGGATCAAGGTACCATATCCATTAAAAGAGCTTTAAGCATTTAATCTCTTAGAATTAATCACCTTTTAAAGAACTCAAACCAAAACATCTTAATTTTACCAAAGAAATGGCAAAAAATCAGTAACAAGCCCAATGAGATGGCAGATTGCAGCTCTGCTATAAATTGGAGAGAAAGAGCAAAATGAGAACTCCGAGCTAATTTCGTTATGTCTCTTCAGCGAAAAAATAGCTAGAGAGACCACTCTGAAAGGCCTTGAAAGCTCTCTCATAGAAATGATAATAGAATTTTTAGAGAGGTATGAAAAAATCCTACAATTAGCTTTCTAAAACTTACTGCTGATATTAAAAGGACTCAGGAAACTAGTATCAGTAAGTAAACCGTGATAAGATTTCTTAAAAGTAAAGATTAAAAATCTTACACAGACTTTTTTCTATTTCCTTTATTTAGAAAAATAAAAATTAAAGAATCTCTTTTTTTTCAATAAAATATTAAATTTTTTTTTAAAACAAATCAGATCAATAATCAAAATTTTAATCTTTTTGATGCTTTATTTGTAAAAATTAATTTCTAAAGAATAATAATAATTCTAGTTAAAATTTGTTATTATTTTTAGTGATTCTTTGTTTTTTTGATATATGTAAATAAAAATTCAAAGAAAAAATCATTTTTTTACCCAAAAGTTAATCATTCATTTCTTTTTTACATAAATCTAATATAATCTTTTTAATGCTATATTTGTTGTCATTTTGACCAAAGAAGAAAAATCAATTTTCAATAAATAATCAAAATTCTATTTATTTTTAGATAACTTTCAAAAGAAAAATCCTTAGGATTAATTTTTTTTGCTTTTCCTAGAACTTGATCAGCCAAGGAATTATTAAATAATTAATAGTTATCATTTGTTTGATAAAAATTTGAATTTAGAGTAAGTATGTAAACTGATGGAAGCATATGAGCTCATTTATTTATGGAGTTTATTTACTGAATTAGCTGGGTCAAGATCAAATGTGATAAGGTGTTGGTGTGTGGCAATGTTTAAGTTTGTTTGTTTTTTTCGGGGAAAACACAGGGATTGTCCGAATGGCAATAGCCTTCGTTTAAAACCTGATGTTAATTTCACAAAAATTAAAAAAATATAATAAAAATAGAAGTTCTTTTTGAACAAAATAAAATAAAAAAATGTACTAAATTAGTTGACAAATGATATATTAATATTTAGTTCAAAGTAAAATAAATTTTTGTAACTTTTTTTGCGTGCTGAAAAGTTTTTAAAAAAAATTGAAATTGAAATTAAAAATAATAAAAATAAAATTGAATAATAAAAAATTTAAAATAAATTAACCCCTAATTATGTTGATAAGAGTTTGAATTGTGGGGAAATAAAATTCCAGTTTTATTTATTAAACAGTAAATAAAAGTGAGTAAAAGCATATTTGTTTTATTTTATTTTTTGTTTTCTGTACCGAGTTAGAGCTATTTCATAATAATTTAGAAAAAAAATAATAATATAAATAAAAAAATCAAAACAGAATTGCTTTTAAGCCACAAGTCACAAGTCATAAGTCAAGTCAAGTAAATTTTTTTTTTCAAGTCAAGTTAGTGATTTTTTTTATTGTTAAAAAAAAACTTTGAATAAAAAAAAAAAAATTTAAGTCATTGACATGACATTGACTTAAAATTTTGTGACTTTGACTTAAAACAGTGACGTAAAAAAAAGTTTGAATCAAAATAAAATAAGAAAGCTAAAATAAAATAAAAAATAGGGTGTTACATGTGACACATGTTTACATGATTGAAGCTTCATGAAAATTACGGAAAAGGGAGAAATTACATGTTGGAATTGGGTATTCAATTTATCTTGATTTGAAACCTGCTTTGTATTCCTCCACTTGCCTGACAACCACTGGAATGGAATGACTCAGTTCTGTCCCAGCATGTCAGTAAGTCAGTATGTAACCTTGTAGCCCACAATGCTAAAAATTAAATTTAGTAAAAATAAGAATGAATCAAAAATTAAAATTTGAAAGTTGAAGACTCTATAATAATTTTTATTTAGGCTAAAATTATTTATTTGTTTTCTGTAACGAGTTAGGGCTCCTTCAGAATAAATTGAAAAAAATCAAAATAAAAAATATAATTAAAGTTATAGTTAATAAATTGAGTTAAAAAAATCAAAATAAAGTAATAAGCTAAAAAAAAAAAGAAGAAAGTTTAGAAGGCATTGATTGTTACAAGTCGGACATGTTTACATAGTTTAGGTTTCAGGAAAAAAAGAAGAAATAGTAAGGTAGCAATTACACAATGGAGTTGGGTATTCAATATATCTTGATTCGAAACCTTCTTTGTATTCCTCCACTAGTCTGACAGCCACTGGAAAAGAATGACTCAATCCTGTCCCAGCATATCTCTCACTCAACTCACAAAGCCGATTCGAGACTGTTAGTAATTTTAGTTTATTAAAAGCTTCATGATGCACGATGGTGGAGGGAGTATCATATTTTAACTTAAGAATAGATCTGACTGCTGATTATGAATAGATTCTTAATTGCTCGTAGTTTTTTGATATTATTTTCTGAAAATGAATTCTATCAAGGAAAAGAATAGTCTAAAATTGATCCGACTAAAGATTTATCTAAATTTCCTAGTGTATTTTGATTAAGAGCCCATTTTTTATTTGACAGTATCTTAATAATATTTAGCCTTTTGTTGCAGCGTTCTTTAATTTCGTCTACTAATATATTAAAATTTAATTTAGAATCAAATTTTATTCCATTAAACTTGATTTCTTTGGCATGTTGAATTTTATGATCAAAACTTTATAACAAATTGCTCATTTTATATTTAATAATAAATTTCCTGAAGATTTAGGAAGAATTTTATAAAATTCTTGATGAAACATTGATTAACATAGTTTGTTAAATTAAAATTTCAAAAAAAAAAGAATTGTAAATTAATAGTATGCTCAAAATTAACTAAAATGATCGATTATTTTTGATTTTTTAATAAAGTTAATAATGCAAATAAATAAATTTTTTTCTAAATATAAAATATCATTTGGTTTTTTAATTTTATTATCTTTGCGAAGTTAAGTTTTTTGTCTTTCGGATTTGGTACTCTTTTTAATTCTAAAAATCGATTATTAATCCATTTATTTTATGATCAATTAAAAAAAATTTTTGAGACTGTAGCATAATATGTTAATTCATTACCAATAAAAAAAAAATCATTTCGTTAATTTAAGAAATTATTTTGCTTACTTTATAATTGAGCATTTGATCATTTGATCATAAACTTCAACATGCCATTTCTTTTTGGTTCAGTATTCTATGTCTACAAATTTTTAAGTTAAGATTGTCATTCTCTTTAATGTACCTAGAAAAGACTACTGAACACGACTTTTCAACTGATGTCTTCATTTTCCATTTAATGAGCCATTGTTTAGTTCGTTGGTGTATTTATTCATCTTATTTTCTAGGTTCTCCTTTTTGTTATAAATGAAGAATGTCCTAGAATCAAAAATGGATCCAATCCAGTTAGTCAAGTATTGAGGTGGATTCATTTTAATCAATTTAAAAAGTAAACCTTCATGCCAAACCCTATCAAAGGCTTTGGAAATATCGAAAAATGTTGGCTGACTGGTGGCTTGACCACAAGTCAATCGGTTTTATTCAATTTAAAAATAATAAAGTTCGAAAGCTGCCCGATTCACTGAGAGCAGCTTGAATTTATGGACGTCCGTAGTAGTGCCAGTGCGTAATCGTAATTGATGGTTATATGCACCTGGAAGGCGCATCCACCGGATTTGTGATGAGGATATCACTGTGTATGTACTCGGTTCGCTGTGCAGTTGCATGCACTCGTCTGAATCAGTAGACGATGTGCATGTTGAGCGCAAGCGAGACCGTGCATACACTCGTTCCCTGCACACTGACATGTGCTCGTCTTAATGAATAGGCGAGCCACATGTTCTATGCATTTTGAGCTTATTACGCTTGCGACATAATAATGTTGCTTGCGCATTATGCGGCTATCAATTAATGCAAATTGCTAGATTTTATTAAGTATTTTTTAATATGTATTTTTAAATACATAATGTGATTTGTATTTCCGTCCGGTGTCCAGTCTACGACGACAACCGGGCCCGGTTTTCTTTTTAGATTAATAATAGCCATTTTTTAGATATTAAATAAACTAATTAAAAAAAATTAAACTAATAGCTGGATTATTGATAATTTAGAAGCTGGTCCTATTCCATCAGCAAAACCAATTAAAAAGAGAAAAAAATTCAACAAGCACCTACAAACATGCGAACAAAACTAATTACAAATTTTCTTGTTTTTTTGAAATTTTTGGAATAATGTGTCTTTTTTTATATTTTTTATATTTTTTTTGTATCATGATAATAAAATTTATGCTATAAAAAAATTATATAGATCTTCTAAAATAAGTTTGACATCACGTTTTTTTATAGGATAAAAATTATACTTTATATCATTTAGAAAAAGTAGTTCCCAGAAATTTGTTCCCAAAAATTTCTAATAAAATTAAATTAGTTTGAAAATTCTTTAATAATTTTTCTTCGATTATTCAAAGATAAAATAATAACCGTCATATCAATGATTAAATCGTCACATAAACAAAAATTGATTGTCATATAAAAATTAAACGGGGTCCGAAACAGAGTCCTGGTTTGGGGATTCGAGACAATTAAATTAATAATTAATTTAATTTAATTTATTCAAAAAATTAAGCCAGCAAAAAAAATAATAATTAAACTTCTAATAAATCAAAATCATTAATTTAATTATCCACATTACGATTTTATTTAATTTCAAATGACAATTTAATATTCATATGACGGATTAATAAGCATTCTAATACAAATCGTTTGTTGAATAATTGTATTGAAATACCTTTTTACAATGAAAGCCCTCCAAGTGGGCGTTTGACCACTAATCAACAAACAGATTGGAATATCGGACAAAATTCATATAAAAATACTTAAAATTTTGTCAAATCAATAATTTTTATAAATTCTAAATTAAATATAAGTATTTTTTAATTTAAAAATATATTTGTCAACAAAATCACTTTTTTGGGAAAATGTGTTAGCATTAACCAGCTCCTACATCATATCAAATAAAATTTTCCATCTATTAATTTAAAACCCAATTTATCTTTTGTTAAATGGTATTTTTTTTTTTTTTAAATAATAAAGAACTTTTTTGTATTTAAATTTCACAGCAAAAGTTAAATAATCATCAAATTAAAAAAAATCAACACATAAAGTTAATTTAAAAATGTCAATTAATTTTAGAATTATTTCCAGAAATAAAAATTTTTAAATTTTTTTATAAATGATTATAAAAATGAAAAAATGAATCCGAATAATTATAATCCTGGCTATCCGAACTACTATCAGCAATCGGCTACCAATTTTTACCCTTATCCTCCACCAGGATATCAATACCCACCACCACTGCCTTATTCATATGCACCCTATCCATACCCAATCCCTCCTGCATACCCACAAAATTCTTTGCACCCGCCAGCTCTGATCCCTTCCATTCCACAGTCCAATCTTCAGTTTCAACCCAGGAGAGCGGCATCGTTTAAGCATGAGCGGAGGCATAGTAGACGCAGAAGCCGGTCTAGATCTCGATCGAGGTCTAGATGCCGAACACGGTCTAGAAATCGATCTCGTTCCAGATCGAGGGGATCGTACCGTTCATCATATCGCCGTCATGACTCCAGACACAGGGAACGGCATGGCAACCGGTCCAGGGATCTAAACTATACCAATACTGAGCCTTCTTTCACTCAGACAACTTTGGTTCCAACTTATTACATAAAAGACGACAAAACACCCAAATTAACCAAGGCTAGCCAAAGCTTAATTGACTTGTGTTATCGATTTGACGAGAAAATTTTGAATAGAAGCAGACTAGCTAGGCAAAAAGCGGATATACCAGCGGAAAAATTGGCAATACCTGACTATAGACAACTTTTGATGACAAAAAAATTTCAAAAATTTTCCCGTTGTACATGCGATAAGGCAAGTCATCATGAGTGCATAAATGAATCAGATGAATCATCTACGGAATCACCTTCTTCTGAAAGTGAGAGTGAAAGTGAAGATAAAAAAACTGTGCCAAAAGAGCCTAAAGAAGACAATTTTGAAGACTTGCGCAGCATGGAAATAAATCGTAAACAAAATCATCCAGAACGTCTGCATCCAGAGCTAAGCTTTAATGAACCAAATCAAGTAGTTTTTTATCTAAATAAAGAGAAAAACAAAATTAAATTTTTTATTTAGACTAATGATGGACCTTTGTGTAAATGCAAACTTAAAAATACCAAGTTCGGCACCAGGCATCAGATTTATTATGGCGAAAAAGCCATAGAGTCATGTGATCTACTATCGAATAATTTTGATAGACTCTATCACTATAGAATGAGTGTTAGTCCGTTTTCTCATTTTATTTGCAAACACCCCACTAAAGTAGCGTTCGATGGCCATGATTATGTTTTTGAAGGTTATTCGATTTTTTCCCATGAGCCTATTGACCACCTGCCAGACTGTGTCGTTGTAATTTATAACACTGAATTTAAGCTTAATTTAGTAAAAGAAGATATGCTGGAAGTAAATTTATTTAGACAACAAAAAAATTAATTTAAATTTAATTTTGTTAGAATTTTACAATTAGAGAACTTGATTTGTTAAAGAGTTTTATATTTACTGAAATTTTGGAGTTGTATGACTTGAAATGGAAGGGTTTTGAAGTTAATGAGTCTGCTTGTGATCGGTTTCATGTGATGCCTAGATTTTGTCGCCAATTACCATGTAAGAAATTCTCTAAATATTTAAGTAATTATTAAAAAAAGTAAAATAAATTCCTAAAATTTGAACAAAAGTTATAAGATTTAAAATTTCGATTTTTTTGCTATGGTTAGGTTTTAGGTTATTTTCTCTAGTATTTTTTTTTTGTAATTTTTTTTGTGAGGGTCTAAAAATAACTAACCCTTTTAAAAGCTATAGTTCTTTTAGACCCAGGCATTCAGTGATAAAATTAAAATATTTCTAAAATCATATATATTCTGTAAGAGCATTTTGTAAGAAAATTTTCTACATACAAGTGTATATTTTTTTAGAAAAGGGTCTGCCAATTTTTATTATCGAAAAAGAAAGTGATTTTTTTTTCACTTGAATCATTTAAAGTCTCAGGGATCACCTAAAACTCACATTTTCTTTAAAAATAATTTAAACAAAATTCTTAACAAATCTTCGGTTTTACTTTTTTGAATTTGAACTCAAACTTATATAAATAAAGTATCAAAAACATTGGATTTCTTTTAAATTTTGAATATTTTAACTAAATTTTAAACCCTATTTCTGTAAAAATTATTAATATACCACCAAAATCTAAATTTATACGTTCTCGCACTAATAGTCTTGGGGTATTTTGCCAGAAAAAGATTATTGAGATGAAAGTTAATAATAATTAAAAAGAATCTTTATTTTCATCAGAGTCTGAAACAGAGGAATCGGATTGTGAATTTATCTTTTAAGAAGAATAGATGATCTCAATAAATGATTACCATATTTTAATGTTCTTATATTAAGAATTCATTATAGTTTCAAGTCCAAAATGAGAAAATTAGATAGCAAGAAAATTTTTTAATTAATTTTTTTGCACTTTGTTGCCTAAATATTCGAAAATAAAATAAATGCTGAAATTATAAGATCATTTGGAAAAATAAAATTTTTTACACGGATATTTTAGGACACATGAAGTTTAAACACATTAAAAATAAAAACTTTATAATTCTTTATTTTGTTTTTAAAATAAATTTAAATTTTTTTGTTTCTGAAATTGAAACTTCAGTTTCTTAATTTAGTCAAAAGAGGTCCGGATGCGAATTTTAATTAATTTTAACTAATATTTAGATAAAATTTTTTGGCTATTTTTTTTTCATCAAAATTTCTGATCGCATCACTAATATTACTGATATCATAAATTAAATAAACTTAATATTATTAATTAAACATAAATAATATCCTAAAAGATGTTATTTTTAATTTTCTATTTTCACTTGTGTTTCATTTTTCTTTAATTATAGCAAAAAATGAATGAAAATTATTTTGAAAAAGAATGGATGAAAAAAAATCCAGGCTGGTTCGAAGGTGCTGCGTATCCAAGCACATGAGGCCACAAACTGTGCTATAAAAAAAGTCCATACTTTCAAAGAAAGAGTTCCATTTCCTCAACTTTTAGAGAGATTAAAGATTATTTAAGAACATGATTGCAGTAAGTCAAAAGCTAACAGTTATTCCAGAAAAATTTTATGATAAATTTTCAGGTCAAAAGCCTAAATCAGGTAGGAAAAAAAATGCCAGACTTTGGAATGTAACACAAAATAATTGACTTTTGTTTTGTTTTTACTAATTATTCAATTCTTGTATTAATCATTAATCTTAAATGAAATTAAAATTTCTAAAATGCTGTTTTTTTGTGTCCTCGACAGCCATTTTTTTAGATTTTATTTTTTATTTACAATTGATTCTATTTATTTTATTTATTTGATTCAAATTAACCTCCATCAGGAGAAGTAAAAATTAAAATAAAGTTTAAAAAAAAAAAAAAAAAAAAGAACAATTCTAAAGTAGAAAAGAAAAATATACAATTTGTGTTATAAACTCCTTTGGACCAGAAGAAGTGAACTGATCTACCTTGGTTTGATTAGTTCGTTTAGAAGGTTTTGAAAGGATTTAAATCTTAAGTTATTCAAACAAAGCTCTATTGAATCCGAGATGCCGTCACGAATGTAGAACTGCCGCTTAAGATCCAACTTCAGTTGACCAATATTTGCTAATATTGAGTCAAGATTTTTATTAGTGAACTGTAACAAATGCTTGAGATCATTTCCAAAAGAATGGGGAGAGCTGTTGGAAATGTTATAACATAAGTACTTAAATATTTGAGAAGATAACTGATTGAACCCAATTGAAGTGATAAAAGACATCTTGGAAAAAAGATAGAGCTGATCAATTTTAAAGAGTCTAAGAACTTTTAGGATTCCAGAAATGTGACAATTAGATTTTAGATTAAACATTTGTCTAACAAGGTTGTTTTGATTAATGTTTAGAGCTTTGAGGGTTTTTGTGTCTAGAGTTAAGTTTTCAAGACCATATGTGAATTGGGAAAGGCAAAATGTTTTGTAAATGAAACTCTTTAGAGAAGGGGAAATATGACTCATCTTGTTTAACAAAAAAGAAGCTGAGAAGAATGATTTCTGAACTTGTTTAAATTTTTCAATTGCAAAAGGGTTAAAGTCTAGATTGGAGTCGATAACGAATCCTAAATATTCTATACTTGGAGCTATATTCAACTTTTTACCACCCAAGAAGAAGTCACAGTTAAAGAGGATAGGGCCAAACGTAATTATTTCAGATTTCTTTGGGTTAAATTTTATTCTCCATTTAAGACCATAGTTATTGCAGATATCAAGTAAATTTGAAGATGACTGTCAACTGGACTGATGAGGATTATGTCATCAACAATTGATTCTATCCCTTTGATTCTTAAAATTTTATATTTATCATTAATTTAACTCTATTATGGACATCGAATACCTATGTTTTTTTGTCGACAGATTTATTTTATTTTGGAAGTATTATTTTTATTTGAAAAAAATTTTTTAAATCAAAAAATGGTTTTAACTTTGTCAAAATTCATGTGACCACGAGAGTTTCCGCTAAGCCTTATAAAATGTCGGGCCAGGGTCGTTACCACAAGCTTTTTTCGCGGCTTAGCAAGGAAGGTGCACAGCTCCTAAGGCTAGTTTTAGATACAAGTCTCAGTGTTACTTCCAGATGTCCAAAAAAATCTACCATTCTCAAAATTTTTTCTTGGCTTTAAAATTAAAGATTGAAGTTCATTAGAGTAGAAAATTTGCGGAAGAAGATTAAAAAAACATATAAAATGTTAATCTTAAAAAACAAAACATAAAGAAAAAATTGAGATTTTAACTCTGTAAAAGAGTGAAGTAAAACATAAATTCGAACATAATTAACTTAAAATGTGACTAAAACATATACACTTTTTGCTAAATGTGAATAAAACATAAATGACTAAATAAATTATTCAAAAAGTGAATAAAACATATCGAAATAAAAAAAAAACTAACTTGAAATTATTTTGAAGAAAAGTGATTAAAACATAAACCTTTAATTTAGATATTTAATTTTTTTTTTCAACCATGAAAAGAAAAATCGAATGGATTTTTATGGCTAAATTCAACTCCGGTAACGAACTCGAGTTTTATTTAAACCAATTTCCGAAGGCTACTTCCTCTCATGGAAATTTAAACAAATGCTCTATATGTGAAAGCAATATGGATGATCATAAAATTTCCTTTAAAATTTAATAAAATTAAATTAAAATTTCATAAAATTAAATTAAAATTTCATAAAATTCACCTTTTTTATTGATCAAATTGACTTAAATTTTTTTTATACTTTGTATAAATTTATATGTTTTGGATCACTTTTTGATAAATTTAATTTATGTTTTATTCACAGAATTTAAAAATGAGTTTATGTTTTGATTCACATTTTTATAAAATAAAAATAGTTTTATGCTTGATTCACTTTTTATATGTTTTTTTAATCTTCATCCAAAATTTGCTTAACCAAACTAAATTGGATCATACTTTTTTTTTTTTTTAAAACAAAAATAACAATTTAAATAAATAAAGACAATGGAAAAGAAATATTGAGTCCATGTGAAATATTAAAATACTTTATGGAGAATAGTGTTGCGGTAATTGACGAGTCGACGCTGTCCAAGTGCCACATGATGTCGGAGCGCGAATGGCTGAGTTTCATTGAGCCTCTGCAAGGATCGATCATCACCTGTCCAGGCAAGCGTCCGGCCTCGATCCGTCTTGACCAACTTGACAGAGATCAAGTGGTCAAGTCGTGCAAAAAGAGTCCATCACATCCACTCATCATTCATTTCAGCATGTTCCGCAGCACTTGGCTTCCACTCATCAAAAACAACCAAAAACTAAAAAAACTTTATCACAAATACTTTAAGCTAAAGCATCTATTGAGCAATAAATCAAAGCCTAGCTTGGAAGACAAGGCCAACTTGAGGTCTCTTGGTGACCAGTTGGAACAACTAATCCGCAAGTCGACCGAAGTTCAAAAAGAAATAGTGGTTGAGCTTCCGGCCGAAAATTTCATTCGAACCGGGATCAGAACAGACCTGGTCGAGTTCACCCTGTTGATTCCGACCTTTGTGGAACACCTGCGCTTTCACCAGTCTCTGAGATTCCTCGAGACCAAAATAGGCTACACGTTCAAAAACCGCTCTCTTCTGCAGCACGCGCTCACCCACCCGTCAGGCGCATTCCTGCTCCACCAGAACCTAGGCTCCAATCCGGACCATATTCGAAATTGTCTGTTCAACTGCAAGGCCCGCAATCCAAACTACGGCAATCTCACATCTCACAAACGAAAGTCTTTGTTGCGCAAAAAAGGCATCCACATGCTCTTTTCGATCATGTCCCAGAAAGAAAGCGAATCCGAGCAGTCGTCGCCCATTGGCAACTATGAAAGACTTGAATTTCTTGGCGACAAAATACTCGAGCTGTTGACCAGCCACCATCTTTTTTTTATGTTTCCGCAGTTCGATGAGGGAAAATTGAGCGAGTACCGCAATGTGCTCGTACAAAATCAGTACTTGGCAATTTTGGCGCGAAAATTGGACCTTCACTTTTTCATAATTTTCTATCATGGCGTTGATCTGTGCTCGAATTCAGCGCTGAATCACGCTCTGGCCAACAGCTTCGAGGCTCTGCTAGCAGCCATTTATTTGGACTCCGATTTGGACACAGTGTCACAGATGCTGTCCAAAGTTCTGTGGGACGAAGCAGATTTGTTCGACACTTGGACAAATTTGCGGCCGCATCCCATCCAGGCCCAGTTGCCCTCGGGCGACAGACACCTGATAGCCAATACCAAAATTTTGCAGCACGTGAGCCACTATGAAAAGCTAATAGGCCTTGAATTCAATCACATCAGGCTGTTGGCGCAGGCGTTTTGTACCAGGTCGGCCAGCTTCAATCTGATTACTCTAGGCGACAATCAGAGGCTGGAGTTTTTGGGCGACACAGTCCTGAACTTTGTGGTCTCGGACTATTTGTACCGCCACTTTCCCACTCATCACGAGGGGCACTTGTCCTTGCTAAGAAGCTCACTGGTGTGCAATTCGACCCAGGCTCTGCTCTATGACGAGCTCGGCATGTCCGACTTTGTCCTAGCTCCAAGCGCCAAGCCCGAAAACAGCGGCAATTTGAAGCGCAAAGCAGATGTGTTTGAGGCGTTTGTCGGCGCGCTTTATGTGGACCAGGAGCTCGAGGTGGTCAAAGTTTTTTGCAATGTGTGCATGTTCAACAAGCTAAAGGACATTATTCTGTACCAGTTTTGGCACGACCCCAAGTCAAGGCTGCAGCAGTGCTGCTTGAGCATCAGGGATGTGGACGAGTCGAAGCCGTCACTTCCAGTCTACAAGCTGATTGAGGAGAAGGGCCCGCCGAATCACAAGCAGTACAGGGTTGCGGTGTATTTCAATCGGAAGCGAATTGGTGAAGGCATTGGCAAATCGATTCATGATGCCGAGATAGAGGCGGCCAAACATGCGCTCAAGACCAATAAGGACATGTTTCCCATACTGGATAAGTACATTGCTGCTGAGATAAAAAAGTCCAAGTATATTGTTGACTTTGAGAATGATGAATGCGCTGACACTGGCAAAAAGAAGAAAAGAAAGAACAGAAAGAACAAGAAGGCCAAAACGAATGAAGCTACAAATTAGTCAACTAAATTTGAGTTTTTTTTAAGTTTTTGAATTTTTGGGTTTAAAAGCGTGACTTGTATAAAATTTGTTAATAAATTTTTGAAAATTTTCGTTGATTTTTTATTTTGAAGATTTTTTTTTAAGCGATATATTGAAATAGCTAGAGGTAAGACATGTTCAAAAATTTGTCATTCTAGGAAAGAAGTTCGATTCGACATGTCTTGATTCGAAACCCTCTTTGTATCTTTTTAAAAACCAAACTAGATAAATTTCAAAATCTTTATTTTAAAAAAAATCGCTTGATAAGCGGCGGTGAAGTTTGGAGCTAAAACTGGAGAAAAATATATTTTATTCATACAAGTAATCCTTCAAATAACAATAATAAGAAAATTTTTGTTTGAGTACCACAAAATTTGAACAAAATACCTCAAATTTTTTATTTTTTTTCCCAAATATTAAATAAATTTCCCAATTATTAAGTTTATACATTAAAAAATTAATTAAAACTAAATTAAAAAATAATAACTAATTTAAGAATAAGTAAAGTTCACGAAATTCAAAACTTTAGTGCTATCTGAATTTCACATTTTTGACTTAAAATTCGTAAACTACGCCCTCAAAAACTTCAAAGGGGGCAAAAAAATAATTTTTTACACCCAGGGTTCAAAAATAGCAAACCCTTTAAAAAGTTGTTGTTCTTTAAGACTCAAAATCTCAAAGATAAAACTTAAATATACTAAAAAAGTATATATATTCTGAAAGAGCATAAAATTCTCTACATGCTTATGTAATTTAGAAGGAAAAAAAAGGGTGTGGCGGTTTTTGTTGGCTAAAAAATGGAAAAAAATGTGTTTTTTCTGGTTTAAATCGTATCTCCTCCGAGGGATCAATTTTCTTCTCTTAAATCTAGACAAAATTCTGAACAATTCTATGGTTTTACTTTTTATTTTTTTGATTTATTTTTTTTTTAAATGTCTTCAAATCATGTGATAATTAAAAAATTTGTATTTTAATATTCTATTGATATTTTTTTTTTAAATTTTACTAAAAACTTATCTTAGTATAATTAATTTAAGTGAAAAATGCCTAAAAAATCAAAATATAAACAATCTCGTGTTAGTAACCTTGGGGTTTTCGGCCAAAAAAAATATATTGAAGAGGAAGAAGATGAAGATGATCATATGAAAATAGATGTTGAACCCGATATAAATAATAATTACCATGATTTTTTTACTTCATCCGAATCTGAAGAATCCTATAGAAGGTCTTAGGTTTTATTTAATCAGCATATTAGAGCAAGAACAAATCAGACATTTCCAAGAATGATGGAGCTTTTAGCCGATGCAAAAGAAAAGTATTTGGGTTCTGAGCTTTCAAAAAAATTAATCGACGATTTTGACGTGATTTAGTAGGTTACAATAGTGTTGCGACCTACGGTCAAATCCTAAAAGCATATTTTTCAGGAAAATCGAAAAAAACAGTAGTTGAGCACCTAAAATATCGAATTCTTTAGTTTAATCTAAAAATTTTAATTTAAAAATTCAAATTTGACATATTTGTTAATTATCACATGATTTGAAGACATTTTAAAAAAAAAATAAAGCAATATAATAAAAAGTAAAACCATTGAATTGTTCAGAATTTTGTCAAGATTTAAGAGAAGAAAAAAAAAATCGGATCATAATTGATCCCTCGGAGGAGATACGATTTAAACCAGAAAAAACACATTTTTTTCCATTTTTTAGCCAACAAAAACCGCCACACCCTTTTTTTTCCTTTTAAATTACATAAGCATGTAGAGAATTTTATGCTCTTTCAGAATATATATACTTTTTTAGTATATTTAAGTTTTATCTTTGAGAATTTGAGTCTTAAAGACCAACAACTTTTTAAAGGGTTTGCTATTTTTGAACCCTGGGTGTAAAAAATTATTTTTTTGCCCCCTTCAAAAAAATTTTTTTTTGGGGTTTTTGATTTATGTTTTTGATTTATTTTTTTGCCCCCTTCAAAAAAATTTTTTTTTGGGGTTTTTGAGGGCGTAGTTTACGAATTTTAAGTTGCTTATGTCATTGAAGTTATTAGCATCAATTTAAAATTTAAATAATTTAAAATATTTGGTGAATTTTGACCCTTCCTTTCCTATAATTTTTTCTAAATCATCGGCGTTGTCAAATGTATCAATAATTTCCCAAGTGGGCATTTTTATTTTCTTTTTTGAGATTCATGGACTGTTTTCTCCGTCTCAACATCGGTTTCCTCCTGACTGCAGTTATATTCTGGCGCAAGCATTTTTTTGTGTAATATATTTATTCATATATATATTTACATAATAATTATTTTTCTATTGTTATGTAATAATTTAAAAATTCTAATCATTAATATGAATATTTAGATTGTTTTTATTTAAACAATTAACCACTAAGATAAATTGATACTCTAAATAAATTTTTATACACTCATTTTTTTTAAGACCTAAAATTATTTATCTAATATCCAAATTGATTTTTAGCTAAATACCCATTTAAATACCAGCCATAAACGTATTCAAAATTTAAAAGACTTTTCAACAAAAAAATTATTAGGAACAAAGACATTTGACAAAGTTTCACATCGATTTAATAAAATTTATGTTATCACAAATCAATATATTTGACTAATACCTTTTAATTTGGTTAAAAGGGGTTTTCTGACCGCTGTATGGGACTCTAAACTTGTTTTTTTGAGAAATCTCATTACAGTAGACTTACTTATCCTAACCCCCTGAGTCTTAGAATTAAAATCAGTGGCGAGTTTTTGATAGCTTGATGTAGGATCTTTTCTTATCTCTCTAAAAATGTAATTTTCATCCCTAAAAGTCAACTTCCGAGGTCTATCAGAACGGCTTCGATCAAACACAGTACCAGTCTCTTCATATCGTTTTTTAGTTGAAGAGACACATTTTGGAGATACACCTAACATGTTGGCTATCTCATTTTGCTTTTTATCTCCACTTTTTAGCAGACCCGCGATCTGCCATTTTAGTGGGCTAGAGACGTTTTTTTACCCATTTTTGGTAATTTTTTGGCAAAATTAAGATTTTTTGGTTAAGTTATTTTGAAAGGACTTAAGTATTTGGAGAGTATTTATATTAAGCAGTTTATAAGCACAATTTAATCAAAATTAGAAGCTATTTAAGAATTAATCATAAAGGTGTGAAAAAAGGTATCAATGGTTGCTAAAACTTTAGGATTACCCGAATTTCTAAACTTTTGCACCGACTTTATTTTTTATTTTTTAGAGGAAGTTTTTTCATTATAAATATCTAAAAGTTTATTATATTTTTATTCCGAGTGTCATATATCAAATTGTAGAGAAAAAAAATTCTTCAAATTAGTGCTTTTATTTTTTTTCTTTTGCACTCAATTTTTCGTAAAATACAACAAATAAACAATTTAAGATAAATAAAATAACCAATTTCTGAACTTTTGCAACATACTGTATATTTGTAGTCGCTTGATTCATTTTATGACTTTAATTTACCTATAGGGCTTAAAAATCAAGGGGTCCAAGTTGGAAGCCTTAAAGTTGAAATCATTCTTTACGCTGACGATAGTGTTTTTATAGTGAAATGTCTACTTATCAGTAACACAGAAAGCGGCCTTCAAGACTTGGTCAAAACAGCTGAATGCTGCGGAGAAAAACGCTCTGTAAAATTTTGGATGCAAAAAAAATTTGGAATTAAACATTGAATTAGATGAAGCTTATATTTTCAAAGCTATCTATTTTTTTTATTGTATCTAATAAAATCTTAATTAGTATCTGATATTTTTTTAACAGTATCAAAAAATAATTCAATTTAATATCTAATTGACAAATATAATCAAGCTCGCAAAATCTGGATGACTACTATTCATTTAGAATGGTCTCAAAGTGAATGCACATGCCCATATTGGAGAAAAAATAATATTTGCAAACACATTTTGGTTCTTGCTTGTCGTTATCGAGGATTGGAATGGCATAGAAACGCAAAAGATGTTCCTTTGGGTGAAAATAGGAAACGCGGTAAACCAGTAACAACAAAAAAAGCTTTAATGATTCAACCAACCGAGTTACAAGTAAGAGATTGCGTGCGAAACCAAAAGAAATTACCAGAGGCTCTTGTAAATTCAATTTTGAGTCAAGTTGATGTGATTGAAGAAATTGAGGCTCAAGAAGCAGAAATGGAAATTCAAAATGAAGTTAAAGTTGAAAAAAATTTTAATGAAAATTCAGCTCAGTCTGAGATTCCAAAAAAGAAAAGAGGAAAACCCACTGGATCAAAAAACAAGCCGAAATTAATTCAAGATCAACCTCAAAACAAAAGAACAAAAAAAGATTAATTTTTTTCTTTTTCTTAATATTTCTTCCTTTTTGTAATAGATACAACAAAAAAAAATTTAGATACTTAGATAAAATAATTAGATACTAAAAAAAAATATTTATTCACTATATTTAGATAGCTTATTATTTAGATACAATAAAAAAAGAATTAGATACAATGAAAAAATAACAGTCATTAGATGACAAGAAACTAAATTAAGTAGAAGAATTTGGCTATCTTGGTGTCCATTTTAACGCAAGGTTGACAAATAAACTGCATGTAAACAAGAAACGAACTGAGTCAAATCTAACAATGCCTAATTTAAAAAGAAGCATCATTGCACCATGCCTTGACTACAATGTAAAAGTTCAAATATACACCACTTATGCAAGACCAGTACTTCTTTATGGCATGGATTCAATTATGACAAATAGAGATGATTTACGAAAAGTACAGACGACAGAATCAAATAACCTTAAAAATTTGATGGGGCTTAAACGCAGCTGTAAAAATACGGCTCTTTCAAATGCACTTGGACTTGATAGTATTGACGTTCGAGTGACAAATATGAGATGTGGTCTTTTTGAGAGATTATTAAGAAATCAGACGACAAAAGATATCATAGAACAGATAAGAGGAGTAAGAAACAATTTGAAGCTAAAATTTAACAAAAAATCAATTATCTATGGATTGGAAACATTGCTCGGCGCTGAACAACATAGCCTAGACCAACTAATGGCAATGTGTAGACTAACCATCAAAATAAATAAGACAATAAACAAACTAGTAAGCAAAAACGAGTGCATTAAACTAATCAGAGAGGGACTTGACGCTGGTCATAAGGGAATTAATAAGGTGAACGAAATTTTGCAAGGATATAAATGATTCTTTTATTTTTTTATTTATTATTTTTTTATAATTCAAATATACTAATGTATTTTTCTCTATTTATTTATTTATTCTAAGGCAGAGGCCGTTTTCCGACCACTAGCTCAACATCCCTTTAAAAAAGGCGATGTTGTATACTGATACAAAAAAAAAAAAAAAATTTTTGTCTATTAAAAGAAGTAAAAAACAAAGTTTGTCGTAAAAATATAAAATTAGTAAAATAAAAAAATAAAAAATAAAAAATGCTGGTAAAAAAAATTAAGTTATTTCCATGTTTTGAAATTAATCTAGAAATGAATTTAAAAAAGAAAAAAAAAATGTCAAAATTGCTTATCTAAATTAAATTTAAGAAGTTCGCATATCTTTTTGATGTCTCCATTTTGATCCTTGAATATGTATTTTAGCTCTTCTACTTCGTCATTGTTCTTTTTTCTAGCTTTGAGTTCCATTTCTCTAAAAAAATTGTAGTACTTACATTTGCCAAATAGATCTGTCTTTTTCATAGTCTATTTCATCTAATATATCAAGTTGTAAGCTGACGTAGTCATTGTTCCTATTTAGCAGTAATAAGTTCTTAATAATGTCACAAGTGAGTTTGTTTTCCAACAATCGTGAGAAGAAGTTAATTTGCATAAGTTTGAGTCTGGTGATCGTATCATATAGATTGTTAATTAGTCTTAGGCTTGTACTCCTACATCTAGTTGAGATACCATAGATAGTTTTTAAGAGATTGTTCTCGAATCTTGTTATTTGATTAAGCCTTGTTTTGGTTAAGCTTATAGTCTCGAATCCGTAAAAAAGAATTGGCATTAGAAATGTTTTGAATAGTTGTCCTCTTAGGTATGAGTTGGTTGAGTTTGTAAGGATTTCGTTGCTCTTTAGTTTAATGAATGCTATTTGAGTTGCTCTTTTTCTGCTTTCCACATGTCCGTTATCATTGTTTACATCATCTATTATGAATCCTAGATATTTCATGCTGTTAGAGAATTTTATTAACTCTCCGTTGAGTTTAAGATCTTCTTGCCATGTATTTTTCTCTATTATAACATTTCTATTCTTAATCGCTGAATTTAATGCAATTGTAATTATATGAATTTGATAATTTTTTTTTTTAATCTTGACAACAATTAAACATCGCCACCAGGCGTTTTATGAAATTATAAATATATAAATATATAGGGCTTAAAATAAAACATCAAATAATGATGGTAATTCAATAATTTTACTACGGAAAAAAATTCATTAACAATATTAGATTTGAATGCTCGAAATTAAATTAAAAATATTTTGTGTCATACAAAATGATAAATGATAAACAAAAAGAAAATTTTTTTGAATTTTACAAATTTATTTAGTTTTAAAAAAAAAAATTTAAAAAAGAAAGACTTTGGGTCAATTTTTTAAAAACAAATAATTTTTTGAGCAAATTTTTAAGACCTTATCTTCTGATCGAAGTTTCTTTTTCTAAAGCGATCAATAACGCTGATGAAGTTGAAAACTTTTTCTAAACATTTTTTCATTTTTTTGACTTAAACTACTGATTAATTTTTTTTTCGAATCCATGGACTCATCTTTTACTTTGGTATCAAATATACGATTGATACCAGGGGGCACATAAAACACTCTAACCTTCTTACTGTCACTGTCTTTATCTTCCACTTGTTCCATTCTTTTGCCCTTTTCAAATCGTTCTATTTCTTCTTGTTTTAATCGTTTAATAGTATTCATTTGAACAATGTTTTCAATAATTTTGAAGATGATGTCAGGTATTAGTGAGACCACAGTTGACAAGAATATGTAAAACCAAAATGGGCCTTTGGTGTACATAAAATTATAAATCCAATAGATTGTTTGATCTTCGGTGATAATTGTGATTGGAAATGGTACAATAAATGAGTTGACAACAAAGCAAAAGAGAAAGTAGAAGAATATGCTCAAGCCGAAGCCGACCAAAATGAAATAACTTTTATAGTGCCATTCAAGTAGAAGCTTTTGTAAATAATTTGCAAATTCTTGATTCAAAGAATTTAAATTTTGTTACCTTTATGTGAACAACAATAAAAATTTGAGTGAATATCATGGCTCCAAAAACAGCTGATCCAGCATTTTTTCCATCGCCACCTAAAGGTACCTCAGACTGAAGAATAGCATAGGCGAAAAAAAATGAAACAACCGAATGCCATACACCTTTGCATTTTCAGGAAGAAAATTTTTTTTTGAATTTATTTAATTAGATTTTTTCTTATTTAATTAGAAATTTTTTTTAGAAAATTGATGATTAATTTCTATAATTAAATTGAAAAAAACCTTTACAATTCTAAAGTTTACCCAATGTATTCCATTTTATAAATTCGATCCATTTTAAAAGCTTATTTTTCTTAATTGTTCTTTAAAAAAAAAATTAATGGATAAATTTACTTAAAAGCGCACACATAAATTTTTGGGGTAAAATTATTTCTATTGATGCAAATAGGCCTTATTTGACACGAAGTTGTTTCATTTAAAGATTGTTCTAAATTTTTTTAAGATAAATTAAAATAAAACCAGCTTTTTTTTTAAATTAAGTATATAAGTCTAAGAGAAATTTAATTTCTTCAAATTTATTACATTTATTTATTAAATTAATTAATTAATTTACACTAAGACATGAGAAGTTCAAAGGCATCATCTTTATTAACATAAAATGAAAACAGAAATTTTTTTTGGTAATTTTTGTTCTTTTATTCTTGATGTTAAATGTTGAAAATAATTTTTAATTTCTCAAATTCGTTAAAAATTTCTGAAATTATTTACAATAGTGAATTTGATACAATGATTTTACCATATTATACATTAACTTCATTAAAATCCTACATGAAAAAATTAACGAATTTACATGAATTTTAAAAAAATCCTTTTTTTGAAAAATTTTATTTTTAAACGAAAATTCATGTAAATTTCAGTGAAAAGTAAGAGTTATTTTTTGGTAAAAAATGTGAAAATTGGTTAAATTTTTTTTAAATCCAAACACACAAAGAAAATAATTAAAAACTTTTAAAATATATTTTAAAAAATATTAATAAGAAGATGGAAAGATTTTTATTTCAAGAAAACATTTTTAAATATGAATTTACATGGTATTTTATAAAGTAAAAATAATATTTTTTCCTGACATTTCAATAATACTTTTAGTCAGGTTGTAAGATCGCAGCGCTTGATGCGGAAAAAGCTTTCGATAAAGTATGGAGAGATGGTCTCTTTTTTAAATTATTGAATAAATTAAATAGAAGCTATTGGGTTTTATTAAAAAAATACTACGATTCAGCAGATGCTGTAATTTCTATTTCCAAAGAGATATTTTCCGAAACATTTCCTATAAAATCGGGTGTAAAACAGGGTGGGATTTTATCTCCTTTTTTATTCAATATTTTTATTGATGATTTGATAGAAAAATGCTTAGACAAGAACATTGGAGCTATTTATCATAGGCTCAATGTCAGTATTATTGTGGCACTTTATCATATTATAGAAAATTTTTTTATAGAAAAGACATTTTTTTGTCGAAATATTTTATAGAAAATTAATTTATAGAAATTATTAAAGAAAATTTCTTGTATAATTATTCTGTATAATAATTACGTAAGCTATTTTGAAAGATAGTATAAATGATGATATTAAATTTCAATTTTTAATCCGGTCGAGTTGGCTCCAGTAATACATTATTTTGAAAAGAATTACTTTGGCATTGTCGATCCAGAAGATTAGAATTGTTCGCGTGTTGTACCAAAATTTCTTCCAAGCTATTGGAATCTTAGAAAATGGATTCAAAAAGGTCTACCTTGGTCAAATAATAGCTTGGAGGCTTGGCATAAGTCTCTTTCACAAGATGTTGGATCACATCCAAATCTAAATAAGTTGGCTAACATTTGAAAAATGGGCAGCATCTAACAGATGTACTAATTGAACAAATTAATAGCGGCATAGTTTATCCACGTGAAAAATCAGAAATTAAAAACGATAATGAAATTATGTCTTTGTTTAGTATTTAAAATAGAGAAAAATTAGCAAATTTTTTTGAAAGATTAATTCTTGTTTTAAAATAATTAATTGTTTAATTGTTTTTTTACAGGTTAATTAAAATAGGTAAATTTCGATGATATTTTTCTATAAATATATATTATAATTTTCTACAAAAAATTTTTCTATAAAATGAATAAGTCGCATTATTGTGTATGCGGATGACATAGTCCTAATGAGCCCCGTTGACTCTCATCTCCAATTCCTTCTCAATTTTTGTTCAGAATATGGCTCGAAATGGAGAATTAAATTTAATCCATTAAAATCTAACATAGTTGAATTTGGTCCTCAATTATTTAATACTGACTTTTATCTAGACAACCAAAAACTAAACAGAGCAGAAAGTATTGAATACCTAGGTATTAAAATGAATTCTTACCTCAATTTTGACTCAACTGCTACAGAAAATTTCAGAAAAGTAAACAACAAATTCTTTTCTATTTCCTATCTAGGTCTTGAGCAAAAAAATATTTCTCCAACCTTAAAATCATTTATCCAAATTCACATATGGATTGGGTATTACAACTCTAAAAGAAGAGACAAAAAAGTTATTTAACACAACCCAGAACAACTTAATTAGACTAATGTTTGGTATAAAATATAGCTGCCATGTGTCCAACATCCTCAAAGTGTTAAAAATATTTAATTTCGAACATCTCTACTTAACTATCTTTTATTAGTAGCTTGCAGTATAACCCATCGGCTTCTTACATTTTGGAATCAATATGTATAGATACCCTTCCTCTTATGAATGCTAAAAACAAGTCATTTAAGCATGACAAAGCCATCCTTAAAAAATATTTTAATAGAGATATAATATAAAAATAATATAAATCAACTAAAATTGGTTCTTAAATCGGAACTGGAATTTAATGACGGTATAACTGACTCAATAAAGCTATGCTTAGAAAATCTTAGGTTCAAGCACTATAGGATCTTACTTAAAAACCTAATAAAGTCTTTTTAGTAATAGCCCTCATTATTCTTGGACTCGATCAATTGGATAACTATATACTAGATTATCATTTTTACTTTTTATTAAATTGTATTTTTTCTAATTTATAAACTTTTATTGTTTAAATTTTACTTCTCCAAAAATTAAAAAATTAATATTAAAAGAAATATAATTTTTCCTAAAAAAAATACCATATGAATTTAAGGTAGAAAATGTATTTATGAAATAAAAATCTTGCCAGATTATATTTAAAATTCTTGTATAAATAATAATTAGAATTTAAAGTCTTTAATACATAATTAAATATTTTTAACTAAAAATTATTTTTGTTCTTCAGAAACAAAAATGGTTTTAGAATTTTTGGATTTATTAGAAATTAAATTCACAAATATAACTTAAAAGATTACTTATAATTGTCTTAAATCATCAAAAAAATTAAAAAAACTCTCTTAACCCATTGTCATGTTTTGGTAAAAAATTAAAATTCTCAAATTTTAAAATTTAATAATTTAAGCAGATTTAGAGATTTTTTTTTAAATTTAATATTTTTGTAATCGTCTAATGGTGAGTCTAGATTTAAAATTTAAGAAAACAAATACGAAACTAAATTTAATAAATAGCTTTTGTAAAAATAAAATTAATTTCCTATTATGAAGTTGATGATCAATTTAAAATATCATTTCTATTCAAAGAATAGAAAACCAAGGATGTTGGTCAAACAATTAAAAAGCATTAAAATTAAGATATTTTTTCAAACAAGATATTAAAAAATTTACAGTGCCGATTTGACTAGTGGAATTCACGTAAATTTACGTAAAAATTAGGAAAAATGAAAATGCCAAAAAATAGCTCAATTTTTTGAATTTTTTATTATTTTCTAATAAATTTTGAAAATAGTAGTTTCTATTTATTTTATTATATTTTACCAAAAGTTACTTTTTTTAACTTTCTTTTACTAATTTTTACGTAAAAAAAGGTAAAATATGGTAAAAAAAAATATTTTTGAAAGAAAATTAAGAAATTTTTAATTTTTCTAATAAACTAGCAGTCCGACCATCCGCCATTTTGTCTGACACTATATCAATTACCTATTAAACAAAAAATAACACATATTTAGTTTGTTAAAATTTTAAGAATTTTTTTTATTTTTTTAATTGACTTATCTAATTATTACATTTAGTAATTGTAAAATTTTTTTGAAATTTAAAAATTTAACTAGTTAATTCTGTATCAATGTGAGGATCATTTGCTCTAATAAATCTTTTTAATTTATTCCAAACCATTTCTATTATCCATTTTTCTTTAAACACTTTTTTAATTTAGAAATGAAATTAAAATAAAAAATGATTTTAAGTAATAAAATATACTGCGAATTCTGTTATCTTAATTAAATAAAAAAAATCTTTTTTTCCCAATTGCTCTAAAATCCTTATTAAAGGATCCAAATTATGACTTTAAATGATATTTTAATATTAGTTAAAATATATTACAGCGAAACAAAGTTAAATTTTTATTGCAAAATTTTAAAGTATTGATTTAGATTTTATTTTACCTAAGATAAAAATTCAAAAATTTTTTTTCTTATTTAAATATTAAACAAATCATGTTTAACTGATTTTAAAAATTTAATATTTAAAAAATTGATAAAAAATGCCTTTTTTTAAATAAAAAAATTAAAAATTTTGATTTGAAATTTACATTTGATCATAAACTTCAATTTGTCAATTAGTTAAATAATAAATTAAATTAATAAACCATTTGTTGATAAGACTGGAAAGTTTTATTTTCTTTTTTGAAATTTTTAAATTACGTTGTTTCATTAAAACTCAATACTTAAGCATGTTAAAATTTGAAATATAATCACGCAATTATTTTTAGAAATGTAAAATAGAAAAAAAACTTGCCAAATGCGCTTTCAGAAAATATACATATTAATTTAGTTATGGCAATTAGAACTTGAGATATTTTAGCTCAAAGATTACCATTTTTTGTTGTTTTTTTAAACGTTCAGGGGAGTTCATACTTAAAAAAAAGTTTTTGTGAAGATTAATATTTTAAAGTCAAATTTTGGAAACCCAGATGGTGCTGTGATTTTGTTATGCGCGAATCTTAAATAAAATTCTGAAGAAAAAGGTTTAATAGAAATAAAAAAACTGTCTATATACTTATTTTTTTAACTTCTTTGATTAAAAGTGATTAAATTATATTTGAAAATATTATAAAATATATTTTTGATTTTTAGTAAATTTGAACCTTATTGAGTTTTTTTGCAAAAATAAACTCAAAAGCAATCGAGCATGATAAATTAAGCCGAATGATATAATAATTAATATAATTTTATCCGAAGGTGACAAAAATTTAATTTAGATTTAGATTAGATTTTTTAAAGTTGATTAAAAAAAATATTAGCCAAATCTAAATTCAACCTCTTCAAAATCTATAAGACTAAATTTCAAATTTCTATTTGAAAATTTAATTTTGAAGTTCTAATTTCAGGAAAGACGCTGAATTCAGATTCAAAACATTCAGAATTTTTTCATATTTAATTAAGCAAATTTTAAATCTAAAAAATAAAAATATATTTACTGATACAGATAAGGACTTTTATCTATAATTCTGATATTGACTGTTTGCTCAAACAGTCCGTAGATAAGTGCAGGGAATGAAGTATATAATACATTGTATAGAGTCATTATTGAGGTGTCATAAACAGGCTACGAAAATTCAAACTTAGTTGCCAAATTTATATTCT
Source organism: Brachionus manjavacas (assembly GCA_019054805.1). Taxonomy (NCBI): domain Eukaryota; kingdom Metazoa; phylum Rotifera; class Eurotatoria; order Ploima; family Brachionidae; genus Brachionus; species Brachionus manjavacas. The sequence goes on along the minus strand of JAHQIY010000011.1, from coordinate 2,504,380 downwards.
AAACAAGAAATTTACCGAAATGGAAAAAGCCGAATAGAACGCAAAATAAAATTGGCAAATGGCAAAGGTTAAATTCTTAAATAAAAAAAAAATCTGTAATTTAAATTTATAAAAACCTATTTTTAACTCTAGAAAAAAACATACCTTGTAAAAAAAATACTGGACTAAATTGGCACCTCTAGTGTAGTACAAAAATCCGTGTACAAGCAGAATTCTGCGCACACATTTAAATTTTGAAAAAGCAAAATCCGCAGAACGAGCTGCATTTCGGCCCTCTTTTCCAAATATGCCCAGACCTATGTTAGCCTCCTGAATCATAGACACATCGTTGGCACCATCACCTATCGCCGCGGTCATCGGCTCATCCTTGCTTTTTTTCACCATACGAACTATCTAAATTTGAAAATAAAAAATAATTTCACACAAAATAATTTAAATCAAACATTTGCTTTTTGAGCTGGACTCATGCGGCAGCACAAAACGGCCTCGCATTTCATGCACATGTTCCTAAATCTGTCAATTAGATTATTGGAAAATATGAGTCCAATTGTTCCGCCATCTATTATGAGAGCATACGACTCATTCGGATTTTTTAAAATTCTAAATTTTTTTTATAATAAATAAATTTTTTTTTAAATAAAATTATTTTACTGTTTTTTGAAAATACTAATTCTTTTTTTAATCTGATCGACTTGTTTGATGTCAGTCATTAAAAGTTTGATCATATTGTTGGAAAAGTGCTTGCAAGATTGGGAGATATTGATGGCGGTTTCGCGCTTGTCACCTGTGAGCACCCAGATTTTTATTCCAGCGCGCCTTAGCTCTTCTAGAGTATAGGCCACGTCTTCCTGTAGTTTGTCCTCAACGGCAGTGGCGCCTATCAGGTCCAGCTTGGACTCTACTTCATTAAAAGCCTCGGCAAGTCTCTCTTTTCTGTTAATAATGTCGTTGTAAGCTCTTTTTAGAATCTTTTGCGCTGACTCATATTCTTCCTCAGTCAAGTGGCGATGAGCCAGGGCCAGTGTGCGCCATCCTTGCCTAGCAAACATTTTTATGTCCGCATCACAGCTCTGTATGTTTCCGTTAATGCAACACTTAAAAACAGAGTTTTCAGCACCTTTACACAGCAAGATAATTTGATTGTCCTGCATGTCTCTAACGATTACACTCATACGCTTTCGGTCAGAGTCGAAATCTAGTATGTCAAGAACCTTGTATTTGTAGGTCTGGTCCTTGTAGGTGACCCTGCGGATCACCGCCGATGATTCAATGCATTTGTCTTCGCCCTCGTACTCCAGGCCTACTTTGGAACAAAATTTAACAAAACTAAACTCGTCTGGTGAAGATGCTTGGTATTTTTCTAGAGTTGAATTGTCAACGTGCACAGTGTGGCACAGACTCAAAATTTGAAAAAATTTCCTCATTTTTTCATTCTTTTTTAAAGTTAAAATTAATTTTTTAAGTTTTTTAAAAATTAAAATTTAAAAATCTACAACGGACTAATTAAATATATTCATTATTAGTTTAAATAGTCTGTGATCAAAAGAAAATGCTAAAAAGAATATCTCTTTTGCATCCCTTACCTATTCCCTCTTATATATTTTCTTTATGAAGCAAATAAAAAGAAGATATATATATTAAAATATAATAAAAATTTTAATGCTGCTGATAATGTAGAAAAAAAAGATATTTTTTAAAATAAACCATTGAAATAATGAACAAAGTGAATAACAAACGATGCTGGTCAATACAAATCGATTAAACTTTAAAAAAATAAGTGAAAAATAAATCCGTATCTATTTATACGATAATGTTTTGGTTATAAAAGATTTTTTGATTTAAAAGATATTTTTTATTTCACTTAAATTAATTTTGAATGAATGAATTTTTAAGATTATATTGGCAAATTGAAGTTCATGATCAAATCTAAATTTCAGATCACAATTTTTAGTTTTTGATTTAAATAAAAAGGTATTTTTTATCAATTTTTTAATAATAAATGACTAAACTTTATTAAACATTATTTGTTTAATCAATAATTAGATAGAAAATTATTAATGAATTTTTATCTGAAGTAAATTGAATACTTAATCAATATTTTGAAATTTTACCATACAAAATTTAACTTTGTTTCGCCGTAATATAATTTAATTGATATTTAAATACCATTTAGAGCGTTAAATTGAGCCATAATTTGAATACCTAAATGTCGATTTTAAATTTTTCTTTAAAGTTTTCAAATAAAAATTTTAGAAGAATCAATTAAAGGTCAATTAGAGAAAAAAAGTTGTGTTTTTTTTTAAATAAAAATAATAAACATCTTATGTTTAATTTAAAAAAATAAAAAAATCTAACTTAATCATTTTTATTAAGATTTTAATCAATTAAACTTTGATCATTTGATTATGACCATGAACTTCAAGTTGCCGGTAATATTGGTTAAAAGAAAATTGTTAATCAAAAATTAATCGGATTCAAATTCTAATTTTTGGAATATTTGAAATTTTTACTTTTATATTGAAATTAAATTTAAATTAACTCTTTTGTAACTTTAAAGAAATAAATTTTTTTAAACATTTAAAAATCTCAGTAAAAAATTTATTAATAAATTGGAATTAAGATTCTAAGATCCAGATTTTCTCAATGGATATGTCTTTCGAAAGCCACTTACAAATTTTATAAATGTGATTCAAAAATTGATCGCATTTTTTTAGTATTCTGCTCAAACTAAAACTAATCAAAATAAATTATTAGTAATTGTCCGGAAAAATACTGAAAAAACGCCGTTTTAACGCTGGTAAAAAGGTGTTAAAAAGACTTCTTTTCAGCGTTCTTTTATTGTTTTTCAGCATTTTTCACACTGCAGAGCGCTAATAATACGCTGCTAAAAAAATGAATTAATATACAGCTGATATCTAGAAAAAAAATTTTGGTCTCTAAAGAATATTGAAAAAAAAAATGTTAAAAACCTTTTTAAAATTTATTTTATTATAAATTTTAAATTTTAAAATTGTAAATGAACCTGTCTAAAGACAAGTGTGTTTAATATTTGAATTTAAAAAAACATAAAGGATTATAATCAGACAGATGCAATATAAAGAATTTATATAGTAAACAAAAATAATAAGGCTAGTAAAAACTTAAAATAAAAAAATTAAACTAATTTGCTCTATTAGACAAGTCAAAATATATATTCATTCAAGTTGATATAAGTCAAAGTCTTGACTTTGACTTGACTTTAGACTTGTGACTTTTAAACAACTCTGGGAATTAAATATTTACCTTAAAAAATTGGCTTGGGTTGCAAGTTAAAACTTAAAAAATTTTCTTTTTTACAATTTTTTGGATTTTTAAAATAAAAAAGGCAAATAGAGACTAACTCTTTGAGTTAAAATTTGTTTTAAAAATAAACTATCATTTTATAGAAAAACACTCGGATATGAATTTTAGTCAATAATGAGGGTGCATTTCCACTTATCGGAAAACATTAGATAAAAGAAAATTCTAAAAAACTGGAGATATGGAGATATGATATTTGAGCTGGAGATATGAACCAACAGCATAAGACATTAACTGCCAATCTTTTCAAGAGCCGATTTAAAAATGATACGATACGAACAAAAATGTCAGATTTACATTTCAAAATTTAATTTTTTTAAATAAATATTATTAAATAGAAATCATCTTACTTCTTTCTTGTACTTTATGTTTAAAATTAACTACTATCATTTATTTTTTTCATTTAATAATTATGAAATTTAAGTTATAAAAAAATCAAGTAAAGCGCCCACTTCCCCAATAATTTATCTTCGCCTTTAACAACTCTGTTCTTTCTTTTACAAAGAATTTTTTTAATTCTGAAAAAAAGATATTACAAAAAAATAATTTGAAATTTTTGTTAAATTGAAAAAATTCATTTTATAGACTAAATTATAGCATAATTTAATTTTTTTTTCAATCAAGACTAAGTATCATTAAAACTTTTAATTGCAATATCTGACAGCTTTTAACATTTCTCCGAAATATTTTCTAGTTTTTTTTTTGAAGACAATTTTTAATGTTTTAAAATTCAGTCTTTATTTTAACTCGAAAACAATTTTTTTTCAAAAACAAATTTAAAACTTAAATAAAAAAAATGTGCTATTTTAATAAACATTTTTTTAAAAATGATTTCAGCTCTTTTTTAAGTCTTATCCGAAAATTTTCTGTTCAAAAATTTGTTTTCATAATAAAATGATCTTAGCATTAGTAGCCACATCTTAAGGAGTTGGACTGTATGAGTTTATGACTATGACTCCCTCAATTTATTTATGGCTGAAATGCAAAAAAAAATAAAGTTTTTCAATCAAAAGTTAAAAATATTTTTCTTCCTCAAGGAGTAATATTAATCAAACCGAAATTTTATTAAAATTACTAAATTAAAAATGTTTCTTACTCCAAGTATATCAACAGGTTCCGTAGAGCCTAGCTGCACTACTTTTGTGTCTTCTTTATTATATATGACTCCGTCAATTGAAAACTGCTTGAATTCCATCAAATTTTCAGTCAAGGTGCCTGTTTTATCCGAAAATAGGTATTCAATTTGACCCAAGTCTTCATTTAGATCAGATGTATTAGCTTTGGCCGGCTGATCATTGTCTTCATCATACAATCTTAAAAAAAAAACGAAAATTCTTGTTATTCAAGCATCACATGGTACATACTCAAGATCCCATTCCAAAAATTGCGAACCAACAAACCTCTGTAGCTCTTTTTAAATTTTCAAATAAAATTTTATCAAAAAATTTTTTGCATTCTTTTTAGCCTACCAACTGTCACATAAAGAGATAACGGAATGATATAATTAAATATATTTGCGTACAGTATTATGGTTATCATGTAATAAATGAATTTGTTGGTTTTATAAAAATCGGGACTTCTTCCGTCCAAATACCATACGTCATCATACAACTGGTTGTAAGCAAGAGAGCCGGCAAAGCAAGAAAATGTCATCACTGCCAGAATGCCCAGAAAAACCAGCACATAGGTGTTCAGTCTTTTTTCAATACAAGACAGTTTGTTTGTTTTAAATTTTGTATTTTTTAGCATTTTGGTCTCTTTGCCTGTGTATATGGCCACGCCGTACACAATGGAACCAATTTTTAAATTGCAACCACGCAACAAAATATTGTCATTTACGATCGGACTAAAATAAAATTAAGAAAAAATTCAATTTTATCTAAATTACTATTCATTTCCATCTATGATACATTTGCCGGTAAAGTCATACAAATTTACATTAGGCTTATCACATTTAATGACCCCTCTTAATTTAGAGAGCTCTTTTTCGCTGTCTAAAAGAGGAAAATTTTGTGGCTTTGATTTTGCCTTAGAAAATAAAATTATGAGAAAAAAAAGACAAATTTGATTTTTTTATTAAACAAACTTTTAAATTTGTTTCTCCGTCCAAATTGGCTGTTGTGATGTGACAATTTTGGTCATCGGAATGAGCGTGCAGCATCAATAGATCACACGGAAAGGTTTGTTCGGACAACACTTCGACTACATCTCCTACCTTTTAAAACTGCATAAAAAGTAAAAAAAAATTCAATATTACTCTTATATCTTTCCATTTTTTGTTAACAAATGTGCCATCTCTCAAGATCCGAACTGGTGTATTATTAATTTCTCTGTCAGACCTGTGCCTAAGCACGTCCTCGTATCCCTTGATAAAAAATTCAGACTTTCTTTTTGAATCAAAACCGAATTCTACCTGCTTGACAGCACTGACCGCAATCACAAAAAAAATTGGAATCGCACCAGCAAATGGACTCACTGGCGGGTCCGGTATTATAAACTAAAAAAATTTTTTAAATTAAATTTTTTTCCAAAATTTTATTCTACTGTAAGAAGTAAATTGAATAGATAATAAAAATTTGCCACACGTCTAAATTGTTCGAACAAATTCTTGGGCAAAAAGTTCCACACTGTGTACTTGAAAAATAAACTTTTTAAAATTTATTTTTCTCTACCAAATTTTACTTTGGAAGTGGTGATTTTGTTAGACACATAGTCCAGGGGCTCTTCGGTATCAGTGTAGCTATCAGGCCGAACATTGTTGACATAAATAGTCCGATAGTTGAGTTTTTTCTCTCTGGTGTCCCGTAATTTCTTCAAAAAAAGCAATTAGACAAGGAAAGTGCAGTTTTGCCAAATACCAATTTCAATAGGCACTTGCTAAGACAAGAGCTATTGTCCACAAATTGCAAAATTTTTTTTTTCAAACGAGCTTTCATGTCTTGTATCTAAATAGCCAAATATATGCATATGAATCCCTATTGTCAACAACAAGATAAATTTTTCCTACTGCGAACAAATTAGCGTCATGGTTGCTGATTTCAAATGGCTTGTCAAGTTTGTTTTCCGAATTGTTTATCAAAAAATATTTTTATGAAAGTTTGGATCATTTTTTTCTTTCTATTAGATGGCATTATAGGTAAACAAAACATTTACGTAACTAATCGAAGACTGAGCAATTTTTTATTGATGAAGAAATTTTCCAAGACCTAGTGATGACTAGCATCATGAGGAAATATAGTTTTGCAGTGCGAAATTATTATGTAACCGCAGGTAACTAATGCAAATACTATTAATCGTGTGATTATTACAATATTTTTCTCTAATTATTATAAATATAATTAGTTTTTTTTTGACTAAGATTTTTTGGTTTTATTCTATGACAATCGGATAAATTGGAAAGAAATAATCAAAGATGGGAAACAAAAAAAGCAAGAAAGTTGAAATACGACAGCTAACCGAGGTATGCTTCAGTGAGCTAAATTATTTTGTTAACCATGAATCACTAATTTGTCTAATCATTCTAAATCACTTCTTTCCAGTGTCAGGATCAATAATTTAGAATGAAATAAAAATGTTTATATAATTATCTATTTAGGTACTGGTTCGGCATAGTTGCCCATTTGACTCCGAGATATTTTTTTAAGGAAAAAAATTCATTTTGTTGTATACACATATTTATGCCAATTATTACCTAAAAGGTAAATTTAAAAATTTTGATTCATTGTTTGAGAATGAAAAATTTTTATATTTTGAGATAATATTTGCCAACTCAGCAAGCATGGTAATTAGGAATGCCTGTGATCACATCTTTTTGCTAAAATTTTCTTAAATTTATTAAAATAAGGCTAATTGTTTAATTTTATTTTTTAAGTTGGAATATTTTAAATAAAAATTAGAAAAAGGTGACAAAAAAATTAAGAGACAAAATTGAAATTATGTGGATTTGATTTAAAACTGGTGTATAGACCAAAACCATTCTCTTCTTTAGAGATCTTCCAAAGATTTATCTTAGCTTTAATATCTTAGCACACACACACTTTAGATATTTTGAGTATTTAGGTAATAATTTTTTTAGAATTAATTGATTCAAAATAAATCAATGTTAAGTATTTAAAAAAACAATGATCAAATGGACCCTTTTCTAGACATTTCAGAAACTTCTTTTTCGTTTGTCTATGAATTCAAGAGAAATTGGATGGCAACAAATTTTTATTATAGAATTATAAAACTTAAAAATTGTATCTTTGACTATAGGGTTTTAACCTCTTGTTTTTAATCTTTGAAGATAAATCAAAATTTTTACCAAAAAAGCAGTGCTTTTCACTTTTTAAAGATTTTTTTTTAATTTCAAAAAATCTAAGTTTTTAAAATATTCTTTTTGTCGAATATGTTAAAAAATTTAAATATTATTTGCGAAATTGAATTTATCAACTGAAAAACAATGTTTACAAATTTTTGGATTTTAAAGGTGCTCTTCAAGATTTATAGGTTTTCAGTTAACGAGTGTAAAGAACAAGTACCAAATAAATATGCATGTTAGTTTTTTTAATGAAGGAATCATAAATTATTTAATTTTTTGAGTCTGATTTTCATATGAAATTTTTTTAATTTTTAATTTTTAATTAATGTAGCTAAAGCTTAAAATTGAAAAAAAAGATTTTGAATTTTTTTTTGAAATATTCACTTGAATAACAACTTGAATTCACATGACTTTTAAACGATTCTGTTTTTGAGACTAAATGCTAAAAAAATTTTAAAATTTTTAAGAAAAAATACTTTGTGAAAAGTTTTTAAAAATTATTTTCATTAATTTTTTTATTAATTACTGTACAGAAAAAAATTGTAAATCTATTGAAATAAAAATAAAATTTTAGTGATTTAGTCTGAGTGTTTAAGATTAAGAAAATAGCTTATTTAAATTTTTTTATAAGTCTTTAAGTAACATTTGTTCCGATTTAATAAATTAAAAAAATTGAATATTTTTTATTGCTTGTTATCAATTTCACAGCTGTTCAAGTTAATAAATTTTTTAATTAAAGTTTCAAGAATTTTTCGAGATGATTTTAATTTTTTGATTTTAGTGATTATCAAGAATTTTATTTTTTTCAAATTTAATTAACTCAAAAATAGATTCTAATTAATTTTTAATAAATTTTTTAAGAGTGAAATTCAATCGATTCTGGAAAATACAGAATATACCAGGGATCAAATAACAGAATTTCATCAAAATTTTACAGTAATTTATTATTTTAAAATATTCGAAATCACATTCCAAAATAATTAGACTTTTACGGTCTGACTGATTTTTGGATTGTGGATTTTGAATATTTGTCTGCTAAACAATTTTTATTTAGTATTTACCAGAAAGTATACCCTAGCGGCACTTTACATAAAGATCAATTTTGTACACTTTACAATAATCTGCATCCAGCTAAAAAATGTGAAAAATACTTGGACCAAATATTTCAAATGTTCGACGCAGACAAAGACGGAATTGTCACTTTTGGCGAGTTTATGATCACAGTGTTTCTTCAAGGACGCAAAGAGCCTGAAGAAAAACTAAGACTAGTTTTCCGCATGTACGATTACAACTGTAATGGTTTTATCGAAGAGAATGAAATGGAAGCTATTTTACACACTGTAGCTGATAACTGCGATCAGATAGAGTATGAAGAATTGAAAGACTGGGACCAAAATAACAGTGGCCAGCTAAACGAACAAGAATTTGTTAGTTTTATAATGAATAAATCAAAATTGAAAAAATTTTTCATTGATTTAATTAAACTTTATGAATAAATCTGGCAATAGGTTTATTAAAATTTGCTTTGATTTTTTGGATTCAATAAAATTTTGCTTTATTTAAAAAAAAGTTATTTTCGTTTTGTCTCATCATTGAGCAAAAGATTTTTTAAATTAATACTTATCAAAAAAAAATTTTTTCAAAATAAAGATTTTAAAACCACTGTTTTGTAAAGTAGAATATAAATTTTTTTTCAATTTTTTACAATTTTTTATTAAAGCGTACTTAAATGAGACTTGGATTAATAATTAGTCTGTCAATATTTAAAAGTAAAGATTAAATAATAAATATTGCATTTAAATATTTATTAATTTTTTTGAAAGGCTTTTTATGTAGCGACTGGAACTATGAAGGCCATGGACCTGATTTTTGGCTTCATGAATACCCACAGTGTGCCGGTAATCTACAGTCGCCAATCAACATACAACATTCCAATGCAGTTTTTGATCCTAATCTCGGTCAATTAAACTTCCATAACTATGACAAAGATTTAAAATGGAGGGTTACTAACACAGGCGCAACAAGTGCATTTAATTACTTTATTTTTTTTCAAAATTTGATATGAAATTTTAATAGTTATAGCAAATCAAGTTGACAATGGTTCTAATTCACCGTACATTTCAGGTAGTGATTTTAAAGTCGGAGTTAAATACTTTTTAAAGCAGTTTCACTTTCACTGGGGATTTAACATTTACCAAGGAAGTGAACACCTTATTGATTCAATAAAATATCCTCTTGAGGTAAGTTTTGGCAACAAAAAAGAATTATTTGAATCTTTTTTTTATGCCAGATTCATCTTGTACACATGTCAGAATTAAATGAGACTACTGTTTTGTCATTTTTATTTCAAGTAAAGATAAAGATAAAATAAAATTTTAAATCAGAATATTTATTTTTTATTTTAGATCACAAAGGGTGATAATAAAAGATTAAAAATTTTGATTGATGAAATCGGCCGAGATGTTGCAATAGAAGGTAAATAAAATAAAATAAGTAAAAAATACTTGAAAGCTTTTGTGTTTAAGACAGTCATATAAATAATTTTTCACTCGATACAATAATTCCGGATAATGAAGAATTGAAGAGAGATGGTTTTTATCGGTACATGGGGAGTCTCACCACTCCGCCATGCACCGAAGGTGTAAAATGGACGGTATTTAGGACTAAGATAAACATATCTGAATCTCAAGTAAATTTTGTAAAATTGGAAATTTTTGTTACCATTGTTTGATAGATGATGGAGTTTTATAAAAATGAAATCGATTTCAACCATAGACAGGCTCAGGAACTTAATGATCGAATATTGACAATAAATGTTCAAAATTTCAAAAATGAGAAATCGATTTTAAACAAATTTATCAAGCAGATAATTAAAAATTTGTTAAAGATTATTCATGAATTAATTGATATACTTAACTAGTATTTTCGAATATTTTTGTCTATTTTGATTTCAATTGCTAAATAATGAATTTTTTAAATAATTCAATTTAATTTATAAAAATAAAGTTTTTAAGATTATTTCTTAATTTAGAAAAATTTTTGGAATAAATAATTATCAAAAATTGATTAAAAGACAACAAAGCTTTTTTGATAGATTTGGATTATTTAAAATTAGTTTTTTATAAAACATTTTTGAGGCTGATGCAGTGGTGATTAAAAGCATGACTTCCTGGATAATACTGTAAGTGTACTTTGAGCTTCCATCAGTACCATTATTACTCATGTTTAACTTTCCACATTCTGTTGATTTTAATTTTTTTTCCTGAAATTTTTCTACATTTTTCAAAATCAATTTTGAAGGAGATGTCGAGTCCAAAGTCTTACTCGAAGCCTCATTAAAAATGGTGACTTTATTTAAGTTTACTACTTTTTTAATCGATTTATGAAAAAATAAATTGGGTTTAAATTTACCGAAAGACTATTTTTTTTATTTCTTCTTTCAAAATGATCTCAAAAAAAATCAACTATACTAAAAACGATCACAAATTATGTGATCATGAAAAAATTTCGATGCCCACACACTCAGCATGATTGCTTTGATCAAAAGTTTGAAATCATCAAAAATATCGATACATTAATTTCTTTCAATAAATTTTAAAAACCAAATTATTAAATTAAATGTGAAATGAAACTGACATTGAATGTATAACAATTGATATAATATTGTCATTTTTAACAAAATAATTTTTTTTTAATTTTATTGAAATTTACTTATCAAAACTAACTAAATCAAAAATATTTAAGACTAATGGCATTTTGGCTAGTACTTTTTGCAGAAGAATTTTTCGACCTAAACAAAATAAGTTTTTCGATAACAATTTTTTTAATTGATTTTGCTCTAAAATTCATTAAGACTTTTTTTCAAAATATTTATTATTAAATTTTTAATTATTTAAAAATTGTAAATTTAATAATTAAAATTAAGTTTAAGTCAAACATTAAAATTTTCAAACGAGTAAATAAAAACTAAAATTTCTGAAGAAAAAGCTGTCTCAATGAAAAAATAGGTTTTAATTAAGAAGTGTTTTTGAATTATTTGAAATAATTGACCATTTTTAAATATTTTGGAATGTTAAAATACATTTTGAATTTACTCGAGATTCGTAAATTGGATTCGATGGTAAAAATTGACTCACAGTACTTATGTATTCCTTACTTTTAAATAAACCTTGTCCATCGCTTATTACACATATTAAATCTAATTATTCAAAATTTATAAAAAATTTTTATAAATTCGCATCTTGTTCCAATTATGCCAATCAGATAAAATTTTATAATTAGCTGTTTATTAATAATTCATCTTTTTACTAGAATAATAAATTTTTTTAAAATTAAAATATTGAATCTTTAAATTAGGAAATTTTTGAATCAAAATTTGAATAAAATAAATATTCGATTTGGCATTTGAAAAATGTAAATGATCAAAAAAATAATTGAAATATTAAAAATTTAAAAATTTTGAATTTAAAAATATTGGAAAAATAAATTGAGTAGTGTTGCTATTTGCATACCAATATTTTTGTTAGATCACAACTCTTCTAAAATTGTTTTGACATATTTCAATTAGAACTGCCCCATACACTTTACTCGGCACAAGAAAAAAGTTTTTCTGATAGAACTTTCGTAGAAAAAACAGAAGTACAAAAAAAATAAATTAAATTTGGATTAGATAAGTAATTAATAATGAAAATCTGGTTTATTTTAATTTTTGAATTTAATTTCGAAAATAAAAATAAATCAAATTTAACTTATATTCAAAATTTTTTTAGATTTTACTGCTATTCAATTTTTAATTTTTTTCTATTTGGATTTAATTTTGTGTCCAAAAAACTAACTCAATTTCGTCACTAAATAAAATTTTCCTCCAATTTGAGAATTTTTTTAGTGAAAGATTTTTCGAGAGTAACAAAATAATTTTAAGAACATTTTTAAAATAAATATTAAGAGTGTTGTGAAAGGTAAAAACAAAATGATGGCCAATCTTTGCGTTGCTTGTTCACAAATCAATTTTTTTCTTAATAAGTTGATCTGGAATAAAGACAATGCAGTATTTTAAAATTATTTCTTTTTTTTTGCTTGTTACTCTAGAAAATATTTCGTTTATGATAAAATCTATCTTAAAAAATCATATTAAAATTTGAAAAATTTTGAGATTAAACATTCAAAAATGAATTTCAATTGCAAAAGAAACTATTTTTTTATAAAATGATGTTGATTTATAAATTAATAATACTTTTTTAGCTCAAGGTAAGCTATAAATAAAGGAATAAAAAAATTTAACTTTAAATGATTACAAAATTTTCAAATTTAAATTGAATTAATATAAAATAATCTTTTGATAAACATATTTTTTTGAGTTATTATCAGACCTTTGTATGACTAAGATTTTAGAGTACTAATAGATGGAAGTGACTTTAGTGAAATTTGAATTGAAGCAGTTCCATTTTCATTGGGGTTATAGAATTAATCAAGGTCTATTTCGTTAGTTAAGATTTTTTAATTTTTTCAAAGTTAATTAAAGGAAGTGAGCATCAAAATGACTTTGAAAAGTTTCCTCTAGAAGTACATTTAGTGCATGAATCAAAAAATAGACAGCTTGCCGTACTTGCATTCCTATAACGGGTAAAGCATCTTAAAATTTTAAATCAAAATTATTTTAGTTTTTTGAAAGATATCTAACGAGTCTAAAATTCAGTCTTTCTATAAGAATATTGAATTCATCGATAATCCAAATAGTAAAAAATGATAAGAGAAAAAAAATAGAAATAGTAAAATATTAAAATATGAATTTAGTATTGAGCGATTTTATTTGAATTCGCTGATACCAACAGAAAATGATGAAAATTTTAAAAGTCATTTAAGATACAAGGTCTCTTTGACTATTCCCCTATGCAAGAAAATGTCACATGGACCATATTTGACCACAAATTAGATTTATTCTTCAATCAAGTTAATTTAAAAAATCATTTAAATAAAACTTTCCGACTGTTTTTTTTTAAAGTTAAATCTGCATTCCATAAAAATTGGTTTCAAACAAATTTAAGGGTGTTATAAAAACTTAACGATAGAGATTTATTTTCAAGTTTATGTTTGCATAATAGATTTCCTCAAAACCAAACAAATTAAATACAGTTATCTTGGTATTTTATTTTAGTAACATTATCTTTATTTACTAAATAGAATTAATGAAATTTAAATTCAAAAAAATTTATAATTAAATTTTGCTTTAGTTATTTTTTTATTGGTATTACAACAAGAAGAGGAAAAATTTTTATTATATGAATTTTTTTTTCGCCACATTTAATTATTAAATAAGATTCAATTTTTTTTTAAATTGAATTTAAAGTTTAATGAATTAAAGTTCAAATTATTTATTTTGTTGTTTCATTTATCAAAATATTTTCTAAATAAAGGAAAATATATTAAAAATTTTATTTATTTATTGAATTATTGAGAAATTTTATAATTTAATATTGAATTTTTAAATTTTTATAGCACGTATTCTCTAATAAATTTATTAAGACTTAAATTTCATCTCATTGTAAAAATTTCTACTCTACTAACCTTTTATTCAAAGCATACTCCTCAAATGAGGATTAAAATTCATAAGCAAATAAAATATTATCATTTAAAAAATTAAAGTTGTTTGAATTTTTTTTTAATTATGATTTTTAGAGTTTTTTCTTGAATTTAGCTTTTTTTAACTTAAAGTAAACTTAATTAATCTCCTGTAATTAAGATGTAAATTTTCAAATATCCAGTTGAAAACTTTATTTATTATCCTACAATAAAATATTATAATAACAAAAAAAAATTTTGACATTGATAATCCACATGAAACGTGTTTCAGCTCTTTTTAATAGTTTGTTTTATTCCAAGCATTTAGAACTCTACATTTAAAAAAAATTTTCGCACTTTTTTCACTCTTATTAAGTGGGGTAAAAATCAATGTTCTAATCAACTCTTAAATAAAAATAAATTAAATGAATGAAGTGCAAATCAGTCTTTAATGACAAGAATAATAAAATTTAAATTTAAATAAGTTTTTGACAACCTACTTGTTCAAATTTGGAAATTTTGAAAATTTTGAAAATTTGAATTTGGTTTCATGAATTGATCTTGGTACAGCTTAATTCTCTTGGAAGAAATAAATAAATAACTGGTCATTGAATTTTGAAATCCAAATTTCAAAATGTAATTTTTAAAATATTTAGAACAATTTTAAATTTATTCACAATTAAAGAATTGACGTAAAAGTTTGATTTGGCTTTTTAATCAAGGACCTATTTTTTTTTAAATAAAATTTCTTTTTCTAATCTTTAATCTTATCTTTTATCTCTAAATTATTTTTTTGTTGGAAAAGCTCATTAAATACTTGTTTTTTCTATTTTATAAAATTGCTGCGGTTTCAATGAGCTGTTGCAATGATCATTAGAAAAAAGTTCATCAAAACGACATCGGGTTTTCTAGTGTTAAAATTTTGATTTTTTGGCCTGTATCATATGTCAAATTTATATCTAATGAATGGTGATATTTAAATTTTTACTCAAATACAGTGTTTGTGAGGCTGTTTAAAAGGTTATTCGAAATTTTGCAATAAAAAGGGTAATTTAGGAAGATAAATTTCTGAAGAATAAAAAATGCAAATTGCATGAAAATTAGGCTTCGAAAAATATTTCAAAAAATAAATACTAAGACAAGACAAGTTTTAATCAAGAATAAGTAATTAGATTTTTGAGGTATACGAATAAAAGTTGCTCATTTTTATTTTACTAAATTCCGGCTCGGCTGCTAATAATGTTTATCAAAACAAGTTCTACTTAAAAAGGATTGAATAATTCAAGAAATATTCAGCCATTTTTCATTTACAGTTTTTATTTGATTCTACTCTTAAGTAAACTCGCAAAACCAGTTTCTGGTGATGAAGATTATTTGCTTGAAAATGACAGAGCACAATTTTTTTTGAATAAATAGATCTTGAACAAAGTTTTAATTTAAAAAAAAAAATTTGAATAGAAATGGAATTCAGACTTTTATTATCTCTTTCGACATTAACATGTAAATTAAAATTTATTCAATTAGTTTAATGAAGAAGACTTTTTTTAAGTTGCACTCGCCAGTGAGTGGAACTATGAGGGTCAAGGTCCAGACTACTGGATTCATGAGTATCCAAGCTGTGCAGGCAGGTTACAGTCCCCAATTAATATCCAGGAATCAAATGCAATTTACGATTCAAAGCTTGGTAATATAAATTTTCACAATTTTGAGTGGCCTCTTTACTGGAACGTTTCCAACAATGGTCATACAAGTAAAATAAAATTTAAATTTAATTAATTTGTGTATTTATTTTCTTTTAATAAATTTATAAATAAGTTATTGCAAATCAATTATATAATGAATCTTTGACACCATACATAACAGGCAGTGATTTTATGCCTGGTGTTAAATACTATCTACAACAGTTTCATTTCCACTGGGGATTTAATATCTATCAAGGCAGCGAGCATCATATAAACAATAAGAAATTTCCTCTTGAAGTAAAAACTTGAAGATTCCAATTAAAGGTTTTTATTATTTTTTACAAGATTCATTTAGTTCATAGCTCGAACTTAAATGAAACAACTGTGGTTGCATTTGTATTTCAAGTAAAGCTTAATTATTTTAAAATAAAAATAATAAAAAATAAATTTTTTTTTTTTTAATGTAGATAGATAAAGAAGATAACGAAAAAATTACAACCTTAATATCCGAAGTTGGGAATGAAGATAGCGTATCTGGTATTTATAAGCTACTTTTAAGTAACAAATAAAAATATAAATGATTTTTAAGATTTTAATATGACGAAATTTTCGCTCAGCTTGCTACTTCCAACTAAGGATTTATTGGAAAAAGATGGATATTTTAGGTACATGGGAAGTCTTACTACTCCGCCATGCACTGAAGGCGTAAAATGGACTGTTTTTAGGACAAAGATAAATATATCAGAGGCTCAGGTATATAAATTTTTGTTTAGTTTAAAATTAGGTTTTTTGTTTTTTTAGATGGAGCAGTTTTTTAAAAATGAGATTGAATTCAACAATCGAGAAGTTCAGCAGCTAAATGACCGAAAATTGTATATAAATGTTCTAAATGGTCAACCATTGTTAAATTTTTCTCAGATTTCTATTTTAACTTTAATTATTCATTTGATTTCATTTTTCTAAAATCAAAAGATAATTAAAATAAGATAAATTAAATGTCATTTTTTATAATCCTTTTTTAATCTTAATTAAAATTTAGTAAAATTTTTAGTTATTTTTTTAATTATTTTTTTAAGGCTTTAAAGTTTATTTTCAAAATTTTTATGAAATTAATTCCCAAAAAACCATTTGAATTTTTTTTTTTAATTTAAAAATAAATTTATTTTTTGAATTGAACAAAAAATAATTAAAGATTTTAAAATCAGACTGTTTTTAAGGGCAACTTGAAGTTCATGATCATGATCACATCATCAAAATTTAATAAATTAAAATCTTAATAAAAATGATGAAAAAAGCTTATTTAAAATACTTTTTTATTAAACACAAAATGCTTATTATTTTAATTAAATAAAATAAATATTTTTTTCTTTCCAAATAATCTATAATTGATTTTTATAAAATATTTGTTTGAACATTTAAAAGACAAATTTAAAATCCACATTTTAGCATCCAAATTATGTCTTTAAATGATATTTTAATATTAATCAAAATCTTTTATTGAAAAATTTCATAATATTGATTTTGATTTTATTTTTACTTCAGATTAAAGTTCATATAATATTCTTCCTAATTATAGATTAAAAAAATTATGTTTAATAAAGTTTAAAAATTTAGTATTTTATAAATTGAAAAAAATACCTTTTTTTTTCAAATCAAAAACTGAAAATTTTGATCATAAACTTCAATTTGCTTTTTTTAAGTCACAAGCCTCAAGTTAATTATCATTGATTTGAATTTTTGTGACTTAATTTAAAAACCAGTCTGCTTTAAAATTTTGCTTTTATTTTCTAACCACATAACTTATCCATAGCCTTAATTAAAAATCTATGTGTAGATTTTTAAATTTTTAACTCTGGAATTATAAATTTTTAATTAATCAAAAAAAAGAAGATTTGAGTTCCAAAAATAAAATAATTAATTTTTCCTTCAAAATGAATTTTTGAAATTTTTTAATTTTGCAATATCGCATCAAAACCATTTCTCTGCAAGAGATATGTAGCAATAGAGTTTATATTATCATTAATAAATACAGGCAGATAATTGATTTTAGATGAAATTGTGAAGGCGTTTATTTCTTTTAGTTTTAAAAGTTTAAGAGTGGGCCCGATTGACTCTGTCAAATTTGTTATATCTTCTATTATATAAAAGAATTGAGAGTTTTTTATCTGAATAGCGTATTAAAAAATTTATTAAAAGGTAAACTATGACTGTAAATGGCTAATATATTTTTAAATTGAGAATATTTTCATGTTTTTTAATTTCTTTTTTAATTTGATTATTTTTTATTAATTAAAGACTCTTTTTTAATTTCTATAGATAATATAATTGCCTATGTGGCTTAAACATTGCATAAATAATAATAATGAATAAACAACTTAAAAACTTGAATTTTTTGATCTAATTATTAATTTTCACCTCTTTAGCCTGCGCTATTTCAGGTTTTTTGAGTTATGACGCCGCTTCAAAAACTGAAATAGGGGGTATGCGAAAAAGGGTTTTCATTAGGAACCCCAGGAAATAAAAATGGATTATTACTAAACGGGTATATAATTAGGATTGAATGTATGTTCTGTTGCAACCTCGCATATCCTTAAATGTATGCTTGGAACACAATTCTATTTGTACATGTCCCTGTGTCCGATTCCAAAAAGTTATATGAATGATTTACCGTTTGATGCTTAAATTCTTTTAGTTTTGAGATTTTAGCATAAGAAGCCCAGCAATCCGAGTAGACATTGGTGCCGGTTAGACATTTATCATAAATAATTTCTAACAATGTCTCGGCTTCCCGGTTTGGAACAACTGTGAGATAACATATCCCAATGGTCGAGGAACCTTTTCTTTGTACTAGACCAAACGTCCAAACTTGTGGCCTAATAAGATCTTTCCCTTGTTTTATTAAACATTTTTAATAAATTCTCACCCTTCCAGTGCTTTACTTTGACGTACAAGGATTCATTAATTTCAACTATCTTGCCTTGTCCGCCAAGTTTCAAGTTTTTTTTGACTAAAGACAGAGAACAAAGCTGTCACATTTGGAAGAAAATTGACGAAACTGTTTCTCTGTTTAAATTGTGATCAAAGTGGAGAAGAATTGAATCAACTGTCTTTGAAACAGTCAACTCGTCAGCCCAAGATCGAATGACAGCCAAAATTATACGAATAGGCTTTTTAAACAATGAAAAAAACGAGTCCTCAAAGATTGATCAGTCATGTTCGCAAAACCAGCATTATTAAAATGATCACATTTTTGGTGATCAAGTGATCACATATTGGACAAGACCCGAAATAACATTGAAAAAGTGTGATGTTTCAAATTTTTTTTTCAGTTTCAAAAAAAATATAATTTAAAGTTAATATTGCAAGCATTTTCATATTTGAAATTAAACTCTTTGGTGAAATAGAATGAGTTCAATTTTTACTTGGAAATTTGAAAAAAAAATTTGAAAATTCTTTTTTAACTTTTAAACAATTCATTAATTTATTTTTTTAGAATAAAAAACACATGAAAAAACTAAAAAAAAAATACATAATATAAAATAAAATAAAAAATGAATAAAAATAAAAAAAGAATAAAAAAAATAGATAATTAATTCATTAGATTAAAGCTTATAATCAATCGTTGAAAAACTGGATCAAGTCAGTCAGGTGAACCAAAGTTTACTTATTTTCCGAAAAATTCTTGTTCTCAGGTTTTGTGAGTCATTGGTTCACCCAATTTTTTTTGTTCAAAATAGAATTAGGGTGAATAAAAATAGAATAAGACGAAAGATTTTTAGAATATGTGAACAAATTGAATAAAGCTATTTAATAGAATGCCTATTTCTCGAAACTGATATAAAAATTAGTTTATGATTATTTTATTTTTAATTTGAAGGAGCTTTAGAAATATCTAAGCATTTGCTATGATCTGGTTGATTTGGTATTACTCTTTCAACAATCCCAAATACACAAATGTGCTCTTTACTTAAATATTTGCCTTTCAGCTAAAAATAATAAAAATTAAAGAAAATTAAAATTAATTTTTCACCCTTCAAATGTTTGACTTTCGCAAAATAAAGATTTATCTATTTCGCAAAATTTCCCTTCCGACCAACTTTAAAATTTCTATGTAATTTTTTATCATTATACTAGCTTTTTATAGATTAGGTGAACTAATAGTTCATAAAACCTAAGAATAGGAATTGTTCCAGTAACAGGTGAACCATAGTTTGCCTAATTGACTAGACACGAAAAACTTTGTTTTCTTCTTATAAAATTTTGACTTTAGTGATAATTTACTTTCGTTTGGTGCATTTTAACAAATACTCAATTAATGAAAAATGGATAAAAGAGCGTAGTAAGTTTTTTAAACTACAAATATTATCTTTAAGGATCATCATATCATTTTGCCGCAACAATAACTACCTGGAACGTCAGAAATTTCATTTTACCTTGATTCTGACTGATGGATTTCCAATGCTTTTTATTTGACTCGGTTTAATTTAAAAAAATTATAAAAAAAAAGTCCGGACTTGGAATTGACTTGTGACTTTTAAACAACTTTGTTTTTAAGCTCTCAAATTATTTATCTGATATCCTAATTGATTTTTTCCTAATACCCCACACCAGTAATAATTTTGGGTCCACAAATTATTATTATTATTATTCATTTCAATAAACGCCTTTTAGGCGATGTTAAAAACAAAAAATTGAGATTAACAGTTTTTAAGAAATTAAAGACAAATGTTTTAATCCATTCTAAATAAATTTTATGAATAATTTTAATTTAATTTTTTTTTCAAGTTTAATTGAATATTATTCAAGTTTTCGTTTGTTTATTTAGAACTAAGAGGCAAGAATTCAATTCAAACCTTGGAGGATCACCAGTTCATCGAAGGATTTCCACTAGAGGTAATAGATTATCTATCTTTTTCTTTAATGGGACTTGGTTAATTCTATAAGCATTTTTCTATAAATCTCATTCTCTATATTTTCTAAGTAATGTTTGACCTTAAAGGGTTCAAACTGGCCAGGAAATCCTAAAACGAGAATTTAAAAAAGGGGAATTAAAAGAGAGAAGAGTTTTGTTTATTTTTTATTCAGACAAATAAATCTTCTTCTTCGGGTAATAATTAATTTTAGATTTAAAATTTAACAAATATTTAAATGTGAAATCTTATAAATCATACAAAGTCTTAAATTTGCATAATTAATAAGATCGAAAAATTAGACATCTTTAATATTCTAAATGTTAAGTTAATTTAGCTTTGTAGAAAAAAATTCATTCTTTGCAAAATTTATTTCACATACACGAACAAAAAATAAAAGAAAAAAAAGAAAAATATTTCTTCTAAGACTTCATTCACGTTCACCCTTCTCTTTTCATATCGCCATAGACTTCAATTTAGAAGCATAAATATTTTTCAAGTTGCATTCCAAAAAACCTAAAATTTAAATTTCATCTAGAATTAACACTACTCCTCTCTCTCTCTCTCTCTCTCTCTCTCTATTTGCTATTGCATACACACACTGTGGAAAAAAAATTTCACAATACGACATAAATTATTGATTTTAATTGTCTTAATGATACAACACGTTTCAATCAGTTTAATTAGGATAGCTTATTTTTTAAATTAGAAATCATCAACACCAAAAAGAGAAAAACAAAAAAAAAAAACGATAAAATTTTTTTTCAATTTTCCCCTATACGCCATTTTTGAAAAAAAAAATTATTTAAAAAAAACACATACACACACACACACAAAAAATTCATTTTTAGAATGAACCCGAGCGAAAAGGTCTCATCGGCATCGCCGTCGCCCACAAACCAAAGCTGGTACAAAGCCAAGCGCGAATTGTCGCGCCGGCCGTCCACATTCCGCCACCACCACCACCGCTCGCGCTCCTACTCGGCATCGCCGCCGCCACCGCCGCCGCGCAGCTCTTTCACCAAGCAGCGGTCACCGCGCGGCCACACCAGACCGCGGACGATCGCGCGGCGCTCTCGCTCGCGTTCCCGACGCCGCTCGTCGCCCTCGTGCTACCGTTCGGCCGAGACCGACCGCGTCGAACAGTACCTCTCCATATGCATCAAAAACCTAAACGACAAAATCGACCACGACCATCTATACGACAGCATTTATAATGAGTTTAAGCGCTACGGCCAGTTTACAGTCAAAATTGTATTCAACAAAAAGTCGGGCTCGCACTCGCGCAGCGAACGCATCGCGTTCGTCAACTTCGGCGACCACCGCACGGCCCTGGAGGCCAAGCGCGACAAGAACCACAAGGTGCTGTGCGGCCTGCCCATGTACATCGAGCCGGTGTACAAGAACTACAGCGCCGGGGGTCAAGGTCAGTCGCGGAGGTCAAGGTCGCCCGGGCCGCCCCGCGGCCACCACGCTCGCCGCTCCGCCTCGCCCCGGCCGTACTCGAGGCCGCGCGCGCGCGACTTCGCCGAGTACGAGCGGCGGCCTTCGCCCTACGCCAAGCAGCGGCGAGTGCGCACGCCGCCCGCGCCCCCTGTCCGACTCAAGTACGACGACCTGGCCAATCGGCTGTCGCCCAAGCGCTCCCGCTCGCCCCGGCACCGCCCGCCTCAGCCCCTCATGAAGAGCCCCGCGGCGCCTCCACAGCCCCCCTCCGCCGCCAACTCGGCCATGCACTACTTTGACGACGACGACAAGGACCAGACCAGGACCTTGTTCATCGGCAACTTGGACGCCGACACTCAAAAAGACTTCTTGTGGAAGCAGTTCGAACGGTACGGCGCTCTCGAGGAAATTGACATCAAGAAAAATTTGCCGCCCGGCCACGCCGACTATGCCAAAAAGACCTATGCCTTTGTCAGATACGAGAACATGGACATGGCCAAGGAGGCCAAGATGCGCATGAATGCCAAGCGAATTGGACAAAGTGAAATCAAAATTGGATACGGTAAAATATTTATTTTTTATTAAATTTAATTAAAAAAAAAAAAAGAAAAGCAAAAAAAGTCTATTATTATTATTTGTGTTCTATATTTATAAATTGTATGATGGGCATTTTAAATTTTAAACGCTTTCAAATCTTGATGATTTTTGGTGTGTAGAGCTTTTTTTATTTTTTGCTTTATTGTGTTGCCAATGAGCCCAAAGACACACGCACACTCACTCACGTATGTTCTCTAAGCCTGTTGTGCGCTCTTCTATTGCTATTTGTATTTTTGGTATTGGCAAATGTGCAGCGGTGCCAAAGCAACCCAGGCTCAATGTAAACGTGAATTGAAATAGGCCGCTTAAACGTGGTGATTCCAAGTACACACGCAGAGACTAAAAATTTTTTTTGCTATTGCCCAAACGGAGCCACTCTTTGATTAACAGACTCCTTTAAGGTCTTTGAATTAATCGAACCCATTAGAGACAATTAAATCCAGGCAATTATCTCTCTCATCGACTCGATCATTTGTTGGTCCGACTGAGAAACACGTCGATCAAGCTCTACAAATTATTAGTCTATTCTATTAAGATATTTTTTGGTTTTTGCTCACTTGCGAATTAGTGATGCTCTGAATTTTGACATGGCAGCTTTTATATTGAACTTTAAAGACAATATTTTTGTCACTGTGTTTAAAAGTAGATAGCAGCCAAATGAAGTATGTGTTTTTGTTTAATTGTTGAGTTTTTGGATCACTGTGTAGATTTTTTTGTAGGTTTTTAGAAAAAAAAATTTTCCCAAGTTCACCAATTGATTCGGGCAAAATTTTTTTGAAAACACTTTTTAAAAAATTCTCAGCCAAAGGCTTAACTTCACGTTGCTAGCCGCATTGATCAAGGTTTTTTGCCGTTTCAAGCGCATAAGATGGCGGCCAAATAAAATAAATTTTTTTAATTCAATTTTTGGGGGACTTGTTCATTTTTTAGAAAAATTTTTATTGAAAAATATTATCGAAATTTACCTGTATTAATTATAGAGAAAAAAACAATTAAACAATTAATTATTTTAAAACAAGAATTAATCTTTCAAAAAATTTGCCAATTTTTCTTTATTGCAAACACTAAACAAAGACATAATTTCATTGTCGTTTTTAATCTCTGATTTTTCACGTGGATAAACTATGCCGCTATTAATTTGTTCAATTAGTACATCTGTTAGATGCTGCTCATTTTTCAAATGTTTAGCCAACTTATTTAGATTTGGATGTGATCCGACATCTTATGCCAAGCCTCCAAACTGTTATTTGACCTAGGTAGACCTTTTTGGATCCGTTTCCAAGAAATTTTCTATAATAATTTCTAAAAATTAATTTTCTATAAATAATTTCGTCAATTTCAGACTCTATTTCGGGACTTTCAAACAACTCTGTGTTTGAATTACAAAATGTATCCGATGTTGAAATAACATTGAAAAAGTGTCATGTTTCAAATATTTTTTTCAGTTTCCAAAAATAATAATTCTAAGTTATTATTGTAAGCATTCATGCGGATAGATAAAAGTGTTACCAAAAAATTAAAAAAAAAAATTTGCTATAAAAAAAAATGTGAAAAATTCAAAAATTAATCTAGTTTTTTTATGAGTGCTGGAAACATGCAATTTTGAGCAACGAGGACCTTCCATATACTTTCCACAATCAGGACATGGTGTTGTATTTTTCTTATGGGTTAAAACGCGCTTGATTATTTCTTCCGAATAATTTGAGGTTTTTTTTTAAATTGCATTAGTCATTACAGTTTTTGTGTTTGTTAAGTTTTTTTCCAAAAAGTTAAGTCAAATTTTACTATTTCAAATATGCTCAAAATTTAAATTAGTTGCGCTGCAAATTTGATAATTTTTAAGGTTCAAAAATCAAATTTTTAAATGTGAAAAGAGAGGATGGCCGCTTCTAATCTTGCATATGATGAATTTGATTATTTAAAATATTTTGAGCATATTTGAATCTTGATAATAAACTTTACTTTGTAAATTTTCGATAGCAAACGTCATTAATTTAATATCAATTTTTAAAAATTTTACTAGCTTAATTCTATGCAAAAATGTGAATGAAAAA
This sequence comes from Brachionus manjavacas, assembly GCA_019054805.1. NCBI lineage: Eukaryota > Metazoa > Rotifera > Eurotatoria > Ploima > Brachionidae > Brachionus > Brachionus manjavacas. Next base: position 2,479,494 of record JAHQIY010000011.1, on the reverse strand, counting down.
AAAGTTGCCATACTAGTCATATATTCAAAAAGAGTTTCAATAATTCAGATAATATTTTACATTACACTTACCGATTTGAAAGATGAGCTTAAATTAATTATAAATTTTTTTGGTTTACTATTCTTTTTGAAATTTTTAAATGGATTTTTTTATGGCCTAAGAAATTTCTTACCAAAATTCATCAATTTTCTCTGGCAAAAGTACTGACATTTTGAAAAAAAATAAATTAGTAATTATAAGCAATTATTAGGAACATTGGTATTGTTTACATATTGGTATTGTTTTTTTCGTCTGTTTTTAACTCAAGATTTGAAATAGCTTTACAATATGTTTTCATTAAAGAAAACTGTATAAAAATATCTATTTTCTTCGCCTCAAAAATGTGTCAAAAGATGTTAGTTCTATTCTGGGCTGAATACAATGGTTATATTTGAAATTTTGGATATGAAATTTTCTTAGGATTTCAATTAATTCAGATAATATGTGTATTTTTATGGCTTTTTTGCTGTTCATCTTTAATTTCATGTTAAAAAAATTTTGCTAGAAATTAGAGATTCAATTCATTCCTACTACTACTACTACTACTACTACTTCTACCGTTTTGTGTATGTCAATGTCAATAATGGTAATTTCTTAAAACGCTTCATGGATGATAAGAATAGATTTAATTATAAATGAATCCAACAAAAATAATCTAACTTTGAAGCTAATCGAAATAAATTTATCCAAAGCAAAACAAAAAAATTGAATTTTATAATATTGGACTAATTTCATCATTTTAGACAACAAAATGCGATACCTTATTAATATATTCAAAGTTTATTTAAATTTAAGTGAAATTTTTAAATGAAATTAATTTTCATATTTTTCATATTCAAATAAGACATTGGGTGATGTAAGGCTTTTTTATTTAACAACAATTTACGTTAAATAAGATAAATTCAATTTTTTCAGAGTAAAGAATTGTAAATTAAATAAATGTCAAAAAATTAAATTCTTGTATTTTAAAGAAAAACATATGGACTACTTATAGACAAGACTATCTAATTTAATTCAATAAAATTAAATAATTAAATAATATAATTTTTGAAATTATCAAATTTTATTCTATAAAATCAAATTTTTAACTGTTTAAATAAGGTTAATTTTTTACTCAATAAATTAAAAGAAATTTAGTTCTAAATTTATTTATTCATAAGTAATCAATACCAAACAAAAGCTTTGTCATATTAAAACAAATTCTATTTTCTATTCACAGAAATTATAAAAAATTTCAGTTACCTTCTATTAAAATAGTTAAAATTTTTTGATAGAATAATTTTCACTGAATTTTTTCAATCGGAAACAAACTATGACGTTTTAAAAAAATAAAAAATCGTAGAGTTTTAATAATGGATGATGCAGTCTCGGTGTTGTTTTTTGCGTTTTATAAATTTTATAAGCAATTATCAACATGGGTTTCAGTTCAGTATAAAAAAAATTAAAATTGGGGATATTCTATTTTATAAATAATTAAAGGCGTTCTGAATTTTCATACAACAATTCCAATTAAAAATTCTTAATAAAACTATGGATTATAGAAAAAAAAATTTAACACGTAGTTTGTAATTATTTACAATTATAACCACCTAATTGAAAATAATTTAAAAAGCGACCCCTGAATTTCAAAATTCAAAATAAATAAATAATAAAATAAATTTATAAATTGAAAAAAATTCCAATTCAAATAGAAAGGGACTGGCGCTTTTTATCGAAAATTTCATAGAAAAAATTTTTTAGAAAAATCTTTTTTTTCAAATTGTCTAATTTCTTCATTTTTTTAATTTTCAATTTTTTATTTTATAAACTATTCTTCTTATTAAATACTTACATTCCTTTTTTTATCTGAAGAAATTTTATCTCCTCATAGGCGAACAAATTAATTTTTAATTTGAAAAAAAATCAATTAAATGCAAAATAATTAAAATTTTTATCTAAAATTGATACCATTTTTGAAAAAAATTACAAATTTAAAAACAGATAAAAAATAAACCTCTAGACCAATTGTGTTTTTAATTGAAAATAATTTAATCATCTCTTCATCTTTCTTAATTTCTGACTTATCTCTTGTAAAGAAATTGTCTTTTTTCGATTACAAAGTTTTCGATGAAACGTGGTAGCGCCTGAATAGATCATTAAAAAATTGATTATTTTAATAATGTTTGTTTTAATTAAAAAAATTATTCTTTGTTCAATTTAGTGAGATATATTTGAATATAAATTCTGGTAGCAGCTAATTTTATTCTTTGGTATCTAATCTAAATAATAAAAAAGATCAAAAATTTCCGAAAAAAGACATTTATTTTTATTTGCATATAGTTTATATAGTTTTTTTTTTAAATCACCCGAAAAAGATAAAATTTTTGTTATAATTTCACATTTTAACTAAATTTAGTTATATTTTGGCTTGAGAATTTTGACCATTGACTAATTTTGGCGGAAGTCCGCTTCGGAATTTTTGAGCTAATGGTTAAACTGAAGTGTTTGAAGCTACTTGATTTGAATTACTAAGAGAGACTGATATTGAATTTTCAATAGCTTTTTCAGCATTATTTGATGTTTATCACACAGAAAACATTTGTAAAATATTTTTTCGATTTTGTTTTTGTTAACTTAAAATCTTTTTTAAGTCCAATTTTTCATCAATTTTACCATCTTTAAAATCTTTAATGCATTGTTGATACGATAAATAGACTGTGAAATTGACGTGAAAGAAATCCTTTTCCTCTTTATTTGGATTATTTTTATTTATTTATTTATTTGTTAATCTGTACCAAGCTAATGCTCCTTTAGAATAAAAAATAAAAAAAAATGAAAAAGTTGAAATAGCTTGAGATTATAGACAAAAAAGTTTTGCACGAGACTTGTTCAATTTTCTAATCAGTTAATTTTGCCTCTGAAAAAAAAAAGAAAATAATTTTTTAAAATTTATTTTTATATGATAAATAAAATAGTTGCTCCAAAAAAAAACTAAGCCAACCTGATTTTTTTTCATGCTGGTTCATCATCCAAGTTTAAAAAGCTCAATTTTGTCCATTTAAATAAATGAACAAGAATTATATTTTATTTTAATTTTCGGAAGGTTTGAATAAAAATATACAATGCCATAAATACAGTCCTGATTTGACATGTGGATTTTACGAAAATTTACGAAATTTTTTTTATGGTTCATTTTTAATTACTTTTTATTTCAATTAAAGCCTCATTATTTTATTGGTAAAACTCAATCGTCTCTTTCGGATGATGAGGAAATTTTTGTTTAAATTTTTTTCTCAATTCATTGGTAAAATCCTTTTGTGTGCCTTACTTGAAAGAATACTTGGTAATTTTTTCGAAAAATGAATTTAAACAAATTTACTTACAAACACCAGAGGAATCTTTATCAGAATCACTTATCGTTTTGGCATCAATTTTGGGTTTTAGTTTAGGGGACAATAAAAATTCTTTTTCTTTCGATTTTGTATTATTTCCTTTTTCCATATTTTCTAATCTTTCTAGTTTCAAAGAAAACTTACTCCAGCTTAATGCCAAGCATACATTAATCATTTAAAAAAGTATTTTTTTTCCAAATATGATAATAAGAATAAAGTAATAATAATTAAGGTAATAAAAATCCTGATAAAAAAATGGAGATTGGCCAAACTGCTAGGTCAAACAATGTCTTTAAAAAGCATTTTTCATGAAATAAAATTAATTTACAAAATTTTACCATTTTTTCAAGAAAAAAAGTCAAAATATACGTAAATTTACGTATTTATTTATTTGTTTATCTGTAGCGAGCTAGTGCTCCTTCAGAATAAAAATATAGAAAAATAAAATATTACTAAATTTACGTAAATTTCTTTTTGTCAAAAAAAGCCATTGAAACTCTGAATTTTTTTTTGAGTGAAAATTTGGTGGACGGTTATTTTGACGTGTGTAATTTTGCCGTCATTAATTTGACTTGATAAATTAATCGACACTAAATCTTGACGTCTTTAATTATGACTTTGCTTGAATTAACTAGAATATTTTAGACGAAAAATTAATTAGACTAAATATAAACTTGACGAAAATTTTATTTTATTAATTAGTTAATGAAAATAAAATTGAAACATATATAAACAATTTAAAAATTAATTAGTAAATTAGTAATCTACGATTAAAGCTAAATTTCTTAAATAATGTTTAACTTTAATTTTTGAATAGTCTTTAATTATTTCACTTATGAAACCACGATCACCATTTGTGTTGTTCGATTTATCGGCCAGCTTAGTAATCGATTAATAATAAGCCATTTGACCACCATGCGTCTAAACTTAAAGATCATTACCCCTACTTGTCCACACCAAATCATATTAAAAATTATCATTTAATTCAGGTAAAGTGCAAGCAACTAATTGTCTGTGGATCGGAGGCCTGCGAGACAGCTCGAACATCCGCGACCTGGAGAAAAAAATCAAGAGCATACTGAAAACCACCGACTCGAGCAAATACGACATACTCTACACCAGTCCGAACAACTACGCCTTTGTCCTATTCTACAACGTAAGCCATGCCGAGGAGGTGCGCTACGAGCTGCGCAACAAAAGCCTGCCGCGCTCCGACAAGCTGCGCATCGATTTTCACGATCCCAAAAAATTCAACCTTCTGCAGCCCAAGCTGAGAAAGTCGCGGTCGCCGGCCAGCCCGCCCAAGCGGCGCCTCGCCCAGCCGGACACTCAAGTGGCCGAGGACGACTCGGCAGAATCGAAGAGCAAGAAGCCAAAGATGCCCAATGGTGCCGAACCAAAGCCCAACTACGAGAACATCATAATCACCAAGATAGACAACGTGAGGCGGGTGGACGCGGTCGGCTCCAAGAACCGCTCCAGCTCCAGGTCGGCCAGTCCTGTCCAGCCCAAGACCCAAAAGCGCTCCTCCTCTCCCAACGGACACAACAATGGCAACGACAGCCACGCGGACAAGCGGCAATTCGACCTGGGCAAGCAGAGGGACGAAGGCGAGATCGAAGAGAGCGGGCCCGCGCGACACGTCATCAAGCCCACCAACTGGCTGCTGGACGAGTCCCATGTGCACTTGTCCAGATCGGTCATGACCAAATCGATCAAGAGCGTGGCCGACATGAAAGCTCTCCTGGAGCCCTATTCCAGCTGGGCCGGCCAGTTGACCCTGAAAAAAAACTCCTTTCCGGTCAAGTTTTATCTGATGGCCGGCAACAAACAGCTGAGCGAGAGCTTTTTGCCCGCCGACAACAACGACATCAATTTACAGATAAATCAACGCATTCGTTTGGACTCGTCCAAACTGGACGACATAGAGAAGAAGCTGAGCGAAACATTTGACACTGATGACTCGGTTACCTATTCGGTGTTTTTGTGCGTGGCCACCGACTTGACCAAGTCGGACAAAAGTCTGCTGCACAAGAGGTCCTTGCACAACTTGGTGTCCTATTTGAATCAGAAGTGCGCGGCGGGGGTGGTCAGTTTGCCCGATGACAGCCGCGTCCACGCCAACTTGAACATATTCACGGCCAGCTCTAATCTGGCGAGCAAAGTGTTCAAGCAGTTGCTGTCCGGCTTCAGGACCGAGCAGCTGCACGAAGAGCAGGACAGCTTTTTGGTTTGTGTTTTGCTCAAGGCCAGCAGTGCTTGAGTGCAGCTCAGTTCTTGGCACAATCATTCAATGTGAGACGTGTCTAATTCTGACATTCTATTCTAAGTGTTACTTATTTTAAATCATTTAATTTTTTTAATTTTGAGTTTTTAACAAACAAACAAAAAAAAGAATATTTTTCAAGTATTGTTGTTTATTTTTTTTCGTTGATTAGAAATTAATAATGATTGTTTGTCACGATGAAATTTTTAATAAATTAATCAAAAATTAATCGAATGTGTTTACTTGCATTTCATTAGACTGTGTCGACGGCCAAACGTTCAGTATTAGCTCACGTTGAAATTTGCAGCTCATCTCTCAATGCACTGTAAATCACTGCTGTACAAACCAAGTGGTTATTTGAATTCTAAAGTGAAACAATTTATTTTGTGTCCTTACATGTAAAACATTGCCCAAATGTCAGATCCGACTAAATGTTGTGCATATCAAGTCCATTTCATGTGTTTCACTGACATGATAGAAAATTAATTTATTACTGTAATGTTTAATTGTGGATAGTTAAAAAGAAGTATGGATTCAATTGATTGAATGATAATCGAAAACAACTAAGTAATTGATCCGTCCTTTATCTTATCTAAACTCCCATCTTTTTTTGTTGTTGTTGAAAGTGATTTGGTTTTGCAGAGTCGATTGGGGATTCATTAAAACATAGAAAAAAATATAGAATTGACAAATATATATTAATTAAATTAAAATTTAACAGTGGGAAAGTTGTTGAAATATTCCGTCAAGATCAAAGCTTCATGGAATCAAATTTAGTTAACATTTTTTCAATTTTCAGCACTTAAATTTAATTTAAAAGATTTTGTCTCATAATTTGAATTATTTAACTTTGAAATCAATGACTCTATTCATATTTTTTTAATTTTTATATTTTTAATATATATAATTTTTTTAAAAATAATAATTAAATTAATAAATGAAGTGTTAATCAGTCTCATGAGGCATGGACACTAGCCTGTTGATTAACCTTGAAATTGAAGGCTGCATCGAACCAAATTTAGTTATCATATATATTTTTCAATTTTCAACACATAAATTTAATATACATATTGAGTGAACTCACTGGCGTGAAGTTTTCACGTGAGTTAAAGAAAAAATTGAATTAGTTAAAAAAGATATTCAATGAAAATTTTTTTTATTCAATTTATTTTTGAATTGAAAATATTGAACAAAAAAATGAATAGGAAAATAAAAAAATTGAATACAATAAAATTCTTCGTTTTTTGATTTTCTGATTTTACTTTGATAAACCTTAATTCATCTTATAATGAATGTGTGAAATTTTTTTTCATACATATCATGCTATATTCTTCTAAATTAACACTATTTTCAAGGAAGCGCTAAGAACATACAGGCTTAAATAAAATTATCACCGCTTATAAATATTGAAAGTTACTTAAACAATGAATAAACTATATTATCCCAAATTAGCCCACAAGACCTTAAGACTCCCGTTTTAGAAGACCATTTGGTAAGTCGTTTAAACGATTTTCTACCACTATGTCAGTCACCTGTCAATGTACGCTCAAATGATCCGAATGAGACAGAAACTTTTTTCCAAACCAAAAATCAAATCAAGAGATTTTCCGAATCTGATCCAAATGAAAAAGAGCTACCGAAAAAGAATCAAAGATACCATTAGTTGTCTTAGAAAATGGAAACGACAATACCTTCGAGTCTGAATCAAACAGTTCAACAACTGAATGTTCAATTCAAGTAGATCAATCATCTAACGAAGTTGGTCAGCAAATTGCCAGTCAAAACAACATTGAAGAAAATTTAGAATGAACAACAAGATAAATAAATCAATTTTAAGAACAAAACCTCTTAATAAAACAAGGTTAGTAATTACACACTGGAATTGTCTTCATTTACCTAGGAGGGTTCATCTCTTAGCCAATTTTTTAGCTCAAAAATGTCCCGACATTGTTTTACTCAATGAACTAAAGATAGATTTGAGTGAGGCAAATATTTATCTTGATTTTCACAATTATCAATTCATAACAAAACCACGCAACAAGTATGAAGGAGGAGTAGCTATTTTAATTAAAGAAGGAATTGAATTTATACAAGATTTCTCTTATGAGGAATTCAATTCCGAACTCCTTTGTATAAAAATGAAATTAAGAAATTATTATTTATTTATTTATTTGTATTTCTGTATCGAGCTTAAGCTCCTTCAGATTTTAAAGAACAAAAATAAAATAGAAATCAAAATAAAGTTAAATAGAATTGAATAAAAGTAAAAATAATATAAGTTAAAAAATAGGAAAATATTAAAATTAAAAATAAATAAAGAAATATTAAGAATTGATAAAGATAGAGATTTACAGAATACATTTTTTTTTAACATTTGATGGTTCAGGAATTAAAAAAGAAATAGTAAGGTAGCAATTACACAATGGAGTTGGGTACTCGATATTTCTTGATTCGAAACCTTTGCTATATTATTCCACCAGTCTGACAACCAGTGGAACAGAGTGGCTCAGCCGAGCACTAACATATCTCTCACTTAACTCAAAAAGTCGATTTGAGACTGTTAGTAGTTTAAGTTTATTATTTGCCTCATGATGTAATATGTTGGAAGGAGTATCATATCTAAATTTTAGTATAGAACGAACTGCTGAATTCTGTATTACTTCTAACCTTTTTATATTAGTTTCTGAAAGAGAGTTAAGACAAGGAAAAGAATGATCTAGAATAGATCCTATCAAAGACTTATAAAGATTTCCTAAAGTTTTAAAGTCTAGGCCCCATTTTTTATTTGACAAGATTTTGATTAAATTTAGCCTTGAATTGCAACGTTCTTTAATTTTTTTTAAGGAATATCATTAATAAATATACTAAATAATAAAGGACTAATAACTGATCCTTGAGGAACGCCAGCAGATATTTTGAATTCATCACTAATGTGATCATTTATATTTACCTTAAATGTTCTACAACTCAGAAATGATTTAATCCCATAAATTAAATAGGCAGGTATATTTATCTTTATAAGCTTATAAATTATACCTTCATGCCAAACCTTGTCGAAAGCTTTGGAAATTTCAAAAAATAAGCAACATACTTTTTTCTTTCTATTAAATGATTCGACAACTTTTTGGATAAGGAAAACTAAATTATCTGCTGTTCTTCGATATTTTCTAAAACCAGATTGTTCCTGGATTAGCAACGAATTTTTCTCAAAGAAATCATATAATCTTGAAAAAATAATACGTTCAAGCAGTTTACCAAGACAGCTAGTAATACTAATTGGTCGACAATTAGAAGGGTCTTGTGTAGGAGAAGATTTCTTAGGTATTATTGTGATATTGGCACTTTTCCAAGCTTTAGGAACTGTACCTTCTTTGAAACTAAGGTTGAAAAGATCTATTATCTCATTTAATGAATTTATAGGTAGATTTTTTAACATTAGATTGTGGATAAGGTCAGGTCCGCAAGCTGCTTCTCCCTTCAGCTTTTTTAATGCCAATTTCATTTCATTAAAGCTAATCGGTTTGTTAAATTTTGGCTGACTATTGCTCTAAAAATATTTTAAATTGGAGTGAGTTATTTCTGAATATTTTCAGTGTTTTCAAGGTCAGTATTAAGGCTAAATGTTGTGGATAATATTTCTCCAAACAACTTTCCTTTTTCCTCATCTGTATTAAAATCCTGATTGTTTAGAGTTAGGGTCGGGATTAAATTTGATCCTTTTCTTGATCTAAACTTATTTATTTTTTTCAAAAATGGCCTGCTTGATAGTGGATTTTTCACCATCTTTTTAATAAAATCAGACCAATTTTGATTCCAAAATTTTTTTAAGCTAATTTTAATTTCGAATGTTAATTGATTATTTCTTTGTTTCGTAATTTTACAGCGAGTTTTTTGAAAATATCTGCTTATTTCCCTACGTTCTTTAATCACATCTACAATATAAGGAGGTAGACTGCTCTTGAAAACTTTTTGAGACTGAAAAGGTATACTTTTTTGTGCAGCAGACAATATTTTGTTAGTAATTATTTCGTTTTGTTCGTGAATCGTCCCCGAAGAAGCAACTAAGTAATGGCTTGGGACATTTAGAACTTCACGAAATAAATGCCAATCTGCTTTTTTATAATTAAACTTTTTTGATTGGGATTTTGAGGTAAATAAGTAATCGAAAGCTATGGAGGTTTCGATTGGAAATTGGTCACTTGTAATATCTTCATTATTGAGAACTCGAAACTCACTTATTTTATTTATTACTGAGGATGAAACTAAAAACAAATCAAGGATTTCAAAATATTCTCTATTAGAGATATTAAAAGTGAAGTACTGTCATAAAATACGGAAAAATCTAATTCATTAATTATCCTTTCCAAAATAATACCATTTTGATTTTCTCCTAGACAACCTATTTGTTTTGTCCGAGCGTTAAGATCACCACCAAGAATAAAGTTTTTACATTTACTGTTTATTTTTACAAAAAGATCAAAATTCAGAAGTACATTTGGTGGGTTGTAGAGGCTTAACACGTAAAATTGACCATTTTTTCCTGATTTTAACTTAATTGAAAGAATCTCTGAGGAAAACTCTTCAAATGTGAAGTCTTGAATAAATTCTATTCCTTCCTTTACTAAAATAGCTATTCCTCCTCAATATTTATGAATTGTTAAATAATGAAAGAATAATGAATTTTTTACATTTAGTCTTTATAATCCACCCAAAGTGCTTCTGAACTTTGAGTTTTTTAAAACAGTAAATAAAAAATGTAGAAACTACATTTTAGTTTGTGATCTTAACGCTAGAACAAAGCAAATAGGCTGCGTAGGGGAAAATGAAAACGGCAGAATGTTGGAAAGAATAATCAAGGAGTTAGACTTTTCAGTAATCAATGATAAGCGTCCTACTTTCAATATTTTTAATAAGAATTACTTTGAAATTCTTGATATCTTTTAAGTTTCATCTCTATTAATTGATAAAATTACCGACTTCAATGTCTTAAATAGTCAAGACATGACTAGTGACCATTTCCCAATCGAAGCATCAATTTCTATGGACTATCAATTAGAAAAAAAATCAACAGTTAAAAAATTTAACGAAGAAAGCGAAATGGCAATTATTTAGCGAGATTTTAAATTCTCAAATATAATATCATTGAAATAGAATATCATTGAAAAGTCCCTCACAATAGATCAACTAAATGATAAAATTACAGAAAAAATTATTTATGCTTCACATAAAAGCATTCCATATCTTTCTCAGAAAATCTACAAAACGAGTCTTCCACCGAACATTGTTAATTTGATCAAAGAACGTAAGAAATTAAGAAGAAACTTTCAGAAAACCCGCTGTCAAATTCTCAAGAAAAAATTTAATCAACTTGCATTGGAGTTAAAGGCCTCTTTAAAGAAATTCTGGAATCAAAATTGGTTTGATTTTATTGAGAAAATGGGAAAAAACCCACTGACAAGAAGACCTTTTTGGAAAAAAATAAATAAATTTTGAACAAAAAAGGAACAAATTTATTTCCTAATTTGATTTTAAATGAAAAGAAATTCAAAACAAATGAAGAAAAGGGAAAATGCTTCGGAGAACTTTTATCTTCAATATTCAGTCCTAATTCTGAATTAATTGATACCGAGAAAGATTTCGAAATACTAAATTCTAACTCTGATTTCTTTAGAAACAATAATCAGTGTAATGTTAATGATCCAATTTGAATGAATGAATTAATCATGGCTTCAAAAAGATTGAAAAATGAAGCGGCATCAGGACCAAACCAAATTCATAATTTAATGTTAAAAAACTTACCTAGAAATTCATTAATAGAAATTATAGAACTTTTTAATTTATCTCTTGGAGAAGGTAGAGTCCCTAAAGCGTGGAGAACATCGAACATTACTATGATTCAAAAAAAAGCCTCCTCTTTACAAGATCATTTAAATTATAGAACAATTAGTATAACGAGTTGTTTAGGAAAGCTCCTGGAACGCATAGTACTTTCAAGATTATACAAATATTTGGAACAAAATTCACTCCTTATCCAGGAGCAATCTGGATTTAGGAAACACCGGCGAACATCAGATGATCTTTTCTTTTTAATTCAAAAAATTGTGGAATCATTTAAAAGAAAAAAAAGAGTTTGCAGCCTTTTTTTTGATATTTCTAAAGCCTTTGATAGGGTTTGGCATGAAGGTTTACTTTTTAAATTGATCAAAATGAATCCATCTCATTACTTGACTAACTGGATTAGATCCTTTTTAGACACTAGGACATTTAAGGTAAATGTGAATGACCATTTGAGCCAAGAATATCAAATAACTGCAGGTGTTCCTCAAGGCTCAATAATTAGTCCTTTTTTATTTAGTATATATATTAATGACATCCCAAAAAGAAACAAAACAAATAATGAATACTCTCTGCTTTCGCAGATGATCTAGTTACATTCTTCATTTATAACAAGAAAGGGAACCTAGAAAATAAGATTAATAAATACACCAACGAACTAGAACAATGGCTTATTAAATGGAAAATGAAGATATCAGTTGAAAAGTCGTGATCAGTAGTCTTCTAGGTACAAAAAAGAGGGTGATAATCTAAACTTAAAAATTTATGGAAACAGAATAGTGAGCCAAAAAGAAATCAAGTTTATTGGTATTAAATTTGATTCTTAGTTAAACTTTAATATACTGGTAGACGAAATTAAAGAACGCTGCAACAAAAGACTAAATATTATTAAGATATTGTCAAACAAAAAATGGGGTCTCAATCAAAACACACTAGAACATTTATATAAATCTTTAGTCGGATCGATTTTAGACTATTCTTTTCCTTGCTTGAATTCATTTTCAGAAAATAATATCAAAAAACTACAAGCAATTCAGAATTCAGCAGTAAGATCTATTCTTAAGTTAAAATATGATACTCCCTCCACCATCGTGCATCATGAAGCTTTTAATAAACTTAAATTACTAAAAGTCTCGAATCGGCTTTGTGAGTTGAGTGAGAGATATGCTGGGACAGGATTGAGTCATTCTTTTCCAGTGGCTGTCAGACTAGTGGAGGAATACAAAGAAGGTTTCGAATCAAGATATATTGAATACCCATGTCTATTGTGTAATTGCAACCTTACTATTTCCTCCTTTTATCCTGAAGCTTCAACTATGTAAACATCTGTCACATGTAACAACCTTTTTCAATTTTTGTCTTTTAAACTTTCTTTACATTTTTTTTGGCTTTTTTACTTAATTTTTATTTTTTTAATAAATTATTCTGAAGGAGCTCTAGCTCGCTACTAAAAACACATAAATAAATATAATTTTTGTTTGTTTACTTTTCAAGTATGAAAAAATCTTTGTAATATTTTCTATTTTTTATTTTTTTTTGCCTTTTGAAGAAAAAAACTTAAAAACTCTAAAAGTTTAACCGTTTATTTATTTATATTTTTTACATTGCCGAGCCCTCGTAATTTTGAAATAAATTGAAATTAAATTAAAAAAATTCCATAAGTTTTGATTTCTTTATTTTTTTTCTATGTTTTGATAGATCCCCGAGTTGATTAACATAATCTCATAGTCTCATGATGTCATTAATCGACTTCATATGAATGTTGTATTAAAAAGCGGACATTATTCTGCTAACTCGATCTATGCCGAGATAAATTAAATTTTGGAATTTATCATAATTAGTTGATACAGATAGGTGCAATTAGGCATTTATTGCATTTATGGGATAATATTTGCGTAATCAGGGGCGAGGCAAAAATCTGATTTTTAAAAAGTAATACCAAACATGAATAAATAATAATATATAAGTTTTATTATTTTTTAAAGGGATCTATTTCCCTCCATTGAGAGGCTCAGGGCAAAGACTTTTTGTACCACCGTTTTCGGATTTCTTGCTACGCCACTGTTGGATAATAATAAAAGCTCAAAGGTGATCATAATATTTTATTTATAATTATTCGGAAAATTTACAAATACTAAATTAAACGAATAAAACAAATCTAATTCGAAGCAATCTCTTTTTTTTAAATTTCACTAATCTCTGTTGAAGAATGCTCATTGATGATTTTTTTATATTTTGAATAGTTTTTTTGTGATTTAAATAAAAAACGAAAAATCAAGTATTTTCTGTATAAGAATGTTTATTTTTTAAGCAGATATTTTTTCTAATACTAAAATATAAACAAGCTAACAAAAGTAGATAAAAGTTTTTATTAGAAGATATTTATTTTTTTAATATAGATAATTAAAATAACAAAAAAACCTTGGAAAAATACAAAAAAAGTAATTAACACTTTTTTTTTTTAATCTTTTTTGATTTTTGATGTCTATCATTGTTAGTTTTTTTTGGTCTGCCATGTTTAAGTTTCTCATTTCGCGAATTCGAAAAGGATGAAATGTTTTGTCACTGTCCTATGTGTCACATAATGAAGCCGGAAAATTAAACCAGAGAAGTTAGCAGCACCTGTGGCGATTTGTTTGCACTATGACCCGGAAAAGAGAAATTCAAATAATTTTTCAAAAGGTGGTGAAAAGAGTCATTGAAAACTGCAAAATATGCGGATTTAAATTTAACGAAAAGAAAACTTGTTACACAACATTATTATTATTGTTACACAAGTCAACACAACACAAGTCAATGACTTAATTTTTTTTTTTTTTTTTTAAGTAAAGTCATGACTTTGACTTCAAGTTTTCTGACTTCGACTTAAAACTGTGACTTAAAAAAAGTCTGTTTTATACACTAATTAAGCACATATTTTTAATACATATTTTAATCATATTGCAATCATGAGGACTGAATAGAAGGCGCCGCCGTTCGGAACTGCTCTGGAAAAAAATTTATCTATTTTATTCAAAAGAAAAACTATATCCTATAAAATATTTTTTCATTTTTTTCTGTTTGAAGTTTGTACTAAATTTTAATTGATTAGAAGAAATTTATTACATTAAAAATATGAATTCGACTTGTTATGCAGTATTTTAATCATTTGAAAAAAATTGTGATTATTCTATCAGCATTTAAATTGAGTTAAAATAATACAATTAGACAGGTATCCAATTCATCATGTTATATAGTTAAGATATTGAGTGACACTCTTACTGAGTATTTGTATATAAATACTACTCGAATATTGGAAAATAATAATAAAATAAAATTTCAAAAAAACATAGATTGGGAGATGTAAAAATAGACGTTTTTTATTGAGTATGAAAAAACATGGAGTCTTCAGTATAAAATATTAGTGATGAAATCGAATTTTTTTTTTATAAGAAAATTGAAACTTGAATAAAAAATTATTCTGAATAACTTGTTAGAATGAATTTTCAATCAAATAACTTATTCGAATGAATTTTCAATCAAATAACTTATTCGAATGAATTTTCATTCAAATAACTTATTCGAATGAATTCTCAATCAAATAACTTATTCGAATGAATTTTAATTCAAATAAAAAATTTTAATTAAATTTTATTTTACTTAAAAAATTTACAGAAAAATATTTGAAATAAATATTCGATTAGAAAAATTGAATAAAAAATAACAATTTGAATTGTTTCGATTTAAATTCAATAAAAAAACATTCATTTTAAATTTTGACAGACAAAAACAACTTTTCTGACATTTTCTGGGTTAATTTTATTACGACGATCCCAAATGCTGTAACCGGCACTGGAAAATAATTGTTCTGAAGGGACTGATGTTGCTGGCGTGCAAAAAATCCGTATAAAGGCTTCATAAATAATAGGATAAATATGTTTGTTAATCCTCCAAAATTCCAAAGGCTCAATGTTTTTAGAAGCTTCTAAATAATAGCGATAGAATTCCTTTTCTAAATTACTTAATTTTGAATAGCTTTTTTGGTTTCATAATCTGCAGTAAAATCAAAATACTGTAAACGTTTGTCTTCTAGAGAAGGAGAAATCAAGATATTTGATGAATTATTAGGTTGACTTAGTCTATTCAAATTAGATAATTCGTTAACGTTCAATTTATTTTTCAGTTCCAAAGGAAAATATTCCACCAGCTTTCTGATGTGTGCCTTAGCTATGTTAATGTTTTCTTTTTTCTGTCTTTCAGAACATTTTATAAAATATTTAGTACGCACATCTAAATAAGTCGCTGTTATTAATAAACTATCATTTAGAACGTTGTACTTAATTTAATAGCTATCGGTGTAGTAATGAAGATATTTTTTAAAGGAGTAGAAAACAAAGATTCATTATTAGTTTCGAGTAGTTTGTTGCGAAGACTTAAGAGAATAGGAATAACTATAGAAATTGTAGGATAATTAACCCCAGATAGCTCAGTGGTCGCGTCACTGAAAGGCTTTAAGATACTGACAGAATCTTTAAGAGTGATGATTTCGTTTTCATTTAATATTAGATATTCATATTTATTATTTAATTTTCTATCTCGTAGAGCTTCATTTATAGGACCTTTTTGCTCAGAAATTCTTTTTAACATTAAAAACGTAGAATTCCACCTAGTAGTTATGTCTTGAATGATTTTATTTGGCTTAATATTAGATAATTTTTGCTTTTCTTCCAAAACTTCGCAAGCTATAGAGGATTGGTGAAATACTGAGGCTATTTTTCGGCATTTATTTACCAAATCTGAAAAATTCTGCATTATTGAATTTTCAGTTTCGTTCAAAATTGAAATGCCAGTTGTTTCATTTTGTTCTTCAGTCTCATATTCACAAGTTTCAATAGACACTGTAGAAAATTTAGTGATTTTTTTTACTATTAAATTTAATAAGTGAGCAAGGCATCCAATGTGATGAATTTCAGAAATTTTCGACTCTGTGGTTCTAATATTTTCTAATAAAAAACTTTTTATATTTTGCATATTTTTGGCATTGTCCGTGACAAAAGAAACTATTTTGTCGACAATACCCCAATCTCTTAGAACATTGAATAAAGCATTTGCTATGTTTTCAGCTGTATGGCTACCTGGTAAATTACTTATTTCTAATGTTCTACTACACAGTAAAGTTAATTCATTAAAGAAATGGCAAGTTACTCCAAGGTAGCTATTTTGTTGAATTGACGATCAACCATCCAATGTTACGGAAACAGCTTGAGCTTTTATCAATTCAAGCTTAATACGGTTCCTTATTTTTGAAAATTCATTAGCAAGTAAATGATTTGTTAGGGTATAGCGGGAAGGGAGAACAAATCCAGGATTAAGACACTCAACAAATTTTTTAAAATATGAATTTTCAACAATGATAAACGGCAATGCGGCACTTACAATAAATTGCAACAAAAATTCTTCTGCTTTAGTAAAATTTTTTTTTTGCTTCTTGTACAATGGCTTGTCTGGCTCATCTAAAGAAGTGTCAATATCGACAGACTCATTATTTGTTTCTAAATTCAGTGAAATGATTACGCATTGCCGATGTTGATTTATTTGAATAAGCAGCATCACAATGTTACATATTCGAGAATCACCAACGACAACCGAGTGTGAATGAACAATTGAAGTTTTTTTATACTCTTTTCTTTTTCTCCCTTTATGGATTGAAGTTGGAGTCTCTTGAAAACAGGTAATAGATGACTGACTAGCACACACTAATGTTAGAAAATTTTTAAAATCCTTTTATGAGAATAAGAATTTCTTGAAATAAATCAGAGTTGTTTAAAAGTCCCAAAAAAAATTTTAAGTCATTATAGTTGTTTAAAAGTCGCAAGTCTCTGAAAAAATTATAGCTAAAAGTGAAATTTTAATAGCAAAGAAAAAAAAAGAAGAGATCTTAAAGGAGAAAATTAATGCTTATAATTAATGCTTATATATGTACGAAGCGAATATTCGAATGAATTTTTATTCGAATATGCTATTTGGAAGAAAATTTATTCGAATAAGCTATTTGAATGAAAATTCATTCGAATAAGCTATTTGAATGAAAATTCATTCGAATAAGCTATTTGAATGAAAATTCATTTGAATAAGCTATTTGAATGAAAATTCATTCGAATAAGCTATTTGAATGAAAATTCATTCGAATAAGCTATTTGAATGAAAATTCATTCGAAACTTCCTTTATTGAATATTGCGTCGAATAACCATATTCGATTTCATCACTATAAAATATAAAAAAGAGAAACGAAGAAAGGCAATAAATGGAACTAAAGATCAGAGTTGTTTAAAAGTCCCAAAAAAAATTTTAAGTCATTATAGTTGTTTAAAAGTCGCAAGTCTCTGAAAAAAATTATAGCTAAAAGTGAAATTTTAATAGCAAAGAAAAAAAAATGAAGAGATCTTAAAGGAGAAAATTAATGCTTATAATTAATGCTTATATATGTACGAAGCGAATATTCGAATGAATTTTTATTCGAATATGCTATTTGGAAGAAAATTTATTCGAATAAGCTATTTGAATGAAAATTCATTCGAATAAGCTATTTGAATGAAAATTCATTCGAATAAGCTATTTGAATGAAAATTCATTCGAATAAGCTATTTGAATGAAAATTCATTCGAATAAGCTATTTGAATGAAAATTCATTCGAAACTTCCTTTATTGAATATTGCGTCGAATAACCATATTCGATTTCATCACTATAAAATATAAAAAAGAGAAACGAAGAAAGGCAATAAATGGAACTAAAGATCAGAGTTGTTTATAAGTCCCAAATTAAAGTCCAAGTCATTAAAAAAAGCTTTTTTTTATTTTTTTATTTTCAAAAGTCCGAATTTTAAAATTTAAAAAAAAAAGTCCAACACTCGCTTGACTTCCATAATAGCCACCTGGGACCGCAAAAATATCGTTTCCTGGAACGGAAGAAATTTTATTTGTCCCTTCACATTCATTGAACGCAAAAAAAATCTCACGATCATGTTAAGCAATAAAAATGACTGGAAAAAATGCTTTGACTGTAGTTGAGAATCAGGCAAAAATTTTCGTGATCTTTCGTTCCTAAATAATTACTCTAAATGGAAAAACAGGAATATTTATTTGAATAGTTTATAAAACCGGAGAAAAAATTGACTTTCAAGTCATCAAGTTTAAGACAATTTATTATTTTAAAATACTTAAGAAATTTTTTCTAGTCATCATATTCATCGTGAAAAAAAATAATAAAAGTCTTTGACTCGGACTCGACTTTAGACTAGTGACTTTTAAACAACTCTGCCATAGATGCATGAAAGCAAAAATAAGAGACAAACCGAATCCAGCTAATGTTTATTTAATGTTCGATAATTTCAATAATAATTAAATTCTTTTAGTTTTTCAATTAATTACAATTAATTATTAAAAAATTAAAATATTTACTTATTATACGAGAAAAATATAATTCTGGAAAGAGAAGTGAAAATAGCCAAAAAAACGCCATTGATGAGTATAGGGAGTTCACAAGCAGGAAAATGGGATATTTACTGTGAAAAACATATGAATAGTCAGAACATGAACCCGGGTAGAAAATTACGGATAAATTTACGGCATTTTTACATATAAATTACGCGTAATTTTGTGACTAATGTAGAAGAAATATAGGTAATTACGCCACAATTACGCCGTAAAAAAGCGATACGTAAATTAGACAAATTGTGTCGTAATTCACTATCACTTTTTTACGCGTAAATTACTGGTACAAATTTTGTAAAATTTTTCAAAATACTTATGATTTTTAGCAATATTTCCAGTAAAATAAATCAAAAAAATTAAAATAATGCGTTTTAAAATAATAAATTTAGAAAAAAACTGAAAATTACGCGTAATTTTAAAAAAAAAATATAAAAAAAAATAAATTGTCCATCAAAATTTTTATTTTAAAATAAAAAAATTTTTGAAAATTATTTAAATTAATATAATTTTTTTTAATCTGAGCTATAACTACTAGTATAACCAGAATAGCTTTTTCGGCACGAGCTAGAAGAGGATTTGCTTGGCAAACGATTTTTCTTTTTTCTTTTCTTCTCTTCTTCTTGGTCTTCATCTTCTTGTTCATCACTTTCTATCTTCTTCTTTTGTTTAGCTTTCTTTCGATCTCTTCTCTCTTTTCTTCTATGATCTTTTCTTTCTCTCTTCATTCTTGCTTTAATATGACGGCCATAGTTGTTCACAGAGCTTTTGACACCTTTCCATACTTTGGGAGGTTGCTTCTTCGTTATTTCGAAACGAACTTTCACTGCCCCAAAAAAGAACAAGTACAAATAAAAAATTAAATTAAAAAAAATACTTTTAAGCTTTCCTAGTCTGTCTGGATCAGTAAGCTTTTCTCTTTTTTTTGATGACCTACGACTAGCTTCATCCCATAATATGCAATTGGCAAGTTCGTCCCGAGTAAATAAAACATCTGCACATGCATATGCAAATGTATTTACTCGGTCGCCTTCAAGAGAAAGTAAGTCAACCCCATTATGCTTCTAAAAATATATATATATATATATATTTTAAACGGTTAATAAATTAAAAATGGTACTGAAAACAAATTTAAATAGAAAAAAAAATAAATTTTAAAAAGACCAACAGTAAGAATTATTACTTACTTATTAAATATTTATACTTACTTATACTTACTTATTTAATATTACCAAAAAATAGGAAAAGCAGTTGCAAACGTTTTTAGTGGATAAAATAATTTCTAGTTTAATTTTAATTTGTTTTTTTTTAAATAAATTATGTAAATTATTTGTTGCTTTTTTTTATCCAAAAAAAATATTATATTCATGTTTTTTTTCTTCATTTTTTTCAATTTTTTTCAAAAATTCTCGAAAATTCGACATTTTAAAATATAAAAGTTTATTTTTTTTTAAATGGTTATAAAGTTGCATCAGTTATAAAGAAATCATGTATAATTTTATTGGTCTTACTAAAGTAAATTTTGTCTTAAAATTTTAATTTAAATTTACAGTGAATTGCTTAAAATATTTTGAAAATAATTCAGAAATTTATTTTAATTATTTAATTAAGTAAATTTTTCATATAAATTTTTTTAGAATAATGACACGAATAAAAATTACGCGTATTTTTGCGTAAGACATTTAGTATTATGCAAAATTATGTCACCCCAATTTAGATAAAATTATCAATAATCAAGCATAATCCTTCGTAAAAAAACAGTAATTACGCGTATGTATGGATTCATTTTTTGTCAAAAAACTCAAAATTACGTTTATTTTAAATGAAAAGTTACGCGTAATTACGTTTATAAAAAAAAATTACGCGTAGTTTTTTTTAGTCAAATACAATTACGCGTAAATAGTTTTAGTCATATATAATTACGCGTAACTTTTTTTATAAACGTAATTACGCGTAAAACATGGCGTAATTTTCTACCCGGGGAAGTGCTAGAACTATGTTTTGAAACATCAAGGTGCGCTCAAGTCCCGATGATCATGGAAAAAAACAACACAGATCAAGAATTTAAGTCACAAAGTCACAAATTTAAGCCCAATTGATAAAAGTTAAGAGAAAAGCAGAGTTAAGCAGAAATTAAGATTCAATTTAATTGAGCGAAGTGCATTTTGCAGAGATTTTGTACACCATGAGTACAATTTTAGTTAAAAAATAAAAAATCACCAAAAAGAATTATTTAGTTATTTAAAATTTATTTAAATAAGTTTCTATTTTTTTCACAATTTTCAGCTGATTTTTGAAACAATGTTTTTGTGCTTCAGTCTTTTTATTACTTAGATTTTATTAAATATTAAATAAATAAAAATTGTTATTTTAAGATTTAATTTACAATTTTATTTTAACAAAAAAGATAAAAACCAGTTACAAAAAATTCATTAATACAACCACAAAAATGCAAAAAAAAATTGTTTAGTTAAAACGACTAAAATAAATGTGTTCAAATTTGTTGAACATTATTCGCTCTGGCTATATTTATATAGACCAATTTGCCTTGCCAAAAAGATGAAATTTGTAAGAATTTTATGTTCACATATTCAGAATCATCAATCCAGACTAAAATTTGAATTTAAAAATTTTCAAATAAATAAAAATTGAAAATATTACCATTGAACGGAGACACAGGATTTCTTGATGTGCAAACCAGGCGACTTAGGCCTTCAACTATTTCTTTTTTGCCTTCAACATCTTTGGGCTTTTTACTCAGTCTCATTACTAGGAACAAAATTTTAAATTTGAAAAAGTTAATTGTCAAATTTGAAAAATGTTAACAGTCTGTCTCAAAATTTTTGAACACCTCACCGAAATTTCAAACATTTAAAATTTTTAAAGTAATTTTTCAGTTTATTTTTCTATTTTCGTCAAATTATTTTATTTTTGAATTGTAAAATTATTAAAGAAAGGTAATTTGATTTATTAAGAGAGAATGATAAATTACATGTACAGGATTTTTAATTTACTACTTTAAAGATAAATTAATGAAAAATCACAATTGAAAAGACGGGAATTAGATTGTAAAAAATTGAAAAACTTCCAGTTTTGAATCATCACTGTACAAATGACAGCGATATTTTCACAAAATCAGAAAATTACAGCGATTGTTTTTCAAAAGAAAATATTAAAATTTTTTTCTAGAATTTATTTTCTCGTATTTTTTCATTTTTAAAATTTTTTTAAGTTACTCAAAATTACGATAATGAAAAAAAAATGAAATAGAACACAAAATGAATAATAATTATTGTAATTCAAAAATTTAACATATTAAATTTGAATTTTTTTCAGATTTCTCCTAAAACCTTTGTTCTTGTCTTTATAATTTATTAATTTTTTTGACTTTTTTTTACTTTGCCTTAAAGGCGTTCATTGAAATAAATAATAATAATAATAATTTTTTTCAAAAACAACTGAAAATATAAAAATTAAAAGATTTAACGGGTTTTCAAAAAAGATGTTCAAAATTTTGACAAGTAAACAATTATTAAATTTAGATAATAATTATTATATTACGTTTCATATAAATTCTCTTTTTTTGAACTTATACTTTTCGATTTTTTAAATTCTTTCTAAACTCAAACAACATTTTTAAATTTTAAATATTTTTCAAACCTTCTCAACTGAAAAAAAATAAAACGATTAAAATGAACCCTTAATCATTTTTTTAATTCTATCGATCAAAAGTTGCTTAAAAAAGGATTAAAATTTTTAATTACTTTAAAAAGTTAAGTATCTATTTAATTTTACTCAGATCTCCCGAAAAAAAATTCCAATTCACTTGAAACTTTAATCAATTTCTCAATGAGTTTTGCGTAATTGTTTAAAAAACTTCAAAATGACATTCTATAAATTCTATCAAATTTAAAAAGGAAACTAAAATATTAAATTCCAAATAAGTAATAAAATTTTTGAAATAAAAAATTTCAAAAAAAAACCTTACAAAAAATGAATTTATACATTTAAATTAATTTTATGTTATTTTTTATAGATAAATACATTTATATATTTTATAGTTTAGAAAATACAAATTTTTTAAAGTAAATTGATTTATTTCATTTTTTTCCATCATTTCACAAATTCGACCATTAACTCTTGTTTCTTAAATAAGTTTAATGAGTTTTTCAGAAGTCAAAAAGTCAAAGTCAGACTTTGTCTATGGTTTTCGATCAATTCTGCAAACAATGCATTAATTGATTACATTAACATTACTTTTTTTTCTTTAATCTGAAGGAGCTTAAGCCCGGTACAGAAAAACAAATAAATAAAAAAATAATTTACTTTACTAATTACTTTATTCCAACAAAATACTTTACTAAAACAATTGAAAAATCAAGTATCCAGACACCGATCTTCGAATGCGACTAGTTTCGAGAACTCCGAACTTAGCAGTGAAGACACAGATACTGAAACATTAGCTGTCAGTGATTCTAGCGATGAAGATACACATGAGGACTATCTAGATGTACCGGTTTATTAGCAAACAAATATACAAATAAAAAATTAAATACTCATTTAGGACAATGAACATTTTAGAGAAGACAAAATTTAGAGAACTATGATTTAGAGAAAAATATTTTTTAGAGAAGGGCATACAACTTAGAGAAAAAAACTTAGAGAATATTTCTTTTAGATATTAATCTTAGAGAAAAAAACTTCAAACTAATATTTTTTATTTCATGCAAAAATGAACATTTTTAATTCACCTTTTGTTAGTCGGCTTAGGTCTAATAAAAACTATATACTGTAGTCTTAAAACCGAGTAAACCAAGGCAATATAAAAACAATGAACCAGTAAACATTGCAAATAATAACTTTAATTTTCTCGTTGAACAAATTTGTGCTAAAAATATAATTGATGCTGAAGATGATTTAGAGTTTTTAGGCGCCATCGACTCAGATATACTTAGTTAAGATGAAATTCAAAATTTAGTTGAAAAAATACCAAAGATTAGTTTAAATGAACAAGTGTTAGATTATGATGTTTCAAACGTTGATTTATTTTTGAATGGATTGTCTAATATTTTAATGTCATAAATTTTTTTTTTTCAATTAATCAATTATTCTAATTAATTACTAGTTTCGCTATATTTTTTTTCTAAATGATTATTTTCAAAAAAAAAAATTCTCTAACTTTTTTTCTCTAAATAAATTATTCTCTAATTTACCTTTCTCTAATTTTTTCAAAAAATTAGAGAAAGTTTTTCTCTAAAATGTCCGTTCCCCCTTATTTATTTTACACAGGCAGTTATAAATTTTAAAAAAGTTCAGAGCAGCTTTTTTGGAATTTCATATCTTCTGCCTAAAAATAGTCCTACCTCTTCACCTAAATTCAAATCATTTATATACAAAACATTTTGCTTATCTAAATTCACATATGGTCTTGAGGCTCTTACTCTTAATTCGACCACAAAGGATTCAATAAATAAATTACAAAACAACTTAATTAGACAAATGTTTGGTTTAAAAGCCTACTGTCACATGTCACGAGTCTTAAAAGTACTAAAATTATTCAACTTTGATGAACTTTATCTATTTTCAAAACTAACTTTTATTGATACAATTAAATATAATTATCTATCATCACAATTTTTAAAATATATGCTAAGTGACCCCCTCTAATAAATCTTTTCCTCCGACTTAGTACTTATTTCCAAGTACTTTAAAATTGAAACCTCAAAAATTTCAGTAAATATAAACCAACTTAAAGAAAATCTTAAATTTAACCTGATTTCTAATGATGGTATATCTGATTCAATTTGGTTATGTCTTTGCAATTTAAAATTAAAACATTACAAAACTCTCCTAAATGAGCTAATTCAAAATAAAAGAAATTCATGAATTTTGGTCCAAATTATCTTGCTTTCTAACTTTCATGCCTTTTTCTATTTTCGAACTAATGTTCCTTTTTTATTTTTGTAATTTTATTTTTAGGTAATAATTTTTCATTTTTTAAAAAAAAAAAAAAAAATTTTTATCTTTATTTTCTTTTACTTCTCCTTAAAGGAGGTTAATTCAATTCAATAAGTAAATAAATATAGATTTTTTCATTTTCTTGTCTATCAAAGAATTTCTTTATCTAGTAAAAGATATTTTTATATTGTGTTTTGTCTTTGTTTCTATTAGTTACTAAAAACATCTAGTTGATTTCATCTTTTTATCTTTTATAATTAATCCTATGCCATCATCATCAAATTATTTGAAATCAGATAATATCAGATGTTATGATGAGACAAGTTAATTTTCGGCACTGTATCTTAAATTTACATTTCATGGTGACCATGTTACATTAAATTTATTCAAATTAATTTAAAGATTGATTTTAATATCTAACTCTTTAAACTGAAATGATATTTTGAATTGATCATCAATTTCAAGATGCCAAAAAAAAAGAAATTTTTTTATTTTCTTCTTTGACCAAATCGGAAAAGACATTAAATTTGGCAAATTCTCATTTTTTTACTAAAATAAAACAAAATCGCTAATTTATTGTAGCTAATATTATTCAACACAAAATTACTTATCGTGAATGAAATTATGAAATGAATAAAAAAATTCTTAATTTAAATAAAAACTAAAAAAATGATTGATGTTGACGTTTTTGATTTAATTTGCTCAACTGAGCCTGAAGCGAACGACAACCCAGACGAGCCACCAAAGAAATGCTCCGATGGAGAAGATTATGAGGATGGCCAGACTTGGAAAAAAGAAAACGTACAAGAATAGTTTAATAATAAGTAATTTTGTTTGATGCCATGTGTATTTGCTATCAAGACATGTGGATATATACTTTGATAAATTTTATGATAGGTTAGAATGTGACGAAAGTTGTTTGGTAGAAGGGAGTTGTGAGTATTATGACGGTATGACGTTTGATGAGTTTATAGAAAAAAATTATGAAATAAGAATAGTTAGGTTTAACACTGAAAATTGGATACATTCCACATGTACTTGCTATACTTACCTCAAGGAGTTTTTATGTAAGCATATTCTGGTAATATGCTTGACTAAGAAAATTTTGAAAATACCAGAAAAGTTTTATGACTCAATAATTGGTTGTAAACCAAAACCTGGAAAAAAGAAAAAAGCCGGTAAGTGGTTTGTTAGACAATAATTTATTGTTTATTGTTTTAGAATTTTTGTAATAAAGTTGTATTTCTATTTTGATTAAAGTTCGCGCGATGCAAAACTTCCACAGTATCTCCAGATATGGATTTCGACCTCATTTTTGGATTCTACGTATATGAAAACCTATGTTTTTCCAAAATTTTAGGGGGGGGTCAAAAAAATTTTTTTTGTCTAGGGGGGTCTGAATCTTTACAGCCTTATATAAAGTATATCTTATTTAAGCTTTTTTATCTCAGAATTTAATCAATCGAATCTACTCGATCGACACATTTTCTGATAGAGAACTAAATGCTCTATATTCTGAGCTGGTTGTCTTGAACAAAAAAAAATTGAAAATTTTTTCGGAAAAAAATCGGAAAAATTTTGACATGTTTTAACTTTTTCGGGATCTACTTTTTTGCAAACCCCTTAACCTATATATTTTTATACAAATTCTGAAAAAAAAATATTTTTGGTTCCTTTGTTTTTGTTTGATTTTAAAGAATAAGCATTCCGCATATGTACAATTTCATGATTATGCGAATATTGATCAAGATCTGTCCATACATCAAGAAAAAACAGACGACGAAATAATCAATTTAATTAATAAAAAAAACGTACAATCGGACGAAGTTGTAAATGAGTCAAGCGATGAGCTTTAAAATTAATCAAGATATATTGAACCCAACTCCATTGTGTAATTGCTACCTTACTATTTCTTCTTTTTTTCCTGAAACTTGAACTATTCAAACATGTGCCACATGTAACAATCTTTTCCAATTTATGTCTTTTCAACTTTAATTTTTTTAGCTTATTTACTCTATTTTGATTCTTTTTTTTTATCTAATTTTATTAAAAAAGATTATTCAAAAAGGTCTAAAAAATTTCGTCAATAGAAAATTGACCCCTTTTTCCGGTGAAATTCAAGGTAAAATTTAGTCTTTCAATTTTTGGTTTATTTAGTCTGATAAAAATGAGGGGAAGTGGTGAGTATACTGTATCAAAATATTTTCGTCAGTATGAATACTCAACTGGAAGATGGAGTCAACTTACCAGCGAGGAGCAAAAAAAAAAATTGATTCATTTTTTAGAAGTAAACTGAAAAAAGAAATGACGGAAAAAACAATTACATCAAGTTATATGAAATATTAAAAGACACTCAAAATTTTTTTTAAAAGTTTGTCTTAAAATTTCGATTTAAATTATAAATTTGAATTTTATTTCTTTACAAATATAGAATAACATTCAAAATAAAAAAAATTTTTGTCCAAAAATTAAAAAAGTTACGAAAAAATTTATTTTTGACCTTTACTTAAATTTGATTTACTTTCGAAGATAGTTGTAGAGTTGCTAAAAACATTTAAAAAAATCAAAAAAAATAGCAAAAAATTATTTTAAAAACTAATTCAGAAAGAAGAAATCTGATTTTTTTTTTCAGATTCCTCATGATCGATAACCTATAATTTCAATTTTACATTACAGAAAAAAAATGGAAAAAGGTAAAATAATTAGGGTGTATTGTCGAAGAACCAAAAAAGTTATTTTTCGATTTTTAATGGCAAAATCAAATTATTTAATTTATAAAAACTATATTTTCTAGTAGATATTTTTATGCTATATTCAAAAATATAATCAGTTTTTGGGTGTATCTTAAAAGTTAAGAGGGTGTTTGAGGGTGTTTTGGGTTGTTTTTTTTTAATTCGAAATTTAAAGGTGATGATAAATTTTTTTTTTAAATCAAAATGGGTGTATAGTTAAATTCAGATAATTATGAATAAATGTATCAGAAAAAAATTTCACTTTTATAAAAATTTTGGTGATTTACACCCGGTGTTGTTTTTTCGCAATATTGATGGGTGTATGTTTTAGACATAACCCTTTAGCTCGGTACAGAAAAAAAAAAAAAAATTAATTGATCAATTAAGAAAACATCTTTCAAAATCTACACACAATTTTGAATCGTCTATTGAAAATTTGGAAAGCATTGAAACCGAAATTTTAGGCTTAATGGTCAAACAAAAAACAATATTGGATTATTTTTAAAAATAATTTTTTGATTTCTGATTTATGAATTATGATTTATTGTACTAGATTATGCTTTTTAAATTTGGATATAACGAAATTCGTTTATTACAAACTGCTTTTGGATTCCCCCAGTGACTTCGTTATAACCGTACTTCACTGTTTTATCAAATCTCGTTTTATTCAACCTCATTTAGTGGCATGAATAAGAAAAAGCTTTAATTTTAGAAAAACAATTGCACAAAAAAATTAAATTATCTTTTAATACAAAAATGAAATAAATTTTTTTAACCTAGTCGAAAATAGACCTCAAGTTTTCTCAAGGTGAAAAAATTTTAGCTCAGTTGCTGCTGGTTCAATGTTTGTCCTCGAATTTTTGATTAGCAAAAAATAATTAAAAAAACCACTTACTCTTTTGTTTTTTTTCCTTGATACAGTAGGACAGAGTCAGGTATTGAGTTGAATCGGACAGAGCCGGACCATGATTTCGGAACACAGTGATATTCTTAAACAAAGCTTTTAAATTAGACTTATTGGGATCATGTTCTTGTTCTTGGTCATCCTGGCTGCAATTAGTCCAATAGTCAATTTGAAGGTTGTAGAACAAGGACATATCGGCATTGTCCTGATTGACGAGAGGCGAGCTTGGCGGCGAATAGTTACACTTGTTCAACTTAGCCTGAGCACTATTGGCATTTAGGTTCAAAAACTGCGGCAAACTAGACGAAGTGGACAGGCTCTTGGCACAATTGGCAGTCTCTTCATCATTCTGGCTAATCGACACCGAGCTCAAGAACCCAACTAGTCTTCCATTTAAGAGCTCATTCTCGCTGTGCAACATCACCTCACCGATCTGCACTTGACTCATGGACACTTTTACATTTTCCTCATTTAAATAATAAATTAAACAATTTAAAATCTCCTGCTTGTCACTCGACAGAATGAAAAAGGTCTGAAATATTTTGCCAAAGTCCGAATTCATTTTGACTATGTTCAAGTAGAACGAGTGCAAATAGTCGGACAGCATGGAACTGGTCGAGGCGATCAGAAAAATTTTCACACTGCTTTTGTTCCTGAGCAAATAGTCGAGCTGTACCTCGCTCAAACTTCGGCCCAGCTCCTCCGCTTCTATGATGGTGAAATTTTTGCGCACCACATAATTGTCCAAAATGGCATCAGGCTTTTCGGCAATCAGATAATTCCGCTTAAAGTTCAAGCACAGGGACTGTTCGTCCGAGTCGCCAACACTCTGACTGTAGAAGGGCTCTATTTTGGGCTTTGGCGTGGACACTATGGAATAGGCATCTTGGTCTTTGAACAAAAAATTGGGCTCATCCGAGTCCGAGTTGGCGTAGTCGCTCACTTGTTCAATATTCTTGTAGAACTCTTCATCCAAGTCCTCGGTCTCGTCGTAGTCCAGCTCGTACACGTCGTTTATGATCAGAGAGTGCTCGTTGTCGATGGCCTGGTCGGTCGCCTGGGCCGACTTGTGCTGCTGGCCATTCTCACTCTTCAGTTTTCTGATGAACGATATTATTTTGCCGGTCAGCTGGCTTTTTTTTTGGGCTGACTTTTTGTGCTCGTTGTCCGAGTCTAGGTCCGAGTTGAGCTCAAAGTCTATGTCGTCGCTGGTGTCATAGTCGTTAATGGGCTGGCTGGTCAACGACTGGATGCTCAAGTGGCCGATTATTTGCTGTTTGGGGCCATTTTTTGCCGAGCGCAGAAACAAAGGCAGCTCGTTCGAGTAGGGCTTTTGGAGCGCATTGGCCAGGTCTATGAAAGTGTAGGCCAGAGTCTTGTAGCCGAATTGGATGGTCTTGGCCTTGGTCTTGTACTTTTTGCGCCTAGTCTGCACATAGATGTAGAGTAAATTGGTGTCTTTTTTTAGATAGTGCGGGTAGGTGATGTTGTACAGGAGGTTCAGATCTGCCTTCTGATTTTCCAAAGGTATTTCGAGGGTGCGCAGAGAGCGCTTGCTGGCCTCCAGTTTTACGGCCAGGATGACAGACGGCTGGACCAGCTCTTGGTCGAGCTTGAGTCGAGTGATGACAAATTTGCAAATGCGCGGCAAACAGTTGAAGTTGTTCTCATCAATGTCCAGTTGGATGTAAGTGTTCATTTTGAAGGGCTTGGTGTCCTGGTCAGTGGCAGACGAATGGAGCAGTGATGGCACGTTTTCGTCGTGACCAGACCGCTGACTGGAATTATTCAGCACAGAATACATGGAAATTTTTATCTTTTATTATTTATTATTATCTTAGTTACAATTTTATGATGATTTGGATACACCATAAAAAATTAAATATCCGTATATAAATTATCTCTAATAATAAGAAAAAGACTCGGATGGAGGGTGGCTCGAATGCAAGTTACAGAGAATGCAAATTTGCATTCAAAAAGACAAACTTTTCGGCCACCATCGAACAAATTTGCTCTAAAAAGCATGCTCTAAATTTATTCAAAATAAAAAATATTTAAATTAAAATTATTTAAAAAAAATTTTTGCTTGCTATGGGCTCCATTGAAAAAATAGATCAGCTTGCTCTACAGATACTTAGGAACAAGAAGCGGTCCAATTTTATGGTCGACTTGCTCAAATATGCTTCTGAGGTGAGGAAAATACTTTTATTTTTTATTTTAGTTTTGGGTTTTGTTTAATTTAATTCAAATTTTTTCTAGTCGAAAAAAATTCAGCCTTGTGTCAAGTCCATTAGCTCGCTGTGCCAAATTTATGGATCATATCTGAAAGAGGGAAAATTTAAGCTTTTTTTGGATCAAAACGAACTGCAAATGTTTGAGAAGAATTCTGGCAATCTTAATTCTGATGAAAAGTACCGTCTTTGGATGAACCAAAGACTGGGTGATTTAAAAAATTTGATGCTTGATTATTTGAAAAATACGAGTGCCAAAAACCCCAAATTTAAAACAATCAAAGTAATTTAAATTTTTTCCAATTAATCTTTTTTTAAATTAAAAAATTTCACTTTTTTTTTTCAGATTACTTGTTTAATTGGTCTCTTTGATATAATGAAATATGAAACTCAGTATAAAAAAGGTAAGTTTTAAAATTATAAAATGAGTATTCTAAAAAAAAAACGTTAAATCTAAATTTCTTTGCAAACCTTTTCACATTTTTTCAAAAAACACCAAGAAATTGAGAAAAATTTTTTTTAGGTTTCAAGGTTAATCAACAGGCTAGTGCCCTTATCTATTGAATAGACTGATAAACTCTTCATTTATTTCAATCAAAATAAATAATTCATTAAAAAACAATATATAAAAATGTTTTATATAAAAAGATTATTATAAAAAAAAAGAAAAATTTAATCAATTTAATTAATTGATTTGTAAAAGTTTTTGTAAACCAAATTAAATTTATCAAAAATTTTAATTGATTTAAGAAAGATAATATTTTAATTTTTATAAATAGATGTTTTGAAATGATTGAAGGATAAACATAGACGATCAATAACAAAATTATTGATTAATTTTGGAAAAAAATCATAAAAAGTTAGCTCTCCAAACTTTGTTTTTGTTTTTGGTACAATTAAATTATTTTTATTTTTTAAAAGGTATTTAAGGTTTTTTATTTTATTTTCATTTAAACTTTCTTTTAATAAAATAGGACCATTGTCCAGTTTAAATATTTTAAAACCAAAGTTTAGGAGTCTAGATAAATATCTGTGTTGGAACCCAAATAATCCATATTTCTCAAGAAAGTTATTTATATCGTTATGTTCAAAATTTGAAAAGTCAAATTTAAACAGTTTAAACAAGGCAGAATAAAATAGATTAAATAGTTTCTGTGTTGTTGATTTTGGAAAATATATTACTAGCGTTAGCGCAAAATCACAAAATGTCTAAAAATGGTTCTTACCTATTCAATGTGACCATTCATCAGACTTTATTTAGTTTTCATTTTATCTTAATTTGAGCTTCTTTTTCAAAACGCTGTAATTAATGAATTTTATATGTCAATTCAATCGAAAAGACTAGTGTCATACCCATTTAATAAAATAGTTTAAAATTTAAATTAAATTTTGGAAATAAATAACAAAATTTCACAAATTACTAGTTTGCATTATTTTCAATTCTTCTACAAAAATGATCAAAATTAAGTCTAATAATAAAAATTCGTTTAAAAATTTTGAAAAAGAATACGCAAAAGTCCTCTCCAAATGATCATTAAACTTTCCTTTGATGGAATATAAAACAGACTACTGTTCCTCAGGCCAACTCAACTGTTTTTTGAGCACTATTTCTTGCAAGCGATGTTTTTAGGCTGAGCGGTGTATACTTATTGTTATAGATCTTGAATGCAAAGGGTGAAATTCTTTTAATTAGTCTATCATGATAACTTTCAAGATTACATTTACCCATCTCAATATTTAACTTATTGAAATCTTCAGTTTTTGTAAGTACTGACATATTAAGTTTAAGTAATTTGTAAATACAAAAGTTAAAAAAATTGGCCAATTTCTGCTGTGTTCGTCCAGAAAATCTAGATAATTAATGAATTTGAAAGTTTTTCCATTTCTATCGAGTCGCTCACTCCATATTTTGCCAATTTCTTCCCCAAAACAATTTTTTTTTTGAAAAAAAAAATTTACTTCAAAATTTTTGCTACAGTCTATTGAACATTTATTTTTAAAATTTCAGAAATAGCTTCTAAAATCATTTCTTTTAGACCACTAATTTTAGATTTATATTTAGAATCAAATAAAGATTCAAATAATTGTTCAAAATATTACAAAAATAACCATCATAAAGGAGAACATTATATTCGGTGGCCATTGTCACTTTTTATGAGATCACCAAAAAATATCACTCATGACACCGAGATATCAATTTTAAAACTTCTGGTAATAAACCCTTCAGTTTTAGGATACTCTTTGATGAAAAAATTCATGATATTTATTTACAAAAGCAGAAGCTATTTTTTTTTTAGATATAAATTGTATAATAGAATATGACGAATTAGTCTTTATTTTGTAGATTTTTACCAAAAATTTTGTTAATTTAGGAATATTTATCATGAAAATTTTACATAGAAAAATTAGTTAATTTGACTTAGTGAAAAATTCTATCAAATAGACTTTATAATAGTTTCTTGACTAAAACACTGTAGGAATTAAATTAATCAAAATTAAATTTAAAATTTTTTAGTTAATTTGATAAAATTTTAAAAAAGTTAATTTTTTTTTTAAATAAAAATTAAAAAATATTCGTTACAGTAAACCACCTTAAATCATAAAATTTCCAAAAACAAAAAACCAATTAATCACATTATTTTATCTTTTTTTATGAAAATTAATTACAGTTGGTCAAAAGACAAAATCTTATTTAAAAATCTGCAAAAGTCAAAGTCAAAGTTGAATTTTTATTTTTAAATAAAAAAAAAGTAGATTGATTTTTTCCTTTTTTTTATTTAATTATTTTAATAGTTATTCTTCAAGTAACAATTGATTTTTGTAACATTCTAATAATGTTATTTGTTTTAAATTTTTTTGATTCATCCTTGATCTATGAGGATGGTTGATGTAATCAGAAGATGAAAATAATCACTCAACAGGTCCTGAATATGCCGATATACTAAGAAATTAAAAATCAATTAAAAGAATCACTGAAATTATTTTTTTCCCATATAAAGAATAATTCACTTATAATTAACAAGAAAATTAAAAAAAATCAAAATTTTCTTAAACAATTAAATTGTAGTACATTGCATGAAAATGCAACAATATTTTTAAAAAATATTAAAAGAATATTGATTTGAAAAGAATTATTTGACTTTGACTTTTGACCAACTCTGATCTGAATTTAAACTTTCCAACCTTCAAAAATTTTTCGTTTGTCATTCAAATTATGTCACATTAATTCCCCATAAAATCTAATTTTATAATCAAAAAAAAAGCTAAAATATAGATCCTTTTAATGGTTGAAAACAATTTTGACTCTAATCGTTTAATTTTTTTAGTTCAAGAAAATGAGGAAAAATATCAAATACCGCAAGAATTTCTTGAAGTAAAACCGAAAATAAATTAAACTTAAAAAAAAGATTATATTTAATTTTAAGTGCATCATTGACGCTTTGCTTAGTGCTGAGTTGGATGATAAATTAATAAAAAAATTTCGTCCATATCTCACATATTGGGACATGAGATACTTTATATTAAAATATTTATTGATCGATTTCTACAAAAAAAATGCAGTAACTGAGACTCTTTTGGAAAATATGCTCAACATTTTTGCCATCTTACCTGGTCTTGACAACGAAGAAAAACTGTCATCAAAAATTGACTCAAATGATACCGAAACTCAGCCAGACCAAAATTTGAATGAATTAAAAAACAATGCAACAAATGAACAAAAATTGTTCCTTCTCAAAAAAGAAAATTTGGCTGTCAATTCCAAAATAACTCAACAAGAAGTGCATAGGAAATTATTCAACGATTGTTTCGTTAATTTTTTAAAAAATCAACTATCAGCCAAACTGTATAAAAAACTGCTTATTAAGCTGCCGGAAAAATTGATCCCCAAAATGACAAATCCTCTAATGCTAGCCGATTTTTTGACCCATTCTTACAACTCAGGTGGTCTTATTAGCGTTTTGGCACTAAACAGTCTTTTTATTCTGATCAACAATTACAATTTGTAAACATTTTAATAAAAAAATTTTTTTAAATTTTTTATCAATTCAACATTTAGAGAGTATCCGAATTTTTATCAAAAAGTCTATCAATTGTTAGACTCAGCAATTTTTCATACAAAATATAAGGACAGATTTTTTCAGCTTTTGGACATGTTTTTGCTATCAACGTAAATAAGTGAAAATTATTTTAAAATTAAAATTTTATTTATTTTTTAAAAAGGCATTTGTCTGCAGGTCTAGTAGCTGCTTTCATCAAGAAGCTGTCCCGGATGTCTTTGACATGTCCGCCTGGAGATCTTAAATTTTTGGTTTTGTTCACTTATAATCTGTTGATTCGACATCCTAATTGCAAAATATTGATTCATAATAAGACCAAAGCGGACATATCTGAGGATCCTTATGATATAGACTGTCCAGATTTTAAAAATTGTAATGCACTTAAGAGTTCGCTATGGGAAATTCAGAGTCTAAAAAACCACTACTGTGCTTATGTATCTAAAGAAATTGAAAAGGTCAATAGTCTTAGCCAGGTAGTCGAATTTCAGCTGGACGATGCCTTTGAGAATAATTCATATGAAGCAGTATTCAATTTCTTTATTTCAATTTTTTAAAATTTGATTTAATTTATTTTTTAGATAATCGAAATGGAACTTGACTCAAATAAAGCCACTGCAAATTGTGCACTCAATTATTCTTTGAGCATTAATGAAGAAAATAATGGTTATTATGATACGAAGGTTTCGAATTTAATAAAAATCAATTAAATAAATTTTTTAAAACTATTATTTTTTCAATTTTAACATTAGATCCTATTTCATTAAAATATAAAGTTTCGAAGTAAAAAAATATAAAACTATTCTCATCAACAGATACTATTTATTTTTCAAAATTCTTCTTTTAACTTTAACTCCACTTGGATACAAGTAAAAGGATTAATCGAAGTATAAAATAGGAAAATCTTAAAAATTTTCAAATTAAATTGCAATTAAAGAAAAAAATTTTAAATCAGTAATGTGTTCAGTCATTAAAATAGATAGAAACATCTTATTTAGGCTCATTAAGTTTTGTTAATTAAAAATATTATAAAATAAGCTTTTAAAATATTTATTAGATTGCTTTTTTGTAAAAATTACTTCCTTCAATTTTTAAAATTAAATCAGATCAGATCAATTTTTCTAAATATTGAACAAATGAATAAAAATTCTATATCAAAGCTATCACACTATCAAATTTAGAGTTAATTCGATTTCTGATAGAACATCCTTATTGTAGGCATGATAACGTTGAAAAATTAATTTATTTGTTTATTTAAATATGAAAAAATAATTTACTCATGACTTTAGAAAAAAATATTTGTAGAAAAAAATTAACCTTTAATCATAAAAAAAAAATTTATTTATTATTTTAAATAATCTTTTTAAAAAAAATAAAATTTATCACGCCATTTATATGCTTTAAAATATTATATCTCATTTAATTATTCAGTTTTGATAATCAAATACGAAGAATATTTAGAGAGAAGATCCTTGGCTTCATACAAAGGCCTAATTAATCTCGAAACTCTACTTTCTTCTTTTTATTTCTCACTGAACGTTATTAAAACATTAGTAAGTCACATTAAGTTTTTTTTATTAAATATTCTTATAATTATTTTTTAATAAAATTTTATAATATTTTTAGGAGTAGTAGTAGTAGTTCTTGCTGCGACGCCTAACATGTAGAGAGTCTGAGCCCATCACCGCCGATTGACCGTGTAGAGCTGTCAATCGGCGGCGATTCCTTAGAACTTATCCAAAGCCAATTTAAAATTAGCGGTTGATTTCACCACATTTTCTGGCAACTTATTTTACATCAAATTATCAATCAAATAAAAATATTTTTACTCTTTAATAGTCATTTGATTTGAATTTTTTTAACACTTCAGATTTTATTTAGTGTTGACTAATGTTGGCCCATTTATCCTAAATGAATTAGCTGATACAAATTACCAAGAGTTTAGGACTTTTAAATAGAAAAAAAAAATTTATTTTTTATTTTTTAAATTGATGATTTCTCCAAAGATTAGTGATCTTTTAGTTAAAAAATAAATTGAAAAAGAAAACTCAATTTAGGTGAAAATTTTATTTTATTTCAATTGAATTAAAAAAGCTAACAAGAAAATTTTAAAAGAATTTAAATTAAAGTTAACTGAATTGGCGCTTTAATGGTCAGTGGTGCATTGATAGCTAGCTAACATATAAGCAATTAAATACTAAATGATTTTAGTATCATTATGATATTATTGTGTATTTAGATAATTGAATTATTTTATTTATTTTGTTTTTTATTTAAAGCATTCCCAGAAGATTTCAATTTTATTGGTACATGGACCAAAATTGGACAAAAGATAAAATAATCCTGAAATCTTTTATTACCTGATATTTTAATAGAGCTTAGACAGAAAATTTGTCATTTTTTTTTAATTTGTATAATTTTTTTTTTAATTTGTCATTTTTTCATTTTTTCTTGGCTTCGATTAGATAAAAAATTAATAATTTTTTTATTATGCACTTTTATGTTGTCACATTTTGTTCCGTAAAATTCAAATAATTTTTTTTATAAAAAAAATTCTTTTAAAGAGTTATAACAATTTTTTACTTTTATTTTTTAAGTTCAAGAAAATAAAGAAAATATCGAATTACGCAAGAATTTATTGAAGTAAAGCCGAAAATAAATTTTTCTTAAAAAAAAACATTTTTAATTTTAGTTCATGATTATCCGTGTTGATTACCTGACTGTTATCAAACTTATTTAATTTTTTTAACAATTATTTTTTCAAAATTTTCAAAAAAGCAATTTAATTTATCCTTTTTATTTATATATCTTAAGTACAAAGATAGATTTGGATTAATTTTTAATTCATAAAGCTAATTATTAGGACGTAATTTTTTGTTGAAAAATTAATTTCAAAAAGCAATTGCTAATCTTAAAACTAAATAAATTTTAATTTGGAAAAATTAAATTAATAATTTAAAAAGATTTTAAAACTGCAATAGATAAGTATTTAATATGGAGGTTATGGTGTAAAAAAAAAATATGAGAGTTGAATTTCTTCTAAGACAAGATGCTAATTTTGTTTTTAGATGAAATATGATGATCATTATTACATCAGCTAATAAATTTTAAAAAAAATCAATTTTTATCTCATTTTGTTTATAAACAAAATTTATTTTAAATAAATATTAAAAAATTATTGATTTTTAAAATTTTCAAACTAACGTCAGTTACCCTAAAAAAATAAAATCATTTTTGTTATAATAATAATTGGTCATAACAGATCTAGAAAAAAATTTAAATAAATAATATATAATTCTTGAAAAAATATTAAAAATGGCTGCCAAGAAAGTAAATTTCATTCAACCTAAAGCCGAAGTGGAGTTCAACTTCAACGACCACAGCTTCAAAGACTTGCTAAAGCGAACCACCGAGAATATTGATGACAAACTTTGGAAACATATTGTGAAATTTGACATAGATCTGAGCGCTCTGCGTGGCCAAGACCACAATATGGACGCTCAATTGGACCAGCTCAAGAACAACCGACTAGTTTACTCTCTGATCCTTCACTTTCTAGGCCGGAGCATATTCTGCTCGAAGCAAGTGCACGAAAAATTCAAGCTCCTGCTAAAAAAACGCCT
Source organism: Brachionus manjavacas (assembly GCA_019054805.1). Taxonomy (NCBI): domain Eukaryota; kingdom Metazoa; phylum Rotifera; class Eurotatoria; order Ploima; family Brachionidae; genus Brachionus; species Brachionus manjavacas. The sequence continues at coordinate 2,441,012 of JAHQIY010000011.1, read as the reverse complement.
GAAAGACTCGTGCAACGAGCTGGATCAAAGCAACTACAAAAGGGCCATTGAAAAACTAAGCGCCAAGTCAAATCACACTATTCAGGAAATCATGGCACCGTACAATCAAATGTGCGAGGATTTTGTCAAATGGTCTAATGAGAAAATCACATGGGACCAGCACGTTGAAGAGGTGTCCTTTCGCGAGACCATCATGACCAAACTGAGGGAGAAATGCAACCGCTATGACATCAGCGACTCGACAGAGTTTTTCAGCGATTTTTTGGCAAATCTTCAATTTGACAACTACTGCTTCAAGGGCCTAAAAAACGCCAAAGGTCTCGCGGAGGCATTTTTTTTGTCCGAAAGGATCATAGAGTGGACATTTCCTTTAAAAATCGAAATCAGAGTCGAGCAGAGAAAAGAGCTGCAAGGATACAGACGAGACTCTGTCATGGCCAAAGACAAGAACAAATATGCCAAGATTGAGTACAAAAATATTGACAGAGACCTGGACCCGTACATGCACGGAGGCCACTTCAGAGCGCTGTTCAGCAACGAAATAAATGAGCTGGAGTACTACATGAAAAAGCATCCTGGCAGACAGCTTATATGCGAGGTGGCTTTTTTGATGTTTGGTGCTGAGGTTCAGAAAAATCCGGCTGCTCTCATCTACAACATGATGCTGGTCGATTTGATAGATGGCGACAAAGTGAGCCAGCGCGAGATCTATTACAGCAAAGATGCCGAACACAGCAAGGAAAAGGGAAATGGAGGCTTGGCGCCCTATTCTTTTGACGGCTCGGCCACTGCTTCTAGATTTCTCAACATCTACTATTCGCATATATTCGGCCACTGGTATGCCTATGACATCACTGATGAAAATGAGGAGAAGATATTCGAACATTTGATGGATCCCAGTTCGGATTTTAACTCAAAGCGAGAGTTTAAAGTCCGCATTGAAGAAATGATGCAGCGTGAGTACGATTTGGTGCTTAAGTGGATTGCGTACAAGAAAGAAAGGGACAGGAAGGCTAGATATTTGAAGAGCATCCAAGAGCTGTACGATTACATTTTGGCAAAGACCAGCGAATTTTATGAGCAGTATAAAATAAATTGGAAGTGATTGTTATTTTTTTAACTTTATTTTTTTGAGTGTCTGGATTGCATAGTTTTTGAATAATAATGGAACATAATTTGGATTTAAGATGAGGTTATTTATTTTTTTATTTTGGCTCTTTATTCGAAAGCTTTTATTTATTTAATAAATGTATTTACATTCTTATTTAATCATATTTATTCTATGTGTATAAAATTTGGTTAAATTCGCAGTTATTTGGAATATAAAAAGCAAAAAAAATATTAAAAAATTTAAAACATCTGTCTATTTTAATGTTGAATTATTAAATGTTCTGGCCTCGATTGCACTCGGCTATTCTGAAACTTTTTTGTTGCTCAAAATATTTATAATAAAAACTAAATAAATTGGCTAGCTTAATGAAAAAAAAAATTATTTCTTCATTTTTATTAGAAAAAAATATTTTATTTTGAAATCAACATTTAAAACTTTTTTGTTAATATTAGGTTCGCACAGGTCGAAAATATTTGATTTGACTTTTTCGACTTCAAATTCTTTTTCTACATACATGAAGACCTAGGAAAACCAATATTTTACCTCTCTCAAAAATTAGCTCCAAAATTATAAGTTGTACCCTTTTAGATCTAAAAATCATGACTTAGTAAATATATTTATTTATTATCATACAGATTCTTAAAGCTCTTTTTTCTAGACTACAAATGGTGTTTATATTTATTTAAAACAAAATGTTCTGAGACGAAAAATTTTTGGAGCTTTTTAGAGAGCCTTGGTTTATTTTTTTTAAAAGATTAGTGAAAATTAAAAATTTCAATTTTGTTAATATAAAAATTTACATTTTTTGGACAAAATTAATGGTCAAAAGAGTCAAACTAAAAAAGTCAAAAATTTAAAAAAGTGAGCTCAAAAATTTGTTCAGAATTTTTTCAGTTAAAAGAAATTAAATTAACAATTTTAAATTTTGTCTTCTTTAAGCAATGTATTTTTGGCTGGAGAATTTGAATATTAAATTAGTTTGTAAAAAAATGGAATTTCAAAATTCGATTTTCAAAAATCGAATTTACTTTAAAGTACAGTTTTCACTCTAAAGTACAACTTTCAGCAACACCTAACACAGCTAACATGGTTCAAAATTGACGTATCGATCGATTTGGAAGCAATTTTTATACTTTTTTTTTTAGTTTTCCTCTCTCAGAGTCTGTACACATGAATTTTTTTAAAATAAATTTCAAAGAAAATTTCAATTAAAAAATTTGCCTTTAAGATATTTATTAAAGTTTTGGGTTTCTTTTTGTAAGATAAAAAGATTGATTCCGATTAAAATTATATTCATTACCGATAAAACAAGTTTTTTTTTATTCTTTTAATTGATGTAACTTAAATCTCAAATTAAAAAAAATAAAAAAAATAAATTTATTAAAACTAGCAATTTTTTATAAAAAAGTAATAAAAACAAAAAAATTGCTTTGAAAGAGATGGTGGTTAGTCAAATCACCATCTCTCAGGATAATAAAGATCTTTTTTAATTTTTTTACAATCTTTAGATCCATCATTATTCCAAATAAATTCTATTTTGTTTAATTTTTAATATTTTTAAATTATTGACCAAAATTTGTCATTTTTTCCATAATATTCAGTAAAATATTTTAAAATTAATGCGACACTAAAATTTAAATTTACTATCATAAATAAAAAAATGAAATATGAAAAATGTCTAAAATTAAGCTCAAATTTAATTATGAAAAAAGGTTGTAATCGTTTATTAATAAAAAATTAAATTTTCTTTAATAATTTTTTTTAGTAATTTTTTTCGCTGCTGTAAAATCTGAATTCTTATTTTCATTTTTTTTCCTGTTTAAATCATAAAAATGGCATATAACTTTAGTTTTCTGATTTTAACCATTTCTTTATTTTCGATTTTCTTTTTTTAACTCGGCATCAAAAACCAAATTTCTGATTTAAGAACATGTTCGATGAATCGGGGTCTCTATAACATGAATTCGATGGTATGTGAAAAAATCAGTTTCATTAAAAAAATTAAATTAAAAAAAACAAAATAATTATTTTATTAATATTACAATATATATATAAAAGCAAGAAAATTTGATTTCTCAGACTCTGTTCACATCAAATAAGCCTCTTCATTAATTTGATTTGAATTTTTTTGACTCATTAAAATTTCAATCGCTAAAAATTTCTGATTAAATTTTCTGAATACAAAACTTTTGCTTGTGTATTTTTCTAAATAAGGATACATTTAAAATGAGAATAAAAAAGTTGACTGAATAACATAAAATATCCATTATTTCAAACAAATTGAGTAAACTCATGAGCAAATATTTTTGGTTTTTATTTTCATTAGGCTGTGGGTAATTAAAATGGAGCAAAACATTTTCAACTCTAATCGGTTCTCTCAGCTGAAAATTCAACAAAGACCAAATAATTGCGTAGGGTAGATGCAAAATGACGAACCACTTGGATAAAATTAAAGTCAAATAGGCAGCTCTTACAGAATGAATGAAAATCGCATTTGATTTGATTATTTTTTTTGACCAAAACAGCATTGAACCTCTTCTCTTTAATTTTAAATTCAATATAAACTTAATCTTTTTGTAGATAATGATACTAATACCAACAATGATAATCATAGGAATAATAATAGTGAATATAATATATTTTAAATCTAGTATAAATTGATAGCGAAAAAAAATTCGATCTATGGAGCAGAACATTTGGTTTGATTTGTAATTACCGACCAAATTGTTCAAGATCAAACTGTGCCAATTAATCAAGAGAGCAAAAAGCAAAGTGAAAAAAATTAAACTTCTATTAAATTTTAAATTTGACCATTTTGATTTTACCATGGGGTAATAGAGTGAAAAAATGCGATGAATTGAAAGTAGAACTAGGCAATAGACTGACATAGTTCGAAATAGATCTCTCAAAAATGGTATTAATTTACAAAATATTTTTGAGTTACCTATTAAATTTACAGAAAATTGTCCTGATTTAATCAGATTTGTCCATGAGATGAAAGTAAAGTCCACGTAATGGAATATTAAAACTAGTAAGTCACTTGTAGACAGGACTAGCAGATACATGCGGAGAATTATTAATGATTTTTTTCGGAAAGTTTTACTTGAAAGAATTACCAATGACATAATATTACCATACAAACCAAACAGTGTGATGATTGTTACAAAAATAGGATTTAGCCATTTTGATATGGTGTATAATTGTTCGATCCGATTGTCAAGATCAATGTTCAAAATGTCATCGGAAAATGTTTTGTTGTCCAACCTGACGAAAATAAGCTCTGGATCCAGTGAAATGTTCAATTGAAAAAAGTTTTGATCAATGCTATTCATTAATCAATTGTGTCTATGATTAAAAAGTAATAAATTTATTATAACCAAATGCCTAAAATTTTATTTTTTTTAATAATTTTGGGGAAAACCCTAGGTTCGTCCGAATGGCAACAGCCTTCGTTTGAACCCTCATGCTTGCATTTCAAAGTTTTTTTTTTAATAGCTAATATTTTACGTAAATTTTGGTGGAATTACTCGGGTAATAATTAGCTAATTTAGCAAAAAACTAAAATTTAATTTTCACTCCATTAAGCATCTAAAGGCTCTAAATAAACAAATACTGCTAACAGTCTTGCAAAGTTAGAAAGTGTTCAACACAAAGCTACGAAGATTGTGGAAGAATTAAAGGGAAAAAATTATTTTGAATAATTAAAGATTTTGGAAATAACGGACCTGGAAAGCAGTTGTAAAAGAGTGGATTTCACACGAATATGTAAATAAGTCAATTGACTAGAGGAGGTTGGTAAAGGGTTAAAGAGGGGAAGAAGTGTAAATAGATCAAATTCAGCTAGTTAGAGAAATCTGGAAGAAAACCATGCGGAGAAGCAGATTCTTGACCAACAGAACTGCCATCATTTGGAATTTACTACCAACCATCTACGATAGTGAACATCAAGTCGGTGAGCAGTTTTAAGGCTGCTTTTGTCAACCATATGAAAGCACGCCAATCGAGAAGATTGGTATCAAACCTAAATTAAATAAAGTCAGATTAGGAACCATCTGATATAATGCAGCCTTTCAATTCCAATTACCTAAATAAACTGCACTCCGCACATGCATGCGCATGTGTCACAGTTGCCACTACTACTAATACATCCTAATCTCAAGTATCAGTCAGAATCGGACTCAAAAAAAATACTATCGAAAAAAAATCAAATAAAAGTTCGGCTCATTAGCTCTAATTTAAGCACATAAACTTATACTTTGAACTTAGTCATTATAAAAAAAATTTGACCTAAAGACTACCATTTATTTTTCATAAAAAGAATAGATAAAATAGCGAAGTAAATAAAAAATTTTAATTGTTTTTATTATTTTTATAAAGTTGAATCAAATTTATAAAAGTGTTTAAAATTTGGTGTAAATATCTTGTTCCGTTCAAAAGTCATACGACCAAGATCAAAAATACATCAAATTTTTAACCTTTTAAAATAAGGTTAAAATTTAAAAGTTTTTTGAGTTTATCTTTAGAACTGAATTTAATGAAAAAAGAGGTCTATGTATCATTTTGATCCTTGTTTGATTACCTATTAAAAAATATTTAATATTTTTAAAAAATATCAATAAATTGAAGGACATTGAGATTATTTAGGTGGGGTCAGAGTATGGGCTTAATTTCCGGAATATAGAATATATGATACATATGCCAATATATGATACATTGTATTTTGGTATAATGAAAGTCTAATGTATATGTGTGTAAAATTTCAAAAGTTTTGGGTGAACCAATAACCAGATTTTATTGAAAACAAACTCGTGCCAACCTTTTTTGACCACCCGTTAGTTCAAGGATCAAGAAGAAACTAATGAATACAGTGATCACAATGAAGTTTTCAAAGACAATAAACTTGGCAATATTTATTTAAAACCCAAAAATACAATGAATAAAAACTCTTTTAATCAATCTTCTTCCTAAAACAGGTTAGTAATTACACATTGGAATTGTTTTCATTTACCTCCAAGTTATTGACATTTACTTAGTAGGATGCATCTTTTGGAAGAATTTGAGTTCAGTTTTTTTTAAATTTTTTTAATGTGGTATTCAATTTGATGCAAATGTTTACAATTGCAGATAGTAATGAATTATCTCATGCACGAAGAGATGATTAATGCCAAATTCAGCTTTAATATTTAGTCCAATATTTTCTTAGCAATGAGTGGTAATTGAGCAGGTAATTGGAATTGAAAATTGTGAGAAAAAAATTAAAAACTCAATGAACTTTTGAATGTCCAAAATTGGTTACAATCAATGCATTCAATGTATCAAAATAAGTCCGAAAAATGCACAAACAGTAAAATTTGCAAAAATTACTTTGAAAAGTATCTGAAGTGGGAATGCTGATTTACAAAAAAAAAAAAACTGACCAAAAAATAAAACAAATTTTTTTTTTAAATTTGAAAAAAATTAAGGATAAAGCCAAAAATAGAAAAATTATAGTTAGTTGAAAAAAAAATTGATTTTAGATCGAACACCTCCTGGCTAATCGATCGTAGGTGCTCGGTTTTTTCATCAAATATCATAGCATTTAAAAATATGGTTTTTATTTTTATTAATTGCTAAAATTTATAGTTTTTTCGAAGATTATAGCCAAAATTTATTCTTAAATGAAATGAAATAACCCAAATTAAGGAATTATGATAAATATAATTGTTTTGCTAAAGATTCTTATTAATTTCTGGTTTAGTTTCATTTCAGAATTTCTAAAGGCAAACAAAATTCCTGTTTTGGCAAAAAAATACTTGTGATTGCGCTAAAGCTTGATTAAATTATTTAATCCACTGAAAAATTGAATGTAATTTATTTTTAAAATCGAGCTAGCGCTTTTTGATTATTTCAAAAATAAAAATAGTTCAGATTAGGAAAAAAAATAATAGTTTAAATTTTAGTTTAAGTACTTAGTTAATCCATTCTTCATACCATCAATTTTTAATCATTTATTCTTTAGTTTATCTGTTCTAAACAAAAGCAAAATATTAAAATATTACTAAAATGAAAAAAAATTTCATGTTTATTAATATTAATTATTCAATTAATAAAACTATCTATTTTATCAAAACTTGATCTATTTCTAAAAAAAAATATTTTCAAATTTTATTGTTTCAATTAGAATTTTTATGAGTAATTTTTTTTTTAAACTGATCAAAAATTCAAAAATGCTAAATGTTTGAGATTTTACAGTTCCATACAAATTGCCTATTTAATTTATTTAAAAAAATTGGAAAAGTTTTGAAAACTTGAAGTTAATGATCATGATCAAAACATAATTAATTAAAATCTTTATAAAAAATTATTTTAGTTTTTTAAGTAATAAAAAAAGTTAATTATTTCATTAAAAAAAAAGCAAATTTTTTTCTAATTATCTTTAACTAAAAAAACTTCAAAGACAAAAATACATATTAAGTTATCCAAATTATGGCCTTACTAACGCTTTAAATAATATTTTAATTTTTAAAAGCAAAATAAATTTAAATTTGCAAAATTTGAAAAAAAAGATTAATATTTTATCTTTACATTAGATAAAAATTTACAAAATTTTCTTCCCAAATAAAAATTAAGCTATTGAGGTCTTGTTATTTATTATTTAAAAGATTTATTAAAATCAAATTAAATTCATTGCTTCAACGTCAACATCCCCAAAGTTTAAAGAAAATTTTCCAGAGCGAAAAGACACCGAATAAGAGAAAAAAATCCATAGTTTAATCTTAAATTAATTATCTACCTAATGATAAATGGAACTCCCTAAAGAACTCAATTTTAAGTATAGTAGATTCCATTGCACCAATTAAAAATATTAAAATTGATAATAAAAATTCTATTAGCCCATGGTCAGATAATGAAATTAATTCTCTTTCTAAAACACGGGATGGTTTTTACAAGTCTTGGAAAAACACACATGATCGCTCTTATTATTTATCGTATGTAGAAGCAAAAAAGCGAATAAAAACTTTGACCGAACTAAAATTAATCTTTTATTTAAAAGATAAAAAATTAAATGATTTTCAAAATTCCAAAAAATTTTATGAATTCTACAGATCAACAATAAAATTAAAGTCTGACAGGCAAAACAGTATTATACCGAACTTCATTATCAAAGGTAATAACTCCGAATCTGAGGCCTCAGAAATTAGCAAGATAATGAATCATTTTTTCACCGATATAAAATCAGATTCAATATCTGATTTAATGACCTGTATTACTTTCATAAATGAAACATTTAATGAACTTTCTAACATGTGTCCCTTTAGTAAATTAAAAGAAAAAACTTTTGATTTTCATTTAATATCGGTCGATTCTGTTGTTAAATTGATTAGTAATTTGAACCCTAACAATGGTCCTGGAATCTCAGATATTTCAGTCAAAATCTTTAAGGATTCAGCAGTAATTCTTGGTCCAGTGTTAACTGAACTTATCAATGATTGTTTTGATTATTGCAGAGTGCCTGATGAATGGAAATGCGCAATAGTAATAGCTTTATACAAAAATAAAGGTCCAATCGAAATCATCAACAACTACAGAGGAATTTCCGTACTACCTGTAATATTTTACTGTAATATTTTACATTTTTAAATGATTTAATTGACAAGTTCAAAAATTGCTTAGAACTAGTGTACAAATGGTGCTCGTTTAATCGTCTCGATATCAACTGGGATAAAACTAAAATAATGATTATCCATAAAAAAAAAACATAGTAGTACCAGCATCATTTTCTTTTAGTTCATTCGAAATCGAGGTTGTACCTGAATTCAAGCTTTTAGGTGTTATAATAGATAATATATTAAACTTTACAAGTCACGTTAACAATCTAAAAGCTACTATTTATAAAAAGCTTAACTCAATTAATCAATTATTCTTTCTTTCAAAACCAGTTAAAATACAATTCTTTAAAACGTTCATATTGCCCCACTTTGATTATTGTTTATCTCTAACCATTTATTTCTCCAAACCTGCTTTTCAATCTATATCCAATTCATATTATATTTCGCTTTTCAAATTGATTCACTTCAAAGCCAAAGTTAATTATCCTAATGATATCAATACAATAAAATATAATCTTGAAATTAATAATCACCTCACATCCACCCAACAATGAAAGGACAGCTCTTTAAAACTTATATTAGACCAATTCTACTTTATGGCATAGAAACGTTCTATTTAAAACGCACTGAAATCAATGACCTCAAGCGATTTGAAGGAAACATTGTCAAAATCTTAATGGACATTTCAACAAGGTGTAGGACGAGGAAAATTTTTCACGCAATGAACATTGAGCCGACCGAACACAAAATAAAGCTAATCAAATTAGACTTCTTTCTTAGGCTGGACTCAAATCGGCTAACCAGCGAACTTATAAAATATATGAGTGATATTGATATCAAGGATGAAATTGTGAGCGAGATTTTTGAGATAACAGAAATACTTGATTTTGGCACAAGCGTGACTATCCAAGAAGCATGTGCTGCAAAAATTTTTATAATCAAAGATGAAATAAGGTGCGAGAGAGAAGATGAACAGGTCAAAGAAATTAGAAGAATATTTGACACGAAAGACCGAAGCACAATACCAAAAAATTTTTTTGAAAAGCTAAAGTTTTGAATTTTTTTTTTTTTTTTTTTTTTTTTTTAATTGACGTACTTCTTATCTAAATACTGCACGCTTTATTTTACAGTGTGTTGTCATTGGCCGAGAAACGGTCTTAAACTAATTAAATGATAATAATCTTGAAATTCTAGGTCTTTACGGATTTCAACATAGGTTTCATTATAAGATTTTAAAGAACCCATAATCGCCTCTTCAACTTAAAACTCAACTTATTGTGAGCGAATCACTTAACAAACCATATAATTTAAGAAACAGTAATAAATTTTATACTCCAGGAAGTCTAGGGTTCAACTCTTTTGGTGAAGTAACATTTTCCTTCTTTTTTTCTAAATTTATCAAATCTTTTACTCTGAAAGATCTAGATTTAAATTTATCTCTTATTAGACAAAGAAAAATTAATAATGTAAATCTACACTTTATTGAGTTTATTCAAATGTTTCCCAAATTTGACATAGATTACATCCATAATTTTCTTAATTATGTAAAATACAAAAAAAAATAATTAACTAAATAAATGTCAAATCACCAGAGACAACCAAAAATGCATTTTTTTTTTGGTGAAAAAATGCTCCAAAAATATGACTTTTTTAGGTCAAAAAGTGCGATAAAAATGCAAAAAAATGCGAAAAAGTGCTAAAAAATGCATAAAAATTTTGAACAAAAAAAGTTTATAGAGACAATTCCTAAAAATTTATCGTAACATTTTTACATTTAATGAAAATTTAATTGTTTATAAGATAAAAAAATCTTTCCTTAATAAAAATAAAAATTATTAGTTTTTTTAGTCTAAGTCATTTTCCAAAGGTATAATGTCATCATCAAGCCTTGTTTCATCTTCATTTTCCGTCAGGTTACCCCAGTATTCAGGATAATTAAAATAGAAAAAATTATTCATTTTAATCGTTTCTTCGGTCATATTTTGGCGTTTTTCATCAAGCACAATTTTGTATTTTGAAAAAGCTCGTTCAGAGTCGCATGAGCTTGCTGGAATTTTAATATACCACCTGGCTACATTAAACATTTTTGGTAATCGAATTTTATGTTTTAACCACCATTTTTCAACATCAAAATCATTTATAGATTGCATTGATAATTCAGAACAAATTTTAATATATACTTTCCATTCATCTTTTAATTCTAACTGAATTGAATCTAGAAAATTATATTCTTGTAAATTTTTAGATAAATGTGCAATTTGTTGTCGATCAAAAACTTAAGCATTTTTAAATAAGTCCATCGCTGGTTGACTTCCTTCTATAAAATATTTTTTTAGCTTTAATTCTGCATCTTTAAACAACGTAAAAGCAAAAATTTCTTGATCATCTTCTTTATTTTGATGTGAATCCAATTGTCCAACTATCCAAAAGTACAAGTCCGATATAATTGAATAAACTTCTCATGTTATTATATTTTGATTTTCAAATTTAAAAAAAGTGAAAATAAATTTATAAATTCAAATTGTTCTTTTAAATTATTAGTTTTGAAGTTTGCTTAGAGCAATTGTTTCTTCTAAATCACATTCCGAATCCACAAAATCTTTCTGCAAGATAGAAAATTCTCTTGATAGAAAATAATTTCCTATTAACTTGAATTGATAAATTAGATACAAATTTGGTAAAATTAAGATTTTGATCAATTATGAAGCCTAATAAGCAGATTTCCTTTACAACTAATATGTCTTCATTACCTACTCTAATCTTATCTGGATATAATTTTTTCCTATTATCAAAAATCATGCAAAAAGTTTTTGACCAGTTTTTATCAATTCTGTTAAAAATACACCATTCATTTAAATTTTTTGTTGTAACATTTAATTTTATCAAAGAAGTTTCAAGGTCTTTTTCAGAGAAACTTATTGTTGTATCATCTGCAAACATTTTAATACTTAAATTTTTAAATAAAAATGGTAAATCATTGACAAAAATAAGAAATAGCAGTGGACCCAGGACAGATCCTTGCGGGACACCTAATTTTAATTTTACTGGATTAGACTTTTCACAACCAATTCTAACTATCTGAGATCTATTTTCAAAATAGTTTGAAAGAAGACCCAAAGAAGAATTATCAAAACCATAGTGAAAAAGTTTTAAAAGTAATAAATTTGAATCAATTACATCAAATGCTTTCCTAAAGTCAATAAACAAAGAAACAGTTGTTAGTTTATTTTCTTTAGCTTTATTTATTTCACTGATATACTCATGGATTACAGTTTGACAAGAATGTCCGTTTCTAAAACCATGTTGTCATTTTAATAAAATCTTATTCGATTCAAAATAATAAGATATCTGTTTTGCTAAAAGTTTTTCAAAGATTTTTGCTATTGGTGATAGGATTGATATCCCCCGATAATTGTTTATATCTGACCTGTCACCTTTATTTTTAAATAAAGGATTAACAATGGCAATTTTCCAGTCTTCCGGAATATTTTTAAAAAATAAACAATTATTAAAGAGCTCATATAATAATGGAACAAAGAATTCGTTAAGATTTTGGATAATCTTGGTCTGAATTCCAACAAATCCAGGGAGCTTGACGAAGGAGTTCGTCAACAGCCTTTTTAATTTCATCCAAAGAGAATTCACAAAATGAAAATCCTGGAGTTAAAATATTTTCATTAAATTTTAATTCTCTAAATGTATCAAAAATGTATTTGGCTGATTCATTTTCACTGGACAAAGAGGAAGATTCAATAGAAGCAAAGCAGCTATTAAACATTTCCACTTGATCAACAGTATTTGAGGCTTTTTTAACATCCCAACAAAGTTCTTCTGGAAAGCTGTCAAATTCAGCATCTCCTCTCAGTTTTATGGATGTTTTATAAAAATTCCAGAATTTCTTAGAATTTTTGAAGTCATTAGACTTTTTAGCCTCAAAATATAATTTTATTTTTTGACGATTTAGTTTTTTATACATCTAGCATCCCTATACTGGAAAAGATTCTGTTCTGTTTTATCCATCATATAATTCTGATAGCAATAATCCCTAAAATTTCTAAATGATCTTAATTCAGCATCGAACCAAGGGGATTGCTCATTTTTCTTACGAATAGATTTTTTTAAAGGACAACATTCTTCTATAGCATTTATAATTGTTTCCTTAACAAAACCCCACTTATTCTCTATACTATCAAGCTTACGGAGTAAATTAAAATCAAATTTCCTTAAAAAATTTCCAACTTTAGCAAAATAAATAATTTATCGAATTTATTTTAAAAGTGATTTACCTTAAATATAACATTATTATCCATTTATTGTAATAATTTAAATAAAAAAAATTTATTGATTTTGAAAGTTTGTATACAAAGATAAAATAAGAAATCATATTTCTAAATTAAAATATTTGGTCATTTATAATTAATGTGAAAGGAAGGATGTTCAAAACAAAAACAAATAGGATAACTTTAGATGTATTTATTTTTTATCAATTCTCATGGTTAAATAGTCTAATTAATTTGCTATAATGGAAAAAGATCAATAAGATAAAATGATGCAATTAACAGCATTCAACAAAATTCTTTTTCTCGAAACACTTTGCCCAATGGAATAGAATTTTCTCAATTCGTTTGTTTCCTGCGGATCAGCACCAAACACATAAACTATTTTGGCATCATTTGGAACATCAAAATCGCTTAGATCTACATTGATTGTTCTCATTGATAGATTCATCAAAACAGCGTATTTGTTAAAACCAGCAGCATTTCGTTCAAACGAAAATATTTCCTCATTTACTAGTAAATATCTAAAATCACCCCATGAAAATGCAGCCTCTTGTTTAAGCTTTATCAAGTCTTTATAAATGTTTAAATGTGAAAAGTCTTCACCACTTTCTTTCTTTAAATAAAAAAAAAATAGTTAATTTTCAAAAAAAATCTTTTTTTTTTCTCAAATAAAATGAGCTTACTTCAACATTTAAATGGACGTAATTTTCGTTGACTGGCAGCCAAGGCTTTCGGTCTTTGTCGGTTTCAAAATTCATAAATCCTGCATTGTTATTCACAGTTGACCATTGCATCGGTGTTCTTTCGTAGTCTCGACTGTAAATTTGAAAAAGCTCAGGCTAAATTAAAAAACAAAAGGTGAATAAAAAAAAAATTAAACAAAAATTTCTAATTTACTCCTCTTCTTTTTCCCGCTTCATCTTGACACTCTTCAAAACTCAACTTGTCTTTTGGTAAATCAAGCATTCCTATTTCTTCTCCATAGTATGTGATTGTAGTACCTCCTAGAAGCAAATTTATCGCATTGGCCACATCAATAAATTGCTTTCCAATTCTTGTTCCAACCCGCGTATTGTCATGATTTCCTAGCTACCATAAAAGCAAAGTTAAATCGAACTGAAATTAATTTTTAAGCTGCTATAGTACTTGCCAATTTGACCAGCAGCTATCAGGTAAATTTTCAATCCATGGATCAATCAATTTTTTGATACCTTTTGGTTCAAATGGCACTCCCTCTTGATTTTTTATGAAATCTGTACCATTTCTGAGCTGAATAAATTGGAAATTGAATGGAAATTGTGCAGCAGGCTGGTTGTTGTATAAACAGTATTTTAATGTTGTCTCCACTTTGTCATATACTTCAACTACCATCATTCTTTAAATTGTTTTTGAATTTAAAAAAATTAATTTCTAAAAATTTAAACAACTTTTCTGATTTTTCCTCTTTTGCAATCTTTTCTATTAATTTACGCCATTCAACTAAAGTTTCAAATGTTTCCGGTCTGCTGAATGTGTTTATATGATCTAAATCCGGATAGTTCAGATTCTCGGCTTCGGCATGTGTAATAATAGGTTCATCTCGAAAATTTTCTTCTTCGAATAAAAATCCTAGAGCATCTATTCGAAATCCGTCAACTTTTTTTTCCTGTAGCCAAAACCTCATTATATTCTAAAAAAAAAAAATTTAATTTAAATCAATTAAGTATAAAATTAAAATAGAAGTAAATAATTTTTACTTCTATTTCTTTTTGAACATCTTCATTTCTTATATTTAAATCAGGCTGCTGGGGTAAAAACTGATGTAAGTACCATTGACTCCTTTGTTCATCAAATGACCATGCTGGTCCTCCAAAAAATGAGACCTTCAAATTTTTAAGATTAAAAAATCAGAATTAAAATGAGAAATAAAAAGACTTTTTATTAAAAAATTTGATTTAAATTAAAAGGATGATTTAGAAGAAATCCAAGAGAAATTTTTTTTTAAATATTTACCTCCCATTCAAATGGAATTAACTTTAAAATCACCTTTGAATTTAAATTTTGCTGCAATACTTTTGACAAAAATAATTGAAAAACACCTAATGAGAAAATTTTGAATATCACAAAAAAAAATAACAAAATAACAAAATCTATGATATTGTATGAAGAGAATTTAATTTTTCTATCCTTAAAAAATTAAGAGCAGAAATAGTTATAAATAACGCAAATTGTTTGACTTAAAATTATTTAGGTAAGATCTTGAGTCAAATTAAGAAAAAAAATACTATCTCTTTCATGTCCAAACATACCCAATTATTTGGAGGCTTAGATCGATCTTTGCTTGGATGCCAAACATAATAATCTCGATACTTGTCTGAATTGTTTTTGCTTGCCTGAAACCAGTGGTGCTTGTCTGAAGAATGGTTGGGAATAAAATCCATGATTACATACAAATCTTCAAGATTCAATAATTTTCATATTTAATTTTATAAATAAAAAAAATCGAAAAAAATAGCATGCCTCTTTTATGGGCTTCTTCAACAAGCCGATCAAACGTAGCCATATCTCCCAAGAGAGGATCAATATCAACAAAAGACGAAATGTCATAGCCACCATCTAATCCACCAGATGGGTAAATTGGGTTCAGCCAAATAGCTGCGATTCCAATTGATTTTAAATAGTCCATTTTTTCAATAACACCACCCAGGTCTCCATAGCCATCACCATTTGAGTCCTTGAATGAACGAGGGTATAGTTGGTAGATTACACCTTTTTGCCACCATTTTAGATTTTTTATCTCTGAAGTTGGTAATTCTTGTGTGAATTTTAAAAGAATTAAACTTGTAAAAAAAATTATCAGATTCATTTTTTAGTTATTTTGATTTTAAGATAAAAAGGAATTATTTATATAAAATTTCTGACATTTATTTCAAATTTAATATACGATAAAAGTCTAGCATCTTTTATAAATTTCATTTGGTTTTTAATATTACTTATTCGTAAGATTTTATTTAGCTTAAATTATTTGCTAAGCAAATTAAAAAAAAATTTTAAAAGGAGATACAAATTTTGAATTTTTAAGAAAAATGCTAAATGTCAAAATTTTTATTCAAACGAAAAAAATAGTATCTTCAGATAAATGTTGAGATATACAGATTATCTAATTTGATTATTTAATGGCATATAATTTATTTATGAGCTTGAATATTTTTTTTCGTCTCTGTACTTGGTCAACTAAAAAGAACAATTAAAAAGTGGGACGTAGCAACACTCAACACTCTATATACAGCTTTTATAAGACCACATTTAGTATATCCATCTGCTGCTTGCTCTCCATATCGTCAAAAAGATATCAAGATACTAGAACAAGTTCAAAGAAGGGCAACAAAAATTGTTTGGATTAAGACATTTGCCATATCTCGAAAGACTACAAAAACTTATACCAGCGAATAATATAAGAGGTAAAAAAGAGGGATGTATTTTTTTGATCTACATAAATAATTTATTGAATAATATAAAAAAATAAAAAAATCATCTAAAATAATTTTTTAGAAATTAAAAAAAATAGTTGATTTCTTTAATCAATAAACTAAAAACATATCAAATTAAAATGAGATTCACTCATTTTTGGTTATTTTAATTAATCTTTTAGTCATCAATATAAATTAAATTATTTTTGAAATTAATTTTTTGATTGATTTAACCAATTAACCAAAAAAATATATTAAAAAAATGCTCTGCTTGCAAAAGATTTATTTGCTTCTTCGAGGATGATTGACGAACAAAACGAAATAATTACCAACAAAATATTGTCTGCTGCACATAAAAGTATACCTTTTCAGTCTCAAAAAGTTTTCAAGAGCAGACTACCTCCTTATATTGTAGATTTGATTAAAGAACGTAGGAAAATAAGAAGATATTTTCAAAAAACTCGCTGTAAAATGACGAAACAAAGAAATAATCAATTCGAACATTCGAAATTAAAATTAGCTTAAAAAAATTTTGGAATCAAAATTGGTCTGATTTTATTAAAAAGATGGTGAAAAATCCACTATCAAGCAGGCCATTTTTGAAAAAAATAAATAAGTTTAGATCAAGAAAAGGATCAAATTTAATCCCGGCCCTAACTCTAAACAATCAGGATTTTAATACAGATGAGGAAAAAGGAAAGTTATTTGGAGAAATATTATCCACAACATTTAGCCTTAATACTGACCTTGAAAACACTGAAAAAGATTCAGAAATAACTCACTCCAATTTAAAATATTTTAAGAGCAATAGTCAGCCAAAATTTAACGAACCGATTAGCCTTAATGAAATGATATTGGCATTAAAAAAGCTAAAGGGAGAAGCAGCTTGCGGACCTGACCTTATCCACAATCTGATGTTAAAAAATCTACCTATAAATTCATTAAATGAGATAATAGATCTTTTCAACCTTAGTCTCAAAGAAGTTCCTAAAGCTTGGAAAAGTGCCAATATCACAATAATACCTAAGAAATCTTCTCCTACACAAGACCCTTCTAATTATCGACCAATTAGTATTACTAGCTGTCTTGGTAAACTGCTTGAACGTATTATTTTTTCAAGATTATACGATTTCTTGGAGAAAAATTCTTTGCTAATCCAGGAACAATCTGGTTTTAGAAAATATCGAAGAACAGCAGATAATTTAGTTTTCCTTATCCAAAAAGTTGTCGAATCATTTAATAGAAAGAAAAAAGTATGTTGCTTATTTTTTGATATTTCCAAAGCTTTCGACAAGGTTTGGCATGAAGGTATAATTTATAAGCTTATAAAGATAAATATACCTGCCTATTTAATTTATGGGATTAAATCATTTCTGAGTTGTAGAACATTTAAGGTAAATATAAATGATCACATTAGTGATGAATTCAAAATATCTGCTGGCGTTCCTCAACGATCAGTTATTAGTCCTTTATTATTTAATATATTTATTAATGATATTCCTAAAAAAATAAATCTTATAATGAATATTCACTTCTCTTTGCAGACGATCTTGTCACTTTTTTTATTTAAAAAAAAAAATGGAAATCTAGAAAGTAAAATGAATAAGAACTTAGTTGAATTAGAAAAGTGGCTTTTCGAGTGGAAAATGAAGATTTCGGTAGAAAAATCTTGCTCAACGATTTTTAGTAAAAACAATAAAGAAAATTCTGAGTTTGAGTTAAGGATTTATGGGAATAGAATCGTAAGCTTAAAAGAAATTAACTTCTTAGGAATTAAATTCGATTCTAAATTAACCTTTTCGTCAATGATAGAAGAAATTAAAGAACGTTGCAATTCAAGGCTAAATTTAATCAAAATCTTGTCAAATAAAAAATGGGGCCTAGACTCTAAAACTTTAGGAAATCTTTATAAGTCTTTGATAGTATCTATTCTTCCAACATATTACATCATGAGGCATATAATAAACTTTAACTACTAACAGTCTCAAATCGACTTTTTGAGTTAAGTGAGAGATGTGTTAGGGCAGGGCTAAGCCACTCTGTTCCACTGGTTGTCAGACTGGTGGAAGAATATAACAAAGGTTTCGAATTAAGAAATATCGAATACCCAACTCTATTATGTAATTGCTACCTTACTATTTCTTCTTTTTTCCTGAACCATCAAATTTTTAAAAAATGTATTCTGTAACTCTCTATCTTTATCATTTCTTGATATTTCTTTATTTATTTTTAATTTTAATATTTTCCTATTTTTTAAATTATATTATTTTTACTTTTATTCTATTCTATTTAAATTTATTTTGATTTTTATTTTATTTTTGTTTTTTAAAATCTGAAGGAGCTTAAGCTCGATACAGAAATACAAATAAAAAAAAAAAAGATTCATCAACAATTCTAGTAGAACCATCTACTTCTGGTAACGCACAAGAGTCTTCAGTCACTCGGTCAATTGTTAAAAAATTAATTTTTTTCAGATATTAATTTTGTATTTTTTTTCTAAATTAATTTCAATAAATAATAAAATTTTATTTCTTAACAAATCATTTAATTTATTTAATTGTATTCAATGAAATTTTTTAAGATATTAAAACATTATTTTCGTTAATTCTATATTTATCGAAAAAACTTTTATGTAGATCAAAAAAAAATATTCCCCTAAAAAAAATAGATACACGAGAAAAATTACAAAAAATTGTGACCAAAGAGAGTTCTTTTTCTCGAACAGAATAGTACCGATTTGGAATAACCTACCAAGTGAAACTACAAATGCGACCAATGTAAACCTATTCAAGAATAACTACGACCAATTTAAGAAGCATAATGTTGCAGTGATTATTATTTTTTAATTAAATTTCTAAATCAGCTATTTAAAAAATTATTTGAGAGTCTAAGATCTACGATTTTTTTAAATGAATTTTTTTAATGATCTTGATTTTTTAATTAAGTTTTATTTTGATGATGTCAAAAAACAAAAATATGTGCTGTCGGGAATTTAGCTTTTGCAGTCGTGAATATTGGAGCAAACATTTCATTTTCGGTGTTGCTCATGAAGTATCGTTTACAGTTTTTCCAGAAGTCGATTTGAGCATAGAAAAAATTCAAAGGTCTAAGAAAAAAAATTCTTTCAGCACTATAAAAAAATCCACAACATGAAACAACTATTAAATTAAATAAACTTATAAGAATTGGATCTCAATTAGCAATAAAAACAACAACAACACCAGCAGCACAAGCTACATCCGAGTTAACTTCAGATTTTATATCGATTTCAAATGTTGAAAACGTACCTACATTTTTACGTAAAAGAGGTCGTCCAAAAAAATCATAATGTTAGTAAATAACAGTGAACTTAAACATAAGAACAAATAAAAAGCAAAATAAATTAATTTTTTTCTTCTTTCTTATTTTATATTTTTTTGTAGTATTTAGTGTATTTTTATGCTTTATAAAGATGAACTACGAAAATTATTTTTGGGATTTTTTATAAATAAATTTGGTATGAAAAAAAATTTTGGCTACTGGGCTTTTTTAAGTCATTCTTTTTACTTTCTCATCATTATTAACATCCTTTATCAGTAAATGTTTATTATGTGGTTACTTTTTTTAATGAAATTATTTTTAAAATTTATTTAAAAAATCGAAAAGTTAAAATTTTTATTTGGCGATGAAACTCAATTTACACTTAACTTTTTTACTCAACTGATAGCTCCCAGGAAAATTTAAAAGAATTTTTTTTAAATATTTTATTTCAATCCTCACTTTATTTTCTTCAATTTTTCAAATCTAATTTAAAAATTCTAATTCTAATAGATAGATGATAAGAAAAAGTGAAAAAAAATTGTCAAATTTATTTGACAAGAACTTATCTTAGGAGCACGTGGTGAATGTCAAGAATGTTTTAACATGGGATTTGCTTAATGTTCCAAATTTTGGTATCGGATTTTGAGGCTAAAATTTCGAAAAGGGGAATAAGGTAACAATTTTTTTCAGAATAAAAAAAAAACATAATCAAAAAAATCATTTGATTAAGTGAAATTATTTCTTACTTAACCTAAAATTTAAAAAAAGTAAAAATAAGTAAAAGTTTGTATCTAATTGAATAATTTCCTTTTATTTTGACTTATATTTTTTCGTGCTATAATAAAAAAAAATAAAATGATATAAAAATTAACGGAAATGATATAAACTAAAAAATAAAATTGATATATAACTGACACAATCTGATATAATAAATAATACCTGTGATATAAAATAAAAATACCGATGCTATAAAATTATATGTAATGACAATATATTAATTGAGCATTAACTAATTAGTGAATTTTGGTTTCAATTTTGAATTAATTGATAAATTAAGCTGAGTATAAATTTTTAAATATAAGATACATGCATAAGTTTCTTTTTTTTAAATTTTAAAATTTATTTTAATTTTTAAAAAATAAAATACTACAAAATCAAAAATCAAATTTCTTATCTATAATAAAAATTTAACTGACTAAACTATGACAGACAGATACATCAACAGATACATCAACTAGCTATGAGTTTGTTGTAACAGTATCAGATAATGAATAAAATATTGATCCTATTGTAGTTGCAAAAAAAAGAGGAAGACCAGCTGGCTCAAAAAATAAACCAAAAGATCAATCAACCGGGTCTAATACTCATAAAAGACCAAAAAGAAAATAGTTGACCTTTTTTTCTTTGTTTTTTTTTTTTTTATTATTATATATCATTTGTATTTTTATTATACAAGAAAAATAAAGAATTATAGCAGAAAATAATAAAATAGAAATAATATTCTTATAGCATTATTTTTTTATAGCAAACAATTAAATTATTATAGCACGAAAAATAAGACCCTTTTATTTTTATCATTATTTTTTTAAACGAGCTTTATATTCTAAATAAAAAAATGGAATAATTATTAAACAACGAATAAATATCATAAAAAAACTTTTTTAAGTATTTTAATTTTGATTATTTTTTTTAAATTATTTATTTAAAAAAATTAAAAAGAAATAAAACATTTTTCAGAAAAAAAGTAAAAAACATAAGAATAGAAAAATCAAAAAGACCATACATCAATTGTCTGAAAGTCTTAAAGCCCCATTTAAAACACCATACCTGGACAGTCTAGCACTCAAGATTATTTTTTAGCAAAAAAGAATGAAACAAACAATTTTTCTCTTTTTGAATATTTAATTAAAATGGATTATCTTTTTCGAATGTTTATCATACTTTGCTTGATAACCAAATTTTATTTGGATAAGAAAATCGCATTGGTAAAAAGGAAATTTCTATTTATCTTAATCAAATGAAATTTACTTATTATATTATGTAAGGCTTTTAAGAAAATTTAATTCTTAAAATTTAATAAAAATTTTATAGCAATTATAAAAAGTATATAAAAATTTCATGATCTAAATGTCGCTAAATTTCACTTTAAATTTGAAAAATTTACCTTGTGTCAAAAAAAAATTTTATTTTTAAGATATTTACAACAAATTTAAAAATGAAAATTCTTCTTTATCTTAGCTTAATTGCTTTTTCAATAGCGTGCAAAACAAAGCCAAAAAATGAGATAAAAAATCTGAAATGGTGGCAAAAAGGTGTAATCTACCAACTATACCCTCGTTCATTCAAGGACTCAAATGGTGATGGCTATGGAGACCTGGGTGGTGTTATTGAAAAAATGGACTATTTAAAATCAATTGGAATCGCAGCTATTTGGCTGAACCCAATTTACCCATCTGGTGGATTAGATGGTGGCTATGACATTTCGTCTTTTGTTGATATTGATCCTCTCTTGGGAGATATGGCTACGTTTGATCGGCTTGTTGAAGAAGCCCATAAAAGAGGCATGCTATTTTTTTTCGAATTTTTTTATTTATAAAATTAAATATGAAAATTATTGAATCTTGAAGATTTGTATGTAATCATGGATTTTATTCCCAACCATTCTTCAGACAAGCACCACTGGTTTCAGGCAAGCAAAAACAATTCAGACAAGTATCGAGATTATTATGTTTGGCATCCAAGCAAAGATCGATCTAAGCCTCCGAATAATTGGGTATGTTTGGACATGAAAGAGATAATATTTTTTTTCTTAATTTGACTCAAGATATCTTACTTCGGTGGACCAGCATGGTCATTTGATGAACAAAGAGGTCAATGGTACTTACATCATTTTTTACCACAGCAGCCTGATTTGAATATTAGAAATGAAGCTGTTCAAAAAGAAATAGAAGTAAAATATTATTCAATTTTATATTTAGTTCGGGTATTTATTTTTATTAGAACACAATGAGGTTTTGGCTCCAGAAAAAGAAGGTCGATGGTCTCAGAATTGACGCACTGGCCAATTTATTTGAAGATGAAAATTTCAGAAATGAACCACTACAGCCTCACGTTGTATCCAACCAAGTATTAAATTTGTCTTTCTAAAAAATTTAAATTATTTTTTCATTTTGAAGAACTTGAGTCATTCTGATTTGAACCACATTTATACATTGAATCAGCCTGGAACTCTACAAATTCTAGTCGAATGGCGAAAATTGGTAGAACAGATCATTAAAGAGGAAAATTCAGAAAAGTAATAAATTAATTTAAATTTTTTAATTTGATTCAATGTCAATAAGGGTTTCCGACGTTTTTATTTTTTTAAATCAAATTCAATTATTAATTAGTAAAATTAAAAAAATAAAAAAGGATGATAGTAGTTGAAGTTTATGACAAAGCTGAGACAACAATGAAATACTGTTTATACAACAACCAGCCTGCAGCACAATTTCCATTCAATTTCCAATTTATTCAGCTAAGGAATGGAACTAATTTAGCTAATAATCAAGAGGGAGTGCCTTTTGAACCAAAAGGTATCAAAAAATTGATTGATCCATGGATTGAAAATTTACCTGATAGCTGCTGGTCAAATTGGCAAGTACTATAGCAGCTTAAAAATTAATTTCAGTTCGATTTAACTTTGCTTTTATGGTAGCTAGGAAATCATGACAATACGCGGGTTGGAACAAGAATTGGAAAGCAATTTATTGATGTGGCCAATGCGATAAATTTGCTTCTAGGAGGTACTACAATCACATACTATGGAGAAGAAATAGGAATGCTTGATTTACCAAAAGACAAGTTGAGTTTTGAAGAGTGTCAAGATGAAGCGGGAAAAAGAAGAGGAGTAAATTGGAAATTTTTGTTTAATTTTTTTTTAATTCACCTTTTGTTTTTTAATTTAGCCTGAGCTTTTTCAAATTTACAGTCGAGACTACGAAAGAACACCGATGCAATGGTCAACTGTGAATAACAATGCAGGATTTATGAATTTTGAAACTGACAAAGACCGAAAGCCTTGGCTGCCAGTCAACGAAAATTACGTCCATTTAAATGTTGAAGTAAGCTCATTTTATTTGAGAAAAAAAAAAGATTTTTTTTTGAAAATTAACTATTTTTTTTTTATTTAAAGAAAGAAAGTGGTGAAGACTTTTCACATTTAAACATTTATAAAGACTTGATAAAGCTTAAACAAGAGGCTGCATTTTCATGGGGTGATTTTAGATATTTACAAGTAAATGAGGAAATATTTTCGTTTGAACGAAATGCTGCTGGTTTTAAAAAATACGCTGTTTTGATGAATCTATCAATGAGAACAATCAATGTAGATCTAAGCGATTTTGATGTTCCAAATGATGCCAAAATAGTTTATGTGTTTGGTGCTGATCCGCAGGAAACAAACGAATTGAGAAAATTCTATTCCATTGGGCAAAGTGTTTCGACCAAAAGAATTTTGTTGAATGCTGTTAATTGCATCATTTTATCTTATTGATCTTTTTCCATTATAGAAAATTAATTAGACTATTTAACCATGAGAATTGATAAAAAATAAATACATCTAAAGTTATCCTATTTGTTTTTGTTTTGTACATCCTTCCTTTCACATTAATTATAAATGACCAAATATTTTAATTTAGAAATATGATTTCTTATTTTATCTTTGTATTCAAACTTTCAAAATCAATATTTTTTTTCAATATTTCAAGAATTGAGTTTAAGACACAAAATAAAAAGAAACAAAATAATAAAAAATTGATTTTTCTAATATTTTATTTTCTTAATTCCTGGTGCAGCACCAAATACAAAATAAAAAAAAGCTCTTTTTATTTTTTGTCTTAAACTCAAATTTTGATGACGCATTAATTTAAGAATTTCAGAGTTTGATACTGCCTCAAACATTTGTTAATAATTTTAAATCATACGTTCTTTATCAGAAATGTTTTAGCATCAGAGAGATTAATTAATTTTTTTTTTTTAAATCTTAAGCGCTTCTGTTTTAAGCTTCAATAATATTTTTAATATACTTCTTTTAGTTAAAAGATCTAAAAGTTTTTTATAGAAGTATTTAACTAATTAAAGTAGAAAAAAACATCAAAATTAAAACAATTGTATCACACCATTTTCAAAAACTTATATTATTTTTTATAATTCTTGATGCATTTCTTGAATAAAGTAGACTTAAGATTCCAGATTTGATCGGCTTACAAATATTTAGTATATATAAGGTTTTCTAATTAAATCTATAAAAAAACAAAAAAAAATTTTTAAATGAAATTAAATAAAAAAATAAACGAATTTATCCTTGACTACAAAATTACATTTCAAAAATAAAATTTATCATAAGTTGTAAACAAAATTTTTAATTTTTTCAATAAATAAGATTAGTAATTTTCTATTAAATGGATGAATAGGCATTTTGGGTTATCATTAAATATTGAAGAAAATCAAGATATTAGTAAATTAATTTAGGTATTTTTTGAAATTTAAATCTAAAAATCAGCCAAAGTTTGGAATGAAGCTTGCGCAAAATTTTAATTTCTTTGTAATAAATCGAAAGAAAGTTGAAATTTTAAATAATTTTAAAAATTTTCAAAAATTTAATATTTAATCAAAAAAAATGATCAAATCGAAAATAAAATGAATAATAAAGCTCTATTAAAATTTTAATTCTGTCAAATTTAAACAATAAAATCAATTAAACTGCTATTAATCTTCTTTCAAATTACTAAAACGCACAAAGAATCAACATATTTTAAGATTAAGTTTTGAAAAACTCTAGTCAAATTGCGTTTAAATCCACCTCTAAATGAATTCGAAATGAAAATAATTTTAATTTTTTCATTTCGGTAAATATAAATAGCCTAAATTCAATAGTTCTAAATTAGAATTTTTAAGATCTAATAAAATTATTTTTCAAATTTCGAAGCCTTTAATATTTATGTCAAAAAAAAGTAATACACTGTCTAGATATTTTACTAGCGTGTTAAATTACTTAAACTTTAATTTTTTTCATCTTACATTAGTACTAGATTCAATCAAAATAAAAACATGGTCGCGCTTTTTCTGGATCCAATTTGATAATTTTTCGAGGAATCTTTTTCAATTTTCGAAAAGATGAAGTGCAAAAATTCACAATTTTTTAAGGTGCCAAGGAGTTTTTTATTGATTTCTAATTTATTATTATTTCAGCAGTGAAACTTGACACTCAAGTTTTCTAAGTGAAAATTAAAAATAAATTTTATTCTTCTTAAAATTAAATTTTTTAAGCCCAAGTCTATGATCTCAACTTTTTCTAAGGTTGATTCGAAATTTTTATCTCACAAACAAATTTTGCGTTAATCATACCTAGAAAAAAACTGGTTATAAAAATTAACCTATTGTCATTTTAATTACTAAGCACTAAAAATTGTACAAAATTAAGGTCGAACAAATATAATTTAAAGCCCAAGGATAAGATTAGAATAAATTATTCGGCAAAATTTTTGATAGTTACTTCACATCAGGTAAATGTTTTGGATGAAAACTCATAGTTACAAAATTTCCCTAGGAAATGAATACATTTTTTTAGAGATCAAATTTAAATATTTGTTTTGAAATTTTTTTTTAAGTGAAAATTTGCTCAACAATAAGAGATAGATTTTAAAAGTCTTTGATTTTTAAAATTGTCCATGTGTAATACAACAATGAGGAAAATTCCAAGAATTTAAATTAATTTATTCGGTTTGATTAACCAAGGACACTGAGCTAAACAAACACAAGGATTGTGCACATTTGTTTGTGAAATTTTATTTTACAAATTTTTGCTTTTCTTACTTAAGAAAGGTAAGAGAAAAATAAAAATCTAATTTTTTTAAATATTTTTCATTTCTAAACTATAGCAACTTGAGTAACTATTAAATGAAGCTATTTCGTTTAAACTGACATTTAGAGTATTGTTGTCTAAATTTTTAGGAATTTTTTTCTATTTTTTTTGGATAAAAAATCAAATTTTTGCTATCTATTTCAAGTAGTCATGTGGTTTTAGAATCAAATGATTGCTCAAATTTACATCACTTTAGGCGAGCATCTGTTGGAAAACTTTGAAATAAATTAATGTCAAAAAAGCTTGAATTAATGGATATTTTAGGTATTTTTTTAAACATTTAAATTTTTTTAATTTAAAGTTTAACTAATTTTAGCATTTATAATTGTTTACTTAATTTTGATCAGCAAGGTAAATTTTTCTTTTATCTCATTATTTTTCTTTTATTTTTAATTTCAAAGAATTCATGCTCCCCTGTTGATGAATACGAAACCGAAGATCGATTTTCAATTTTTGAATTTACTATTCCACGCAATGACCCTACCTATGCCTGCTTAAAACTACAGACAAGCTTATTTTTAACAGTCACCTATCCAGCCAAAGTCGGGGTAATTTAAAAAAATATTTTTTAATACACATTTAGCTAAGCTGAACAAAACAATAATTTTTTCTACATAAAAAATTGTAAGAAACTCATGAAAATTAAAAAATATTCGAATATTATGCAATTTTAAAAAATTTAATTTTGAAATTATAACTTCCAATTTATACTTTTGTTAAAGTTTGTTAATAAGTTAATTAGTCTTTTTTAATGACTAATTACTGATGTATGTTCCAAAAAATTGGTCACTCAAAAATGATTTCTTCTTTCAAAACTTGTAATTAAGAGGAAAATTTCAAATCTTTATTTAAAAAATTACGCATCTAACCTTAAAAAAAGCAATTTTACGTAAAGTTCATTAAAAGTTAATAAGTAAATAAAATTTTTTTTGGTTAATTTAGTCAAGAGTAAGCAAAAGTTTCTGCAATTTGTGACGCTTAGGCATAGGAAGTTTAATTTAATTTTTTTAAATGTTCAAAATAATTGCCATGATTTAATACCATTTGATTAAAGGAGGTCTTTAGAATTCTTGAAGACTTTGGACTATTACTGCTCAACTGGAATCAGACTAATTTTCACCAAAATTCCGGTGGTCATGCATGGTTCATTAACTTTTTGCTAAATAAAATAATCATCAATTTTGGCTCTTTGGATTCTCCAAATTTTTCAATCCGTTTTTCTTTTTTGTATAAAACATAATGACAGAAAATTAAAGCAACATAAAATGGTTAAATAAGTCCAAAAGTTTTAAAACTCAGATCAGTCTTAGTTTCAATAAATGTACAGAGACCTTAGGATTCTCTTCAACTTGTTAATAAAATTGTAGTATTTGCTTATGAAATAAGCCTGCAAATTCTTTGAACATCTTGAATATACTAGTTCTCATTCTTAAAACAACCATACCATATTTCCACCATGCACTTTGAATGAGCCAAATTTTCCAATGATGTCAAAAATTTTGAATGAATAACATTTTCTTGAATATCCAACTTAAGCCTTAATAAAAAATAGCCTCTTTTCTTATTTATTTAAATAAATTAAATTTATGATTTAAAATTTAATAAAATAATTCAATAGTTACCGCTGATTCTGGATCTAATAAAATGAGAATTAAAATTTTTGAGCTGACCATTTCAAAAAAGCAAGTAAATTCTGCAGAATCGCTTAGAGCAAACTATTCGATTCTTCTTTGCAGGTTCAATTCTAGAAATTAGTATTAAAGCTTTGAATTAAAAAAGAAATTAAATTATTTTTCCTGAAAATTGTAACATTCTACAGATTCTACGTTTTCTGTAATTGAACTGAATCAAATGATAAAAATTTTCAACCTCAGAGCTAAGTTACTCAAAGTATTTTAAAATTGAATCTTAATATTAATAAAAGGAGAAAAAAAAGACTTAATTTTTAAAAACGGAATTTTGATAATGTTAGAAATTTTTTTTAATTTATTTTTTTCGAGCTAATTAAAAAATATTTAAAAAATCAGATAAAAAAATCGACTATGCACTTTGAAAATGACTTCAGGGTTGTATTTTTCTACCGGCAATTCTCTGAGTTAAATATTCTCTTTGATATTCATTTTTCATTTTCATGGCTAATCAACAGCCTGGTTCCCCTATCTTTAAGACTGATTAACACTTCATTTATTTAAATTCTATTTAAAAGTATTCATTTAGATTTTTAAAATTAGAATCCAAAATTATTTGAAAAAATTCAAAATCAAGATATTCAAGTTAAACAATTTTGCCACAAATACTAAAAAAATCAAATTAAAATTATTGAAAATTGACAGCTTTAATACTGAAAACCTAAACATTGATCTTTCAAACAGAAACAAATTTATCGGTCTTGAGTAAAAATATTTAAAATAAGTGTAATCTTTGTAGGAATTTTGAAGTTTTTTATTTTCAAAAACCGTTTTAAGTGTTATAAAGTTAGCTAAGTTTTTTCACATCGGGATTTTTTTAAACAGGAAGATTACAAAAGCTTATCTTTAACATGGGAATTCTGTGATACTTTCTTTACCTAAATAAAACTAGCATGAGGCGATGATCAGAAAAATATTTCTAAAGTACATGAAAATATCTTATTTTCAGATTTAAAAATCATTCAAATATTTGTATAGATAAATTAAATGGAAAAAATCAGTCCCGATCAAGGCATTTTGAAAACACTTTTTTCTTGTTGTAGTAGTTCTTGCTGCGACACCTAACATGTAGAGTGTCTGAGCCCATCACCGCCGATTGGCCGTGTAGAACTGTAGCAGCCGATATGCCGGTATTCACCACATATTCTGGCAGCTTATTCCAATGCGGAACTACTCTGTTTGAGAAAAACACATGTCTGGCGCTTACTGCAGCTGCAAAATCGTTTCGAATTTGAGCTAGGAAACTCTCTCTGGAATTTGATGCTAGTTCTTCTTAAAGCTCCGGCAGGACCCTTCTTTTCTGATCCATTCACAAGATTCTTGACCATTCACTAATTTGTACATTTCAATCAAGTCCCCTCTCAGTCTTCTTTCACTCAGCTTTGTCAGTCCTAATTTCATCAACCTCATTTCGTACGACATGCTTCTTAGACCCAAAGGTATTTTTGTTGCCCTTTCTTGCACCTTTTCTCACGCATGTGAATGTTCGCTTTCGCACAAGCACTTTTCAGCTAGAGGGTCCACTTTAAATCTGATGAGACCACCACCCCAAGGTCCCTCTCACACTCTGTGGTCACTAGTATAACATTTAACTTGCTTTTTTGTGTATACATAAAAAATGTTTAAATCTTAAATTTTTATAATGTGAACCTAAATTAAAAATTATTTTTATTTTTAAAATTTAATATATATTTTTATTATTTTATTTTTGGTACATTCTGCCTTCGTTTTTGCTTTCCTTATTATTGCTCTTGTGCAAAAGCAATTTTGTAGATTTATTTTGGAAATTTCTAAGCTCGTTCACCTGCGCAAATAATGATCACTGAATCGTATAAAGATTTTTTTGTTGGATATTTTTTTTCATTCCGAATAAAAAATCTACATTATAATAATTTTTAATTATTACTAGAATTTAAAAGAAAATTTATCTAGTATTTTAAAATTAATTCAAAAGCGAGCTAAAAAATAATCTGAAAAAATATTAAGAAACCAAAATTAAAATGCTCAATTTTTGCATAAAAACATTTTTTAAGTATCTGAAAATTGGATGCATAGCTTTGCCAAAAAACAAAAAATTAATGCCTATATAAATGAAATAAGAACTTTGTTAATTTATTTAAAGAAGGCAACAAAACTCTTCAAAGAATTATTTGCGCATTTTTTTTTGCTCTTCAAAATAACTTTTTATCTCTTTAGAACCAAGAGCTGCTAAAAAAAGTGAATTTTAGCATCGACGAATCGGACATATCCAGTTATACCGGTTTTTGTCAAAAAGAAAAAAATCAAATTGAGATCATTTTTTTGAATGAATGGCGCCTAGAGTTCTACTTTTACCGAACAAATGAAACTTTTTTATTTGACCATGTAGTCCTTTATTACAAACTAGACGGTGCCTTGTTTCCCGATTCAATTCATCACGGTGCACAGTCTGAAGTTTATGACAACACTTTCGTCAACTCGACTCTGTCCCGCTCATTCAGATGCAAATCAGGCATTTTAATCGATCTTGGCGAAGTGAAAATCGACTTGATCAACTTCAAAGTAGAGGTGTTTTTTGACAAGAGGCCCAATTTACCATTTGACGAAGAAATGGTCTGCGAAGCTGACAAGCAACCAATATCGCAAATTTTCCAAGGCTGGTTGTACATTTTTGCCGCCTTGATTGCTTTCTTGGTTCTCATTTCTACTCTGTATTTGTTTACGATCCACAGGTCCCATGCCAAGAAGCTTAAGAGAGAAATGCAATCGGACCCATTCGAAATAGCTGATAATCAAGAAAATTTGGATGAATCAAATTATAATGAAACAATTGAGAGGACACATTCAAAAGAAAAAAAACGCTTGGTTGTCAGAGTTTAGATTTGTTTAAAAAAAAATTGAAATTTTGTAAATAAATATTTTATCTGTAAAAGAAAAATAAATAATAATTTTATCTTAATCACGAGACTAATTATTATTCATATGCTTTGTTTTTTCTTCTAGTTAAATCAGAGTTTCATGTGATCGAAAATTTGGAAAAACACGCTTCTTAGTTTGGTGTTGATTTTTTTTTGCCAAAATTTTTTTAAATGTACATGAAAGGCTTTGAACCCTTTCAGCAATTTTTTCACTTTTCGCTCAAAATAATCTATTGTAATTTCAAAGATGGTTTTTGCGGCTAATCATTTATTTCTAATTATTTTTTAATTTTATTCTGAAATTTTTTTTTTCTATAAACTCCTAGATTAGTTCTATTTATTCTTTTTCCAATATAGGCCCAAAATCGTAATTTTTTTTCCTCAATGCTTAACAAAAAAAAAATACCTTAAAAAAAATTTTTTTTTTAGACAACATTTTAAAACAAAGATGAAAATTTGTATGAATCATCATTAATTTTAATTTTACTAAGAGCTAATTTTTTTTTCAAGTTTTCTTTGTGTTGGCAGCCTTATGCCTTGTCCAATCGAACTTATGCCAGAACGATGTAAGTATCAAACTATGCTCATAATATCAAGCTAAATTTCTGCACTATTGTCATTAAGACAACTGTTCCTACCACTACTACCACTAGCACTACCACTAGCACTACCACTAGCACTACCATTTCCACTACTACTACCACTACTACTACCACTGCTGAAGTACAATCTTTTAAAATCATTCTGTCCAGTCTTAATCATTAGCATTTTTAGCCAACTACTACCACAACACCAGAAACAACCACAACACCGGAAACAACCACAACACCAGAAACAACCACAACACCGGAAACAACCACAACACCAGAAACAACCACAACACCGGAAACAACCACAACACCAGAAACAACCACAACACCAGAAACAACCACAACACCGGAAACAACCACAACACCAGAAACTACTACAACACCTAGAACTACTTCAGCTGTACCACAAGGGGATGTGATCTTCAATTTTACTGTACCAAAGAATTCGTCATCTCCATGTCTACGAGCCAGATTTACCTTTGCATTTGACTTCAAATATCCAGCTATAATCGTAAAATTTATTTGATTTAATTTTTTTTTTAATCTAAAAATTAAATTTAGAAAATTTTATAAGTATTTTTTTAATTTTTGTCAAAGATTAAATTTTTTTTTGAAGAATGGAACCAAACTCAACGCTTCAGCGCATATTAAAGTCAATTCAATTGATGAGTACAGTGGAGAATGCAATGAAGCTTTTGACACATTGCAAATTGACTTAAATTCTGGATGGACTTTGTTAATGAATTACACCATCCAAGACAACGCGTATGAGTTAAACTTAATGCGTTTGTTGTACAAGGTTAGTGCTGAATTGTTTCCAGATGTTGATCCGGATTATATTGGTATCAAAGAGGTCCAAGGATCAAATTTAAAAGAATTTGCTGCTAATAGAGGAAATTCTTTTAAATGCATATCTGAGACTAAGATCGAGCTTGGATCTGTGCAAGTTGACTTCAAAAATTATCAAGCCCAGCCTTTTTTGCCATCTGACAGCAAAACGAGTGATTTCGATACAGCTATTGAATGCGCTGCCGATTTGGGTGGAAACAGCAAGCTTGTGCCGATCATAGTCGGCTCAGCCCTCGCTCTTTTGGTTATTCTTGTTTTGGTGGCATACATTGTTGGAAGAAAGCGACAGCGCCCAGGCTATCAGAGTGTATAAAATCATTTAATTTAGTCAACTGTTATGCTTTTAGATATAAACTTAAAGTAAAATAAATATACGATTTAAAAATATCTATTTTATAGAGCCAACTTATTTGGTCATTATAATGGTCATTAGTAACTAATTGATCGAACTAGAAACTTTTTATTGTTTTATTTTTACGTTATTTTTTAGATAAAATAAACCATCAAATTTGTTTTAATATTTTAAAATAAACTTATTAAAAATTCTTTTTTTATAAAATTTTTAATTGTAAATTTTTTCATTTATTTTTTTTTTACACGGTATTATTAGCTTTATTAGCATTTCTTGATCATCTAAGTTTTGGAATACATCAACTGATCTAAAATTCATATAAAATAAATTCTAAATTAAAAATATAAAATATGATTTTAAAAGAAAAATATGAAAAAAAAGTTAAAAAATCAAGCTTATTTAGCTAAAAATAGCGTTGTGAAATAGAATCACCTTTGATTCTCTTGTCATTTAGTCTTTTAAATTTTAAAATTGTTTTGATTGACCAGCGGAAAAGTCAGAGAAGTACTGAAGGCTGATCAAGTGCCTATCCAAAAATTAAAAAGGACTGAGCCCTCACTTAGATTTTATTTTGTAAATTTCTTTTTAATAAAATGTAATTATTAGAAAAAAAATATTCTCATTTTCAGTGGGGCTTGGGACCAATCTACTGACAAATTTACAAAAAAGATACTTTTTTCCATTCATTTGTAAATCAAAAAATTATTTTAATCATTTAAATTTTTTAGTAAATGGCTTATATTTTCTAGCGGAGCAAATTAATCATTTTTATTTCAATTTTTTTTTATTTTTTTCGATTATCAATTAAGAAATTATCTAAATTATTTTTGCAGCAGCTTTTTTTTATTGCAAACAGTAGCAGAATTTATCTATGAGAATCAAAGATATATTGGTTCGAGGGATATACTGAAGAATTTCCGAGATCAAGTAACGAGATAGAATCAATTATCAATATTATCAAGAAGCATGCAGCTTTTGGAAAAAAAATTCGTTTAAAAGCATCTAATTGGTATCGCATATTGAATTACCAACCTTCCCAATAGTTGATTTGAGAATCGAAAAAATTTCTTAAAGAAGGTCGCCAAATAAAGGTTTACCAACATTTAAAAGAAATTTAATGGGACCTAAATCATGAACTTTTTCAATACCAACATATTGATACTCCAATTACAACATCAGTTAACACAGTTGAGTCAGATACCATCACGATTTTAGTTGCTAAATCTTTTTTTTTAAACAATTTTCATAATATTTATTAAAATAAATGGCTTTGATTAATAAAACTCCTTTCGTCATTGGCATTTAAAATTTTTTAAATTCTTATAAAAAGTGTCCATAAAAAAATTATTTTAAATTAATAAAATAACATTTGAAGTCTATCAACCTTTAAGTCCTCGAGAAGGCCAGAAAGTTGAATAAACGATGTGTCATATGGTAAGTGATAGATTGACTTAAAACATGTATTTTGAATTACTTGAAGCTTCTGAATACTTGTCTGGGAGACACGGGATATGATGAAATAACTTTAGTCTATAATGGAGCATTTTAGATTCCAATTAAGGTTTTTTTACTTAACTTCCTTGATCTGTATGACAAATTTTATTCCAAGGAAGACTGGGGAGGCAGCGTAGGATATTTGCTTTTCAAAAAATTTAGACTAAACTTTTTTCTGCTTGAAAAGAACATAAAAAAAAATTTAAATATATAAAAACACACTCATTACTTCACTCATACAGGATTATATTGATTTTTTTGTTGAAAGCTCAAGAAGTTCTGAACTTAAAACCCTCCTTTGTACAGTCTCAAATGAACTTTTCCAATGGACAAATTGGTTCGCGCAATTCAAAACTACAGCACTATCTGAATACCTTGAAAAGCTATTTTTTTAGGTGGGTTAAAAAATAATTTTCTTTGTTACTATCAAAGATTAGCACCAAAGTTATTAATTGTTTCCTTTTTGTTCTAAAAATGTAATGATTTTGCAAATATATTTGATGATTTTTATACAAATTCTCAAAGCTCTGTTTCTAAGCTACAAAATGATGTTTTCATTTGTTTTTTAAAAAATAAGTTTTGATCATTGAAATTGACTGGAGACGAAGATTTTTGGAGTTTTTCACTATTTTTGTATCTCGTCCTTAGCTGCCTCCTAATTCAAATTTTTTTTTTCAGAAAAAGAAATCTGATAAAATTCTGAACAATTTTTTGAGCTCACTTTTTTTAAATTTTGTTTCTTGTCAATAAATTTTGACCAAAAAGTGTAAATTTAAAAAAAATATAGTAATTTTTATTTTTATTAATAAAAAAAGTCCACTTTTAGAAGTCATTATTTCTCAACATAAAAGATTTATAGGAAGTGAATTTTTTAATTTAAATTGAAGTTTTTTGCTTTATTTTAATAATTTAATCTTAAGCCTGAAAAACCCGATCGATCATCGAAATGTATAAAAAATTTTGGAGACAATTTAAATAAAAATTTTAATTTTATAGTAAAATTGTAAAACACGGAATTTCCTGGTTGATCAGTAAATTTCTAAAATAATGAAATAAAAATTATGTTTAAAATTTTTTTCCTGTAATTTTCTATATTTACGATAGAGTGGTAAATTTGTTAAACTTTATTTTCGTTTAAGTAATTTACTGAAATAATCGTCTGTGATTTTTTAATTTTGAAGGGCTCTTTTAGGTATTCGTGTTTCTTTCATTCTCAGTACATGCCTTAGCCATCGCAGTCTTTTAATCTTAATACACTGACTTAATGGCTCTGAATTTGTTCTTGTGTATAGGTCAGCATTTGATAATGCTTTAGAGCCATTTTATCTCTAGGACCCTCCGCAGGCTTCCAGTGTGGAATTCTTTCAATCTTTTCTTGTCAAATTCACACATCCCCAAACATTTTCTAATAGACGAGTTCTTCCAATTCACTAGCACAATGATTACTACGGTTTATGATTTGGAATACTTAATCAATAAAAAAATAATTAAAAAATTTGCAAAAAGTTC